>CM065381.1:20484835-21064835 GCA_033060915.1 Euryodendron excelsum | reverse complement strand
CCGAGTTTGTGAGTGTATCGTGGATTTGGGCGGGATTTGAGTTTAGGACAAAACCTGCAATTGATCTCAACCGTTGAATGCAATTTAAAATTAAATTTAAGTTGTACAATACAAATATAAGGGAGACATTTTCAAAAAATGATATGTTTTATTGTATAGATTTTCAAAATTTTGACAAACCCGTGCCTCTGCCCGCCCATGAATGTGTAGACACTATCATTTTCGTTTGAATTAATTTTTTAGCAAGCCCACCAATTCCTATCACTTCTGAAAATTGATCATTAGAGTAAACATCTAGAATGTAGGTCTCAAGTTTATTAAAGCACCATAAGCTGAAGGGAAAAATCATTAAGATAAAACTCAACAAACCGAAACAACTTACTCTTATCAAAATCAAAGAATGAATTGCTTAGATCAAAAGATTCTATACATAAAACAACTCTGTATTCATCTCATTAAAACGGGTCAGTGCAAAATATAAAATGGATCGGGTTAAAATTTTTTTTTTTTTCCTTCAGATTTCAGGGGGGGTGGCCGCCTACTCTCGGCCCAAGGTCGGTTTGCCCCTGTATATGTATATCATAGTTATTAGAATCGAACCAATGGTTGAACCGGTCAAGCCACCGGTTCAACGGTTCAACTGTGGTTCAATCAGTAATATAATAAATAAATAATAAAAATATATTTAAATAAAAATAATTATTAAAAAATTATAAATTAGTTAAAAGATGCACTTTTTATACAATAACTCAATATAAGTATAAATGATAAATAGTAAAAAAAATATAAAAATAAATAATTATAAAAACATTCAAAAGGACTTTTTTTTTTCAATTTAATATTTTTAAACAATCGCTTATTGGTATTTTTATATTTAAAAGAACTATCATAAAGTTTAACAATAATATGTATTATTAAGATAATAATGTGTATTATTTGCGTGACCTTTATTATTATTATTTTTTACTTCTTATACCCTCCTCTTTCTTCATCTTTATATTTTTTTATTATTTTAGTTTATAGTTTCTACATTTGAATTATTTTTTGATAATACATATCTCGATATATCAATTATAATATTAAAAAAATCTAAAGATGAAATTACCCAAGGTAAGAAAGAGAGAAACGTACCTTATTTACCTAGTTATTTTTTTATCCTCCTCTTTCTTCTCTTTTTTTTTTTTCTTCTTTTGACTTTCGTTTAAAGTTTTTGCTTTTTTATTCTATATTTCATCAAGAGACCATAAAAGACATGTTTTTTTTTAAAAACAAATGGTTTTAAATCTTCTGAAATTTTTGATATTTTGACTTTTTTCAAAAACCGGCCAGTTCACTGGTTTTCCAAAATACCGGTTGGTTCATCCGGTTCAATTCTGTTGATATGCATTTCTGGTGAATTAATTAAATTTTACCGGTTCATGGTCTGATTCTCGGTTGAATTGATTCAACCGGCTGATTTGGTTTGGTTTTGATAACTATGATGCATATGTATCATCTTGTAGAATGCTCAAAGATGGTATCCGAATTGCCCATAATTTGGTGTAAGAAATGTTGGATAAAGATTCTACATTCTCTAGATCAAGGTTGGCCCACTAATAGTGGTAGTGCCGATATCCCAAGGAAGAGGCTCAGATTGAGTCCATTAAGAATGGTGGTGTCGACCTAAGGTCAGCAAAGTCCATCATCTACTAAAGAACAGCCGACTTGCATGAAAGTAAGCCCAGTGGATAAAGAACTCTAATTTGATAGAGGAAAGGACTCTTAAAGATAAGTACAATTTTTATCGACCCAAGAGAGATCTACTCCTAAAAGGAGAGAAAATACCATTCCTAGAAGGAGCGGGGCCTCCAAAGCCTATAAATGCACCATGCCACTAAGAAGCAAAGTACGCACAACTAAGAGCTGGAATATATTTCTTTCTTTCAATTCATTGAGGTTAAGCTTGTTTAATTTAATCTTCGGAGTACCATCAGCACAAAGAGCGTCGACGCCTTCTCATTGTATTTTACTCTTGTATGCTCCCTGGTATTCATCTTGGTAGTTTACGGAGCTGATCGAGGCTAATAAAAAATTCCCTCCACAATTGGCACCGTTTGTGAGAAGCCTTGGAAAAGATGAACACATAAAGCACAGTGGCGATTCCTCAAGCTTCACACTTGAGAAACTATGAGGGACAGAACCTTATTGTTCCTTCTGGCAAAGTACCCTGGGAGTACGCGGAGGACTCAGGTCATCGTTGGGTTTGGGGAAACCTGCGGCTCCATTCAAAAATGTATCATGTAGTGCCCAATTTACCAATAGAGGAGGATTAGAGAAGACCGCGTACAACTAAGAGCCCTCTGCGGCCCAACAATCCTCCTCGAAGGAACTCAAATCCAAGAGTTTCTAAAAGTGAGTTAAGAAGACCTGACCAGGAAATCTTTGACTTGAGAATGGAGATCAGGACAATCAGGGATGAGATTGCTAATCAAGGAAATTGGAGAGAAGGGGGGAGCCGACATCAACATAGAAACGAAGAAGGCACAGGCACCGCTCAAGTTGCAAGAAAAGGAGAATGAATTTTAGGAACTCGAGCATCCCTTCTGCCGGGTGTCCTATAAGTCACACATCCAGCAATGGCCGATATCAGCAGCGAGGTCAATCGCATGGCCGAGGAGATCGGGAAGACCTTATGAGATGGCTGAATAACCAGCTAGAAGGAAGAATCGTGTATCCCAAGGGGTGGCTCAGAATGTGGCACGAAAAGTTTTGGAGCAGATAACGTCTTCTCTGCTCACGGAGGAGATAAACAGGCGCCGACCCCCCTGGAAATTTATGCCACCAAAGTTCACTCTCTACGACGGGAAGTCGGATCCCATTAGTCATATCAGGTACTACAAACAGCTGATGGCCCTGTGGAGCAGGGACGAGTTCCTGATGTGCCGAGTTTTTGAATCTAATCTAGAGGAATCGGCCTTTCGTTGGTTTGACAAGTTGCCCTCAGGGATGATTGATAGTTGCAAATAGTTGGCTGAGTTCTTCACTACAAGATTCATAGCCAACAACAAGTAGCCAAAGGAAGTAAACTGCCTGTTAATAATACAGAAGAAAAAAGATAAAGGATTGAGACAATATGAAAAACGCTACTGGGAGGCCTACAATGAGATTGAAGGGTGCAGCGAATAACTTACGATTACACAGTTTAAGATTGGTCTGTCTAGGGAGCACTGTCTGAGACAATCCCTGACAAAATGACTAACGCTCGGCATGCCCGAGCTCATAGAGAGAATTTAGCTGTACTCGCGGGTGGAAGAAGATTTATTGCTGCCTGACCAAGGGAATACCAACTGTGAATCGGCGACATGGAAGGAACTAAGGGGGGCTAAGAAGCCTCGACGAGAAGAGGCCAATGGTGGGGGCATGAACACGATATTCAATGAGCTGATCTATAAGATACTGCCCCAGATAAAGGACAAGTCTTACTTCAAGTGGCTACCAAAGATGGGAGGGGACCTGAACACGCGAGATCAAAAGAAATTCTGCTGCTACTACACAGAAAGGGGCCACATGACAAAAAGTTACAAGTACTTCAAAGATCATCTGGAGGACCTGGTGAAGGCAAGGCGTCTTCGCCAATACATTAACCATGAAAAGACGAAGGAGATCCCCAGAGAGAAGTACGGGCAGAACAACCACGTGTGATAGCAATGTTACATTGACCAACTGGCAAGGCCCTTACAGAACTGCAGCCTAGGTCAGCATGGGGGAATATTAGTTAGAAACTATAAAAGAAGGGTGCTAGCCACCTTGACTTTGGAATGCTCACACCTTAAAGAAGTTCTACTAGTGAAGAGCTGGGCGAAAGTTAACACCTTTCCTTGTATGTCTCCATTTAACAATTTGTAAACTCACTAGCAAAGATGCTGTGCTCAAGTCTTTTCAATAAAGCTCGAAATTACTTAACGGTGACAAGTAATTGGAGAGGGAAGGGAACGCAGAAAAACCCAAGCGAAGAGCTTGGTCCTGCCTAAGTTTGGCAGGTCGACTCAAGAATGGCCAACTCTAAAAAACCAAGTGTCAAACTTGGGTCCTGCTCAAGTCGGACAGGTCGGCTAATAAAGGTCAAAAGAAAAACCAAGTATCAAAACTTGGTCTTACCCAAATCGAGCAGGTTAGCTGATGAAGGTCAACGTCAAAACCAAGCGAAAAGCTTAGTATTGCCTAAGTTTGGTAGGTCGGCCCAAGAATGGCCAAATTTGAAAAACCAAGTGTTCACTACTTAGTTCTGAAGTTGGGCAGGTCGGCCAATGAATGCCAGAGCAAGAAAAGCCAAATGTTAAAACTTGGTCCTACCTAAGTTTGGTAGGTCGACTTGAAGAGAGTCAAGAAAAACCAAGTAGAGAGCTTGGTCTTACCTACGTATGGTAGGTCAACTTGAAGAGAGTTCAAATAAAAACTAAGTGTTGAACTTAGTCATGCCTAAGCTTGGTAGGTTGGCAAAAGTTAAAAGATTGTCATTATCAGCACAGTATAGCCCTAGTCTCCCTAGCTCGGCCAAAAAAAGTGCAAGGGCTGGGGGCAATTATAGGATAAAGACTATGCATCCTCCAGATCAAGGCCAACCCGTGGCAGTGCTGACCTCCCAAAGAAGAGGCTCAAATTAAGCCCACCAAGAATGGTGATGCCAACCTAAGGTTGGTAAAGTCAATCATCTACTAATGAACAGCCGACCTGCATGAAAGTAAGCCTAATGGATAAAGACCTCCAATTTGATAGAGGAAACGACTCTTAAAGATAAGTACAATCTTTACTAACTCAAAAGAAATCTACTCCTGGAGGGAAAGAGAATACCATTCCTAGAATAAATGGGGCCTCCGAATCCTATAAATACACCATGTCACTAAAAAGCAAAGTACGCATAATTGAAAGCTAGAATATATTGCTTTCTTTCAATTTATTAAGGTTAAGCTTGTCTAACTTAATCTTTAAAGTACCATCGATTCAAAGAGAGTCGACGCATTTTCACTGTCTTTTACTATTATAGGCTCCCTAGTGTTCATATTAATGACTCGCGAAACGAATTGAGACTTTTGAAAAATTCCCTCTACAAGAATCAAGCAAGATGGCTTAAGGATCCTCTATTCTGGCCGTGCATGTTTTGTTTAACCCTTTAGCACTGAAAAGCTATGACTGACAAATAAGACCAGAAAATTCTTCCCTATTATGTTTGGTGGAATAAAAAATAATGATTCATTAATTGGGATCTTTAAAGCGAAAATGCACCATGAACATGTTCATCAGGAGAAGAAGGCTCCAAAAAAAGAAGAAAAAAAAAAATAAGAAGAAGAAAAGAGACTAGGGAGAGTCTGCTTGTTGCAGTGATCATCTTATCCTCAATGAGGTTGGCCAACTAAATTTAGCAGCAGAAAGCCTCTTTTTTTCCCTCTCCTATTTATATTTCCATTCATAGATTTCCTAACTGGATGGCTTGTGCTGGTAAATCAAGTTTTATAGATCTCACAGCAATATATATATATATATATATATATGTATCTTATCAGAACCCATTATAATGACCATACACTGATACAAGTGGCCGGGATAGATCTTACAAGTGGTATTGAGAAAACCAATTACTGAAAAAATTGTTGAAGGCTCTTGGGTGTTATGTCATACTAGCTTCAATCTCTCATAAATGTTTGAAATATACACCGGACCATCTCGTGACCCACCTAACAAGGAGACTCTCTCTATTTGTAAAAAATGAAGCAAGGTATCATGACACTCTATGAGCATTGAATAATTTCCCCGATTAATGTCAAGCTTGAAACAGTAAATGATTGCCAAATGCACATCAAAAGTGATAAGGAAATGCAAGTGGAATTGCATTTATTTGGCCATGCAATGCCTTTAAACTTTCAATACTTTTAATTATGCATTAACAGAAGACAAAGGGCCATAGTACAAAGCGCTTTAAAGGGTATCCTAGGTTTGCATTAAGGGCAAAGGTCAAGGAAAGAGCAGAAACTTCACAGTTCACTGCACCATAACACATCAAAGCAAACCCCATAAAAGATCCAGATATCCTAAACCCTAAAAACCCTAATCTTTAATGAACACCAAATCCACAAAGGATAAAAATAAAAAATAAAAAAAACCTTGAACTTAAGGGACACTGAAAATACAGGAACTGATCAAGCTTCAATCTCAAACCTTGAGCACTTGATGGAGCCCATGGATATGTCAATCTCTATCAAATTGTCATCTTCCTCATTCATGTCATTGATTTCTGCCAAGAGCTCCATTAGACTATGCTGGTTGAAAATTGGTTCCGGCGAGAAATCTGGAAATTTCTGATGTGACTTAGTCTTGGACTCTTCCTCTTTCTTAGGACCAACATAGTGCCCACTTGGGAGGGCAATCTCAATAAGGCTTTCCTCGTCGGAGATCGAATCATCGGAGCAATCTGGGCTCTGACTCAGATTGCCAGCATAAGGCCAGTCAGCTTCAGAATCTTGATCAGTTGTAGATGACTGATCAATGCTTTCACTCTCTGAAAATGGGTCCAATGATCCCACCATGTAGCCATGAACCTGACCCACTTCACCTTCCTGGGCTTCCTCGTGTTGTACTTCTTGTACAACTTCCTCCACCTGAGCCTTATCTTTCTCTGATGTTTCCACAGGCACTGGTTTGTGCTTTGAGGAGGTGAAGAAAATAGAAGATAAGATCAAAAACAAAGCTGAGAAGAGGATAGGTGAAGATCCACAACCCACAAAACCAGCACAGACTAAGACTAGGACAAGAACAACAATCCATGGCACTGGGTTCCTGAAGAAACACATAGAACAAGCCATTTGATCCTCAAAATGTGTCTTTTTGATTCATGGACTATGAAAAAAGAAATAAGGAAAAAAGAAAAAAAAAAGAAGAAAACCAAAAAGAAATTTAATTAGATTGAAAAAAATAGCGAGCTTGAGAGGCCGGATGTAACTTCGGAGGTTCGGGATGACCTACCCAGAAGGGCAAAAAGCAATCGGAATGATGAGCGACACTAGTGTATCTTTTCTTGCAGCTTTCAGTGAAATGATGATAATGGGTAGATGGGTGTCTATTCTGGATTTGAGAAAGTAAAGACAGAAAGCTAATCTCTTCTACTATTCTTGCTCACAAATCAGGACAGATTAGGCACATAGGAAAAAGGGAAAAGGAAAAGGAAAAGGAAAGGTAGATACTGGATTTCACCAGATTCTGAAGATCCTGTATTAATATGTATGTGAAAAAAGAAATGAACAGGAGGAAGAAAAAACCCAGTTTGAATCTAAGCTGTACTGTTCTTAGAGATTTGGGGAAAACAGATGTAGCTGAACTGGTTTGCAAAGAGGAAACAAGTTAAGAAATAGAGAAAATCTTAAAATAATTGGACTTGCAGTGACTAAATTGCTGGGTTGTTTCTCTCATCACAGAATCACAGTTCCCAATCCTCCACTGTTGCCTAAAAAACTGGGCTTTTGTTATCTAACTCCAATCAGCTGGTTTTCCCTGGACCTGATTCCCTTGAAAAACCCAAAACCCTGGCTTCCCCTGTATCTGTTTACAGCCTCAAAACTTGGAAATAAGAGAAGCCATGTGCAGACCTCTGAGCTCACCACATGGCACTTTCCCTCCCAATTTTCATGAGAAAAAAACAAATCCTCCAAACAGCAAAAATATTAATTTATATTTCCACTTCTTCTCCTTAAGCCATTAATTTCTTTGCAACTCCAAGAAAACAAGCATACCTGAAGCTTCATCAAAGATTCAAAGATGTGGAAAACCCATTTGTGTACTCGTTTCCTTTCCAATTCAACCACCCCAATTAACAAAACTGGTGCTTTTGAAGGGTTTGCTCTGAATAAACTCAAAAGACCAACCTTTTACTGTGAAGCCAAACTAATTTGTGCCATTACATCCAAACCATCATTGGAACCTCTAGGCTGTCAGCCTCTGTCTCCCTGCAACTGCATTAGGACTCATCAACAAGAGAATCAGTTTCATCTCAGCAATTCTTTATTGAAGACTGCAACCCCAGAGAAGACAACCCATTGGTCAAAATATTCAGAAACTTTATTGCAATGACATCAAAACTTTTACAATGTCAGGCTCCAATAGATGCTATGACAGACCCTTAATATACAGTTTCATTCTCCTTTTATTATCTCGAATTGTAGATCCCAACAGGGTACCAATTAAATATGATATGTAACACGGTCTTAGACATGACTGACATGTGAAAATTATTTACAGGCAAGCTGGACTCTTAATTTGAGATTTGAAGCATCATTTCACTTTAAATGGCGACTTCAAGCCATCGAACTGGTATGAAGCACAATTTAGACTCGAGTGACGTGGGCAACTAATCGAATGCGAGTCAGACACTTAGATTTTTTTTATTTGCAGCACTATTTCACACTGGGAATACTTTTAGATGTCAATCTTAACGTTTTAAACCTTTATTGTGCGGAGAGCCCAAACGACATTTCTGAGCTATCGAATATGAATTTGGTACGTAAACACAAGTACTGTGTAAAAACCAACCGCACGCAAGACGGATGTAAAGAACAAAAAATACCATCTAGTTGTTTTATTATGTTGTATATCTTCCTTCAATATGTATATTACGTGTACATGATATCTTAAGGGTTACCCACTTACCCTTGTGAGTTTTGATTATGATCCATGCTTTTTTTTCTTTGGTTTGTGCCTTTAATGATGGCTTTATGTATGCTTTTAACATGTAGGGCATCAATATGTCTCCACCTACCAGCAATGCCTAGCCCCAGAGTCATTACCAAGCTGGTGGGAAACGCAATTTCTAGCCCCAAAAATCATGCCCATTCTAGATTTGTTTTTAAGTCAACCTACACTGGTTTTGATGGGGGGAGAGTTTTGCAAAACTCTCTGAGGACTGTGGGGACTGACCTACTCATCCGCCTACTCCATTCCCCATTCTGTTTGTACTCCCATGCTCAAGTGGCAAGTGGTGCTTCAGACTTCATATCATTCGTGGCCCTTCGGCTCCCTAAAGGGTCCCTTGAGGGAAGGTATGAGATCCAAATAGGAATGCCTATTTGTAGATTGCTCAAACATAGAACCTTATAGAAAAAAAAACAGAGGTAATTATACTTTATCTCGCGTGGTTTCGGTAAAAATTATCGAACTCCTGTAATTAAAATTTTTTTTATAGTATAAATTTATTTACAAAATGAGAACTCTGTAAGTATTTTATTTTGATATAAAAGGATAAAATTAGTTTTTTTATAGTCAATTTTTGTGAGGGAAAATTATGAAAATGCCTTCCAACATTTTTTATTTATTTTGTAATTAAATCCAAACCACTAAAAGTTTATTTATTCACTTTTGAACCATAAGGGATTATATGATTTTTGTTAAAATCATAAGGGATAAAGTGGAATTATCCAAAAAAAATCATAAAATTGCAATTGCTGCCTGAGTTTGGCACTCTATTTTCTCTGTCAATGTGGTTATCTTAGGCCATTTTTTTTTTTCTTTCTTGACTTTCTAATGTATTCATCGATTTCTATTGCTTATGAAGTTATATGGGTTTCAATACATTCTTTTTTCTTCTTTTTTTATTTGCTTTGGGAAACATACCCAGTTTCTTTTTATATATTTTGTGCAATGTCACTCTCCATGTCAAAGCAATTGTATAACAAAAGTGGATTAACCAAAACTATATCCTCAAAGGAAAGAAGAAAAAAATGCGAGGATGACGGTGCCACTTGTCGGCAAGCTGTAGGTGGTAGAGCCACATGATACCCCATTTGGACAACCTTTTGCTCTACATTTTGACTACAAAACATTGGAAGCAAGATTAATCTATAACATTAGACATTATTATATGAAAATGTTTTCGAGCTTGGAGAAGATTGTGTCTTGAAAGAAGGAATGCGATGAAGAAGACCGACCGGTGTTGGAGAGTGTAACTTAAGGAATGTTTTAGCCATTAGGAGGAGTTGGAGGGGACCATACCTAAATGTTGATGAATGTTTCATTGTTATTGGAAATTTTGAATTTTAATACAATCTTTGCTTTGAATCCAGAGCTAAGACACTTGGCTATGTGTCATTTTTATACCTTTACATTGTCCGAATATACGCCATATATTTACATCAGAATTTAGGAAACTATGATATGGGATTCACAAAAAATAAAATTTTGCATTATCTCCTAGCTGAAAAAGGACTATTCAAGGTTTAATATAATCTTTTTTTCCCCTTTTTGTTTCTTCAAGAAATCGCACGATCTTTCAACTAATTGAAACCATAGAACAAAGGGATATATAAAATTGATTTGCCACAAGCCTTAAAAAGCTTAGCTTCATGGTAGTTGACTAAATCTAGCCCAGCAGATTCCTCTTTCAAAACCAGCTATTAGTTTATCTTCATATACGTTCGCTACTGAATATGCCTTACAGAGTGAATTACAATACCAATATGTTGTAAAGTGCTGGGTTCATACCCAATTGAAGATCATCAAAGCCGGCCAAAGTTGAGGGAAGGCTCCAGCCGCCAGGCCTTTGAGAAGGCCGGTCACCAACTACAACTCACCTACCGTGTCCACCTATCATGGTTGTTGAAAGTTGAATGTCAAGCCCGCTAACCATGGAAGTCAAGATTGTGCAGCTCCTCCCTTCTCTATAAATAAAGGGTTGAAGTGAGAGAGATTATCAAGCAAGCTCAAACAAGAGCAAGAGAGAGCAAACAAGATTCAACAAACATGCTAACAAAGGTAGTTACTCGTGAGAGCTCGAGCTATGTAGAGATATAGCCAGAATGAACGTTAACTGAAAGACGTCAGATTGCGTTCTCCTCCGATGGGTATAAAGGGGGAGAATTGCTGGGTTTATACCTAATTGAACATCAACAAAGTTAGCCAAAGTTGACAGAAGGCTCTAGCCGCCAGGCATTTGAGAAGGCCGGCCACCAACCACAATCCACCCACCATGGTTGTTGAAGGTTGACTGTCAAGTCCACCGACCATAGAAGCTAAGATTGTGCAGCTCCTCTCTCCCTTATAAATAGAGGGTTGAGACGAGGGAGATTATGAAGCTCCTCCCTTCCCTATAAATAGAGGGTTAAGACAAGGGAGATTATGAAGCAAACTCAAGCAAGAGCAAGAGAGCAAGCAAGAGTTAAGAGAGTTTTTTTTTTTTTTTTTTTTTGGTGGTGAAAATTGTAGTTGAGTTGAGAGAGCTGTCACTCCTCCTCCTCTTCTGATTTTTTTCCCTTTCTATATAGTGAAATTCTTTCTGTAATTCATTAGTGTGTGAGTGTGTATTTAATTTCTAGCCTAAGATAAAGAGCCTGCAATCATGCCAAGCATTCTATGGGCAGCCTGCTAGAAAATTGGCTGCCTTTAAATTAAACTTAGATTCAAGCTTATAGACATTGTTTCATTAAAAATCATCGAGCAAGTTGATTGCTGAATCACATTCTTGCAACGAGTTGCTGCCACCAGAGGTCTAAACTTCATCGTACTTGCCTTCTAGTGTGCTTCTCTTATACAAAGCAGCAAATGCTTGATTCCCCAATTTGGAAAATTTAGTTCCTGTTGACTAGGGATGCAAATTTGGCCGAGGGCCTGTGTGCACCTTGGCCTATCGAGCCCAAGCCCAGCCCAAGTTTGGCCCAAGCTTGCTACCCTAGTGGGTGGGCTTGAGTCTAATCTTGAATAGCCCAGCCCAAAGTCTGTCCCAAAGCCTGACTCAGCTAAAAGTGTAATTTTTTTATTATATAAAAATAATTTATATAAATTTGTAATAATTAATACTTTATAAGTTTTATTATTTATCTGTTCTTATATAATTTTTATAAGTTGACTAATTCTGTAATTTAGTTTAGCCATTATTGATTATAAATTATTAATTACTAATTTATAAATTAATTGCTATTTTATAAACTAAAATTTAAAAAAAGTTGACCAAGCCACCAAAAGCCTGAGCCCACCCTTAGGGCCGTGGGCTGGGCTTGGGCTTAGTATTTCTCAATTTGGACCTGCTCAGTTCAAAAAGGCAAGAGCCCAAATAGCTACCTGAGCCCAACGGGCCCAAACTCAGACCGGGCCGGACAGAGGGGGAAGACAATCATGAACTTCTATTTCAATATTCCCACATAAGTCACCAATATTTAGCACATGACATACGCGAAGTACTGCAAGGGGATCATACCAAATTTCACAGTGCCATCCAACCAAAATGATTAGTCCTTTCTCTGCTACAATGATGCATCAGGGCTTGACCTCAAGCCTTGACATTGGTCATCGGTTATCAATGGTGGCTAGGGATTGTCAAAAGTGCTTTAAATTCAATAATTTCGACTTTTGAAATTAAGCAAATGTGCAGACCAGAAACATGTTGAAGTATAGACAAGAATCCTATCAAATGAGGTATCTGTATGAAGTTAATAAGTGATTTGATCATAATTTTTTCTACTGCCAAGTTGAAACCATTACATTAACTGAGGTGCTTTTGGAGGTCTCCTAAAAAATTTTACCCTGTAATTAGACCAACGAGTAATTTTTAGAGTGGTAGAACAATCATTTGGCACAATGTCTGGTCTCTAATGTTTCCGGTACCAACCAGTATTAAACCAGAAAATTGGCCCTTCTTGGTAGCGGTTTCGATTCCGGTTTTTTTTCGTTTTTCGTATTCTTGGGAAGTAAAAAAAAACAACAAGATCATAAAAAATACCATCGTTTTCATATCGTAAATGAAAACAGTTCTAGAAACTCATAAAATACTTTTTTATTAGTTCTTAAAACTGGGGTGTTTTTTTAAAAAAATTTTAAAAATAAGTTTCAGAACCAGTTTACCAAACATAGTTTCAAAGGAACAATTTTCGGAATCAATTTACCAAATATGATTCGGTCAAATTTTAAAAAATAAAAAAAAAAAACAAAAATCGTAGCTAAATGCAGCCACCATACATCTTTTAGGACTGCATTTTCCTCACAAATGGAACCATGTAGCTTTAGCCTTGTTATTGGGCTTTTGAAAACAAACCATACTGGCAGAAAGCAGGGACATGCAACTTTTATTTGGGAGGACTCTCATTTTTGTGCAGTGTTGTGGTGATGAGAAATTATTCATCAAACACTTGCACATGCATACAAGTACATCATGGGCCATGTTCATTAAAAACTTCTTTACAAAAGTGAACGAAACCTCTTTAATTGTACTCATAGTCATGCTGGACCCAACGTGCTCCTTTATTTTGGGTGACTTACATGGACACAAAGTTATAACGAGTGAAGTACTTGACTGTTCCATTGGCTTGGATCCACCTCCATGTTTGCAGAAGACCTTTTTTGCCTCAATTTATGATCACACTATATATGTATATATATTCTCTTACTTTCTTATAACCTCTGCCAATGTATGATTTTGATGATATTTACCTCTCTTGTGCTTATTCTTGGATGAATAACTCTTTGCATCATAAGTTGAGTCCAACGTAAAGAGTTTGCATGGAGAATTTTGAGTATGTAAATAGGAACAATGCACTCAAATGACATATTCTTAACAACTCTTTTGAGAGGATTTTCAGTAATTATTACATTAATTTCAGATGTAGAAACTGAAAAACAGTTTTTGAAAACGAAACCACGACTAAATGGAAGTTTAGGGCGTTCATGTCAAATGGAGGACCATATGGACCCATTATTACAATTTTCTTCCATGGTCACGTTTTCTCTCATTTGAAGCCAACATCTACCTACCAACCTGTTTATAAGATTCTCTATTAGTGAAACAAGGAATTCTCCTCTCTTTCAGACCACCTTTTTCCTTCTTTGCTAAGAATTCTTCAAGCAAAAATTGATCTGATTTGGATTCTCACTAGCAATAATTTCAAAGATCAAAGGACCCCAGGAGATGGAAACTGTAAGCCTAGGACTGGGTAGCATCTGAACATTGCCTTTTGAGCTTCTTGTCATTGATTGGATGAACAAAAAGAGATGCCCACTTCCTTCACACTTTAGCTCCCATGGTACCACGTTTATCGCATGATTCGCATGTCTCTGTTTCTCCCTCTAGATTTGAGTGTTGCTTGGTTTTCAAAGATTTTCCTTCTAGTATAGATGAGAATAAGAAATGATCTTCATTGCCTAGTAAAGGTATAACGACACTTGGTGCAAATTAAAAAATCTTCGTGTCCAGCTGTTCGACCGATGACTCACTGGAGTTTTTGTTTACACGAATCATGAAAATTACACGCATTGATTATAAAAAGATGTGAGAAGTGATCAAATTTAAAAATTCATGCTTAACCGACCACTAAATCACTCATATTTATAAAACCATGAATTTTCAAACAACCTGGAAGTTCTACACTCAATTTTTTTAAGTAAAACCCAAATGTTAAAAAAGGCACAATGTATGTTAGTGAAAACAGTACATTATAGAAATTTTTTTTTCTTTGGGTAATTAACACAAGCCAAAATCACAATTCAAAATAAAGACAAGAAGAAAAGAAGAAAAAGAGTACCTAATTTAAAATATAAAATCCAAATATAAATGAAAATTGTGAGCTTCGTGCATGCCCTATATTCTCACCCTTCGTAAAGTAGCATGGGGCTGCAAAAACGTTGACACGAGCTGCTAATGACAAGCACTTAACTACAAGGGGTAAAGTATTTTACTCTTTTGTGATTTGAACAAAAATTAGATAACTCGTGAGGTATAAAAGTGAACACATGAACTCATGTGGTTTGGATTTATCTGTAAAATGGATAAAAAGTGTTTGATTTAACAAAATTTTTTTGGCATAAGAGTATTTTTATCATTTTATATTTCTAATTTAGAACGTCAAAAAAATAATTTGGTAAAATAATTAAAAAAAATACTCAAAAGATAACCTTTTATTTTGGCATAAAAGTATAAAATTATTTTTTTTGATGTTTAACTTGGAAAGATAAAATGACAAAAATATTCTTGTGAAAAATTTTTCATTAAGTTTAACGGTTTTCATCCATTTTGTAGATAAGTTTAAATCACAGAGAGTCATGTGTTTACTTTTATACTACAGAGAAAATCATCTAATTTTGATTCAAACTACAAGGAGATACAGTATAACTACCTCTAACTACAATGTGGCTGAGGGTAAGGCATGCCATACTTATAGAAATTATTCCATGAAATCTTTCATTTGACTTTTTGCTGGTAAATTAAATTCTTGAATTATTGCTAAACTAAAATTACATAAATAAAAAAAATGAGAAAACCTGTTACTTGAAATTAACCATATTTTGGAATATCTTCCCATTGTTATTTTTTGGTTGACAAGAAACCACCCTAGTTAAGACCACATTGGACCCACTCCTGCAATGTAAATGCCAAATAGCTGTAGTCACCCGCAAATTATAGATATTAGGTGAACCGAAAAAACTCTAGCAAGAATCGAACTTGAGATTTTCGGGTCTACGGTTCAATTTAGTGCCGGCTCCATACTTGTTTGGGTTTCCTATAGCAATTTACAATCAATTTTTAATTTTTCCAATCTGTCTAAATTAATGTAACCAGAGTCAACTAATATTACAAGGTAAAAACTAAGAAAATACAAGCAAAAATACCTATATTCTAATTAATTTTAAGAGATTTTACTGCGACACGATCCACAAGAAGTTTCATTGACATTCTTTCACAGATTTAGATTTATACATACATATATAACCAAATTGGAATAAAAAAATTCTTGAAATTAGAAACATTTCCTTGAATTAATTACTAATTTCAGAAGATATTCCATTGCAAAGATTTAAGAAAGTATCTGTAACCTTTGTTTTATTTAAATATTTTTTTGGAATTGTGATTGAATTTGAACATAAATATTAATAGGTAATATGAGAAAGTGATGATTAAATTTTTTTTTATAGGATTACTCGATTTTTTTTCTTCATAATAGAATGCCACGTCATAATTTAAGGTTATTTTAAGACTTTCAACTCAAGCTCAAGGATAAGAATGTAATTTAACGTTAGGGCAGGTGCCTAGTGAACTCGCGTGGCAGTGGATAATTGCCCACTGCATAGATGGTAGAGAAACTATATGCTAAAAGCGTGCTTAATGATGACAAAGCAACATTTCCCTTTTAAACCAACATCATTAGTCCACCAAAGGGATCTTCCAAACTCATTGGAGAATAGAATCACTTTTCATTATTCAGGTGCTTTTTCTAATGTAGAGAGACAAAGTAGAGAGAGAAGCAGAGGAAAGAGAGAGAGAGAGAGGAGATCAATAAAGCTTTCCATCAATCAACGCAAAGCTGCAAAAATCATGTTACCTGCCCTTCAGTTAATTCTGGGTGGGTGGTTTTCTTTCTTTGATCTCTGCAATTTATTTATAGAGACATGGGTGTATGTCTCTACTAAACCCCGAAGGTTCTACTGTTTTTGCTTCTGCCTTAGTTCACTGGTTTGTTTCTCTGTCATCAGAATCTATATATATATATATAATGATTCATTTTGATAATCATGTTTTGAGATATATTATTAACTGGGTTTCATATATTTTGCAGTAATGGGTAATGTTAGTGGCAGGAAAGAAGAGGCTGGCCCCTCTGGAACCAAGAATGAAGAGGATGAAGAGTACATGGAGTATGCACATGGTGGGGCGCATGTTAGCTATCATGCGCATGGCCCCTTTCCAGAGTCTATGGTTCAGTCCCCTCCTCCTAGCCCTAGGGCTTACCGCTCTCCTTTGATGTTCACTCCACAGGTCAGGTTCATATTATATATAAATATATGTCTACACAGACTTATAGGACATTTTTCTATGTTTGTTTTTACACACAAGTTCTGGGTCAGTGGCTCTATTGGTTTTGGGATTAGACAGAGAAAATCAATATTGACAAGATTTGTCTTTCATTTGCATATGATTTTATGTGATTGTAAATTTTCTGAGGGGAGTCTTCACAGGTTGTGAGAACTTTTGGTAGTCATGAAAACTGATTAGGAATTCATTTGGCTAGTTTTGTCAAGCATATGTTCTCTTCCACACTCACTACTTGTTTGATAGAAGTCCGCAAGCTTTGTTCAATTTTTATAGGTCATCTCTTTGCCCTTGTTCTTTCAAGAAAACATAAGAGCTGTAGTTATATTATATGCTGGGCCTAATGGCGTTGGACATGTGATCGATTAGTTGAAAATGAATAGAATATATTCCAATTTTGGGGACTTGTCATGTTTTTGGTTAATAGGGTGAGATGTGTTTTAGAAGGGGAAAAGATAGCCTCAGTTTGTGATTATTGCCATTTCATAACTTCACACAGCAATCGGAGCATTAGGATTAGGCACAACAGAGGTTTGATTGTACATGTCAATCAGCATATGTGCTTGCTTTAATAGACCTTCAATTTCTGTGGAATTTGGAATCAGAATTGTGAGGCCTCGTTTGGTAATGTTTATTGTTTTTGTTTTTTGTTTGTTATTCAGAAAAAACAAAAAACAGCGTTTGTTTAAATTTTTTTTTTTTAATTTTTTGCAAAATTCGAAGAAAGGAAACTAAAAACATTAAAATGAGTTTATTTTCTCTTATTAAAGCATTGGTCTAGTATTTTGGGCACAATGATAACCTATAAACGCTCATCATCAAACCATAAAAAACACATAGCAAAAACACACAACAAAAAACAAAAACTGACAGCGTTACCGAACGGACCCTCAGGGCTGGCTTTGTGGTACAGTACTAGGCACGCATATATTCGTATATATGAAACTCCATGTTTATGTTCAGGTCCCCATTGTTCCTTTACAAAGGCTTGATGAGACGATGCAAACCCAAAATGCAACACAGATTGAAGATATGCTTTCTGAGAGGGGGGTACCAACAATGATCACATGGAGTTATGATGGCAAGCAAGTTGCCATTGAGGGATCATGGGATAACTGGAATACAAGGTATGAGATCTGTTTTAGTTTCTTCTTTCATGTTCTCACTGAATTATTGCTTTCCAAGACAATATCAGATAACAAACATTAAACTGGTTTCTACCAGAGAGTTCCTACAAAAATCAGGCAAAGACTTCACCATTATGAAAGTGCTTCGATCAGGTGTTTACCATTACCGGTTTATTGTTGATGGACAGTGGAGGTATTCTCCAGACTTGCCACAGGAGCGTGATGATTTGGGGAATATTTTTCATTTTTTGGATTTGCAGGTAATTTTGTCTATTTTCAAATATTAACTCCCCTACAATGTAACTGCCAGTATGAATTATTTAAAAAAAAAATCATTATCATTTTTCGATTCTAATCTTTGAAAATGTTGAAAATCAAACAATTAAAACATGAACATTTTTAATTTTCTGATGGGCTCCTGTTTTGAAAATGTGGAAGACAACTTCTATTAGTATCCTAAAAACAGGCCATTTTCAGGAAATTTTTTCACAAAAACAGTTTTCCAATTAGTTCTACCAATTTTCTCTGCATCCTTTTCAAATTTTCCATCTTGGAGAAAAACCAAAACACTGTTGAAACAATATCAAGTAGACCCAAACTGTATTATATGCGGAAAATGAATGTTCTAATGTTTTGCCAAATATGTTGCCAGTGTGTTTCTGACTTCAAAGTATTAATATCATCTCTGATTTGGTCTCATATTCATTAAATATATTTCCTTATTTCATATGTACTTTCTATCGAATCAACACTATTTATGTTGAGGATCCTTTTCCTTTTGGAGTGTCCAAAGTATATATGCTTTAGAGAAATCTGAAATCTGAGATAAAAGTAGCATAACAGTATGACGCATAGGATTTGCATATTTTTCATATTTAGAGAACAAAAAGTGACTAAAGCCTATGTATCTCGTTTTTGAGTAATAAAGTGTACCTTCTCTAAGCTGCTGATATCAGTATTTCATATCTGTATCCTGCTGGCATAATATTGTTTCATTCATTCTACAGAACAACAATGTAATCTGTAGTTGTTAAAGATAGACTGTAAAATTTTAGCACATTGCTGATAATGCTAAATTTTGAGCTCATAAAGATGGAAACAGAAAATTCTTGGGTGAGGCACTAATTAGCACCAGCTAACTGCCAATAAGGTTTAAAGATAACTGGGTGTTCTTTGTGTTACTGCTGCTTTTTATTATCAACTGATAAGGTCGAAGGTATCTTGCAGTCTGTTATTATCTTCTGTCTCCAGAGCCATTCATAAATTTACTTGCTGCTGCAAATTGATAAAAAAAAAAAAAAAATCAGCTATTGTGGTGTAACACTCATCACTTATATACAAAATTATATAAGTCCAATAAATGTATCTATTGTTTTGTGTTACCATCGAATAGCATCCCATCAATAACAAGATCACCAGCATAACATCATTACCAGGACGGAAATGTTGTGGGACTGGTTCTAACTTCTAAGACACCCTAGTTGATAGAGGCTGATGGTTTGAAAAATGGGAGCAAGGGAATGCTTCTGTCATAACTTCTATCATTTGGTAACACCCCCTATGTGCTTCATCTGTTGTTTTTGAGTTACGTTGTACCATTGAATATGGCAAACAAAAGTGGAGATAGTGTTTATGAAGTCCAACCTTATCCTGTTTTATTGTGGGCCTTGAAATTGAAATGTGCCTACGAGCATTATTTGCTTTCTAGTTTCAACAGTAAGAATAGTCTTCCAGAAATTTTCAAATATAGAAATAAATCTGCAGATAATCTGTTGTGGATTGATGTCTATATGCATATGCAGCATATCATAGACAGATGTAGTATTCTATACCGGTTGATGTAGACTCTTATATCTAATTAAGCGGCTTAGAATTATATAGTTGTTGATTTAGATTCTACCTCTAACTAAGAAGCATATTTTCAGAAACTCAGGTCATCACTGCTCTAGAGACAATTTCTATCTCACACTTAGAAAATAAAACAAAGCTTCTTATTTTTCTTTTCCTGATGAGCCATCAATATCTTCTTACTGAAATTTTTTTTTTACATATTTGGAATTGTATCTCTTTCTTGTCAGAACCTGTTACGTGATCCTTTCCAGAATTCCAATCTTACTCACAAGAAGTAAGCACCACCATAATCGCATGATGTGTGTTAGATTACAGGAAGGCCTCAAAGTAAACATTCCAACCTTTACTTAAGTTTATCAACTGCAAATAAAGGCATTCTACTAATAGCAATTGAACCTTATATTTTTTCATACCTTAGCATCAAAAATGGTTTTGATCCTCTGTTTTGACTCACCATAACATGAGGCTTAATAAATTTGTATGACTCATGCCTCATATCTTGAGACACGCATCACCTGTAATTAGCCCCTCATAGTCTGCCTATAGAGCTGCTCATTTCACTCAAACGTAGCTTGTCCAATGGAGATTATTCCATCAACAAGTTTGATACTCAGAGAATTTTATTTTCATTACTTCTAAATTTAGGCTTCTAAAGAATGCTCAAGTAACTAAAGAAAGTTCCTGTGGGTAGCCAAGACAAAATAAAGATTAACAACCAAACTTGGGCATAAAAACCTCCATTCTCATAATTCCCCCTTGCGTCGATATTTTGGCACAAGTGATTATAGTGGTGATGTCTGGCTCCTTTCCTTTGTGGTTTTGCATTAAAACTGAACCAGACTTTCTTTATGTTCCGAGTCATTCATCTTGTGACTACCATTTCTAAATGCATTTTTAAGCAGTAATTGCATTGGTTATCCTTAACTAATTTAATGCGGCTTCATCAGTTTTTGTTCTACTGCATGAAAGGGACACTCCACAATAATGGAATGCAAAAAAAAAAATGTTTTGTGCAGGATTATGTTCCAGAAGTGCTCAACAACATTTCTGGGTCCGAGTCTCCTTCTTCCCCTGTTTCAAGCTATAACAACTCGCCCTTCAGTTTGGAAGACTTCAATGAAAAATTGCCTGAATTGCCTCCACTATTGCAACAATCACCACTGGATCAGGTACCATCCTCCAGGGACAGTCCCGAGTCTCTAGAGAAGCCTTTAGCTGCAGTGTTGAATCATCTATACATTCAGAAAGGCTCTACCGGCCAATCTTTGGTGGCACTTAGTTCCACTCATCGCTTTTACTCGAAATACATAACAGTAGTACTTTACAAGCCACTGAAGAAGGTAAAGAAATGAAATACTCACCAAATTCCTGGAGTTTGAAACATCGGTATGATATTGGTAAGAAAAATGTTATGCCAATTGCTTTGATGATTTTGAGGAAAGGCTAATGTAGGGAAAAAAAAATAGGATTTTCCCATATAAGCATGCTAGCGGGGATTCCTATTCATTTTGAAAATAATTTAGTCCTTGAATCAGTGAGCTGCTATTTTTTTTACTTCACTGTGGAAAAGAAATTCGAATGTGCAAAGATTGGATTTATACTGGTAATTCTACACCTTGTACTGCTTTGTTGTGTGACTCTCTAGAACCAATGGCATAGCAGATGGACAAGCTGTCAAATGTGGTTTTAGTATTGGTTTTTGCCTGTATTGGAATGTATTTATACGCCCACTATATGGTATAAAATTATGTTAGATTTTGTTCTTAGAATAGAAATCTATTATCATGTTGCTGGACAGAGTTGGATGTCGAGTTCTTTTGATCTTAGTACTTCAGTGTTAAATTTTTTAGATTTCAAAATTAGATTTGGCATGTCATGTGGGATTTTTTTTTAAATCCAATGTTGGACATAGAGAGGACTGAAATCAAGCTTTCTGTTTTCAATTGAAATCTCAAACAATGGGGAAGTTTTAGAGCTATCAATATATTGAGTTAAAACACTAAACACAATTTTATGTTATAGATTGAGCACTTCTTATATAGGTGAACCCAAAACCAAACCATGGAGATTTATACATTTAAAACTAAAGATTACAACATGGAATTCATTCTTCATGATATCAACTCCACTTAAAACCATTCATTTCCACCTCACACTAAACAAAATCGGAGGTTTTGAATGCTTGAAACCTCATTTACATGTCAAGCTCAAGTTTTATCATGTTTATTTGGAGGGATTCAAGATGCTAAACCTCTTGATGTTCAGAATCCATTCGAGTTTTCTTACATTACAAACTTTGTTTCTGAAGCATCAAGCTTGCCAATGGTTGGAGGAAAATTCGTCTGATATATGATCTCTAACTAAATGGAGATAATGAATCAGAAAGAAGATCCTCTATCTCTGTCCTCCTGTTTCATCTCTCATCTTTTTTATATTTGCTTGACCAAGCCAAGAGGACTGTTTGATTACAGGCACAAGTTTTGGAATATCACAGAGAAAAAAAAAAAAAAAAAAAGATTAATACTCAAAAACAAATGCCTATAGACATAGGTTTACATTTGAGAAACGTACAAGTAATTGTAAATCAGACTTGAGTACTCACTTCACACTGCCACTGTTGCGGCTGCAATCACAGTCAAATTATCGAACAGGTACCTTAATCCAACCATTGGCAAAGGCAATGGCTAAGATTACAAAAGGAGTCGACATGCCGAATATGATAATGTAGGGGATGGGTGTTTTCATGGGATTCTCCCCTTCTCTTTCTCCTGCTGTCTGCCAATACCTGCACTCAGCAAATATGCCTATTTTTGGTGAGTGATATCTCCAATTGCTGTGTCATTGATATGCTAGCATTAAGCAGGGTCCTTCGGATCCACCCTTGGAGGTAGGACCCTTCGGACCTTCCCTTACAGGGTAAACCCGGGTAATTTTATAGGGCCCTTTGGACCCACTCTTAAGAGGATAAACCACATACCACCCGGGTACGGGGTTAATTGTGTGACGAGCACACCCACCAATCAACTCAGATTGACCCAAGGGGGGCTGCTAGCAGTGAACATGTTTTAATGAAGATCCAACTAAGTTGCAGTTTTAGATGTAGGAGGTGATAATATCAATGCAATCTTTGGATTTGAAGGCAAGAAAATGTGAGAGAACATTGGGAGCTAGCCTTACTGTTCTGGTTCTTGATCTCTAGTGATGAATTTCTTCTTCCCTCCTTGCTTGACTTCACCCTCTCCACCACCTAAACAACACCAAAAGCCCTTTCATTAAATTATCTCACTGCAGCCTTATCTTGGCCCAAAATTAATGCGTAAGGTAAAATATAATATACATATATATATATACAACTCTGGATGTGTGTGTGTGTGTGGGTGGGTGGGTGTGGAGAAAGAAGAATGAACCCCTCATATTGTGAATAAAATACAGAATGTCTCTTAGACCTAATTCTGCATGAACTCTGAAATTATGAACCCTTGTTTTTGGGGAGCACAGGATGTGAGAAGCAGGGAATGAGGAGGGTCCCTTGGCTGAGAGGGGAAGTTTGGGAGTCAGAGAAGAATAGAGAGCCACTTTGGCTGCCATTGTTACAGGAACTGTCTGCTGTCTTTGCCTATCATCCCTTGGTCATCACATATATCTTTGTTGAGTTTTGGATATGGAAGTAGTGGCAGTGATGCCTACTTCTCTGGATGTTATCAACCTTATCTGACCATCAAGCATGTGACTAAAATGCCCCAAGTGGGCCCCACTTTCCTTTAGACTAAGCAAAGGTATATGGTGTACCAAACTGCACCTAAACAAAATCACATTACTGTTAGCAGTTTGGTTAAAGAGCAATGCTCAGTTTGAGAGATATGATGCCATGAGATCAGTCAACTCCTTGTTTTGACTTGTGACAGCAAAAGTAAGGAACCTAAAAGATATGCAAGGTGAAAATTATGATGGTGCAAAATCTATAGACAAAGGTGCTACCTTGTTATTAGAATTTTTTTTTTTTTTCTCTCTCCACCTTTCAAAAACACAAAGTAAAATTTGATTAAGCACCGCGTTATTGTTTCTTCTTCTTGCTTGCTTTCTTTCTTTCTTTCTTTCTTTCTATAAATGTAGAGCTCATGATGTGGTGTAATGGGAAATGTTCATCCATTCCAACACGGTTGCATAGGTTTGAGTCATGGGAATTAACATTTCTTTAGAAAAGTGGGTGTACGATTGCCTATCTACTGCCTCACCCAAACCTTGTGCATTAGGTAAATTTGTTTTTAAAAGGCGGGCCTTAACGTAGTGGTATGGTTATTCCATTACAATTTCAAAACACGAAAATAATCTTTTCGCATATAAGAATAAAGTTGCAAATATTTGACTCTCTCCAGATTTTGCACTGGGAAAAAACAGTGGGTAATAGGAAGTAAACAAAAAAAAAAAAAATACTGATACGAAGAGAGCATAAAAGTAAAATAGGGAATTAACCAAAGTTAAATGGTTAAATCAATAAAGGATGGTGGTTTGGTACCTTGTTGCTTGCTAATTAAGCATGACTTATTTATATGCAGGCCAATGTAATGGATCATAAGGCAAGCACTAGATTTGTCTCTTGAACATAATTAGATAATATTTGCTTTATTTTAGGTAATGAGTATTACATTATACTATAATGCTGCAATAATCATATCAATCAAGAGTGGGGAATCATTTCATTTTCCTTTGAGGTGATCCTCTTTGGTACGTGTAGGACTCAAGAAAAATTCTCTTACGTCTCTTTCTTTCATTTTTTTCTTTACACTATGTTTGAATTAAGAATTTAGTGAAGAAAAAAAATAGAAAAAATATGAAATTATATCGTATGTTTGCCTGTTAGATAAAGTAAAGGGTAAAAGAACATAAAACGAAAATAAGTAAGAATTTAGAATCTCCCATTTATTTCTATTTTCCTCTCTTTTTCTTTTCCTTTTATTTTTCCTTTTTTATTCCCTTGATCAATTCGAGTTCTAAACATAGTATTAGAGATTTTGCACTTTCAATTTTGAGATTGTCCAACTCATTATCCCTATTTTTATTATAAAAGAATGATGTAGTTGTTCGTGATTCTTCATTTCGAACCAAAATGTCCACTATTTCAGTTCATAAATTCAAAAATACCATGTCATTCTGGTAAAGTTTTTTGTTTAAAAATTTTGTAAAAATAGAATTTTTCTTAAAAGATAATCTCAAGTGCAAAAAATAACGCTTATTTGGACTAAAATCAATTTGAAATCAACAGTGCTATAGAAGTAAAGTTGCTATTTTGATTCTTCCACTAAAAATTACATTGCATGCTGGATTCAGATTCTCTCCATTCCATAAATGGAATGAAGATCTCCATTCTATTTATTGTGGAACTGACACCTCATTAATGAAAGAATGAACATGTCTGTCGCACATAATTTTAAAATTGGATTGGCTGACGATTCTGGAATAAGGCCTAAGACAATGCATGAGTTTATGAGTAGACAAGCCCGTGGGAGATATAATCTCGGTTATACTCGTCAAGATCACAAAAATTATCTACATAGCAAGAGACAGAAAGACTTATAATATGGAGAGGTGGGATGTCTATTGGGGTATTCCTAAGAACAGTTGTTAGAAAATCCATGATTTTATTATACTCTACAAAAGTTACCTATATATTTTGAGCTGATGCAAAAATGATTATTGATTATGCTCATTTTGGTGATACTATCATTTTTTTTTATGTTTTAGTTTTATATCTACTAAGTTAATTATTTTTTATGATGTAGAAGTACGAGCTTCCCCAGCGTACTCAAATCTGTACATGTCAATAATTTTTATCCTCAAATTATTGATCATTCAAATAAGGTTGGATCTAAGACAAGTCATTCTATTAGATAGAGTAACAGTGACAAGCTCCATTCACATGGATATCATCGAAGCTTCACTGAATTATTAAGGGTAAAATTCCTATTGTTATGAAGATTATGTCCAAAAGGCTAAACACAATTTAACTCATTATTCCTATCAAGTATGAAGTTTCATTCTTATATGGAATAGCTTATTAAAATACTCAACTTTCCTCTCTGTTTTTTTTTTTACCGGTGGCAGATGTAAAATGTAGTCAATACTCACAAACTCTATGTGATACATCAGATACGAGCAAGGACTTGACAGAACTATATGGTGTAAAGTCATTGTTAAATGTAATTTTCTTGTAACTATGGCCTTAGTTGATGACAAATTAACACAATCTGTGATAGGTACACAATTAGGAAGTACATGTGATTCCACAAACTCAAATTTTCATAAACTTGGAAATGGTAATTAATGGTGAGTATGTTTAGAATACTATTTATTATTCAGTCTATTTTATGCATAGGAAAATTTGTACATGTTTCTTTGTTGTTGGATCCTTAGGAATAGTCAATATTATAGGATCTTCATGCCATCATGGGTTTACATTTCATTTCTGACATATAGTTTTGGTTTATTTGCTTCTTTGCTTTCAGACATGTTTATGATGGAAACTCTAATTCCTCAGATGGAACAAAGGATGACGAAGAGGAAGGATGGTACAAGACAATATCAATTCAAGCACCACTTTTCTAGGAGCAATGACTTCTGCAAATGCCTAACTCTTACAACTCTTTTTCATTAAGTGTGTAAGTTTATGTAATTGGCTAAATTTCATGACACATCTTGTTTTGATGTATTTTGGAGACTTGGGTTTTCAATCACAAGCATTCGGAAGGGCTTTCAAGCTTATTCGTGCAAGCTCGGGTTAAGAAAGTCTTATATGATACTTTTTAGTTATTGAAGGAGACTTCGAGAGATGTAGATGGAGTTTGAGGGATCTTGAGGGCAAAAACAATGTACTAATTGCAAAATATGGAGTTTGCGAGATGTTCGCGGGAAGTCGCGAAAGCTCGAGGTAAAAAACAATTAGCATGCAGATTGGTCAGAACCTCGCGGAACCCTCGTGGGATATCGTGGGAGGTTAAGGGAAAAAACAATGAGCACGTTGAAATCTGAGATTGAGCTCACTAGATCCTTGCGGGATCCTCACAGGAGTGAGCTGCCCTTTGCGGGATCCTCACGGGAGTAAGCTGAGTGAAATCAAATTTCGAGAATCGCACCACTAGGGTTTTTGCTCGTATTTAAAGCCCAACACACTTCCCCAAACCTGATCTGAGCCGCTACTATTAAAAACTCCTAGAGAGAAGTATTTTCTACCATCCTAAAAGCTCATAAATGGATCTTAGCAACAATCTTCTTCAACCCAATTGAAGAAATCAATAGTATTGATGGAGTTCAAGGCGTAAAATCCATTCTAAGAGGATTTGAACGGTGGTCAAGCACGAAGACGGTGAATCGTGAATACGAGCAAGATCAAGACAATCATTAGATCATGGAGTTGATAGGTTTGATTGTAAAGAGTCTTGTAACCGTCTGAATAACGAGATATAGTGCATGATCTTTGTCCGGCAAATGAGACATGTGGTTTTTCTCCCATTTAAGGGTTTCCACGGTAAAAGACTAATGTGTTCCTGATTGAATGGTTTGCTTTCTTTTGTTCTTTGGTATGTACACTATTACTCATTGTCATAACATCTTGAACCAATATTGTAGGTTTTAGTCTCTTGGACAAAACATAGACAAGGGCTAGGTTTTTCAATTGGTATCCGAGCCGGACACTTAAAATCAATTTTGATTTTCTAAAGAGTGAGGTATCGATTGCCCATGTCTATGGATTAGCCAAAGGAAGGTAGTTCCACTTCTCGATCGCCCTTGCTTGATGGGACCAACTATCCCTATTGGAAAGCCAAAATGAGAGCTTTCCTTAAATCTTTAGATGAACGTGTATGGCAAGTTATTATTAATGGCTGGACTTCACCCACAGTCACAACAGGTGATGTGACTACCTCAAAAGCTATTATAGCTTAGGATAGGGTTGATTATGAGGACTATGGATGGAATAGTAAAGCTATTAATGCCATCTTTAATGGGGTCACAGCTAAGGAGTTTCGTAGAATTTTACACTGTGAACTCGCTAAAGAAGCTTGGGACATTTTACATATCACCCATGAGGGCATAACTACTGTAAAAATTGCTAAGCTCTAGCGATTAACAATTTCTTTTGAAACTTTGAGAATAGAAGACGATGAAACGTTTGATCAATTTTATTTTAAACTAAGTGACATCGTCAACTCGAGTTTCAACCTTGGTGAACAAATCTCTCCTTCAAAAAATTCTAAGGTATTTACTTGAGAGATTTCAAGTCAAGGTTACTGCCATAGAGAAAAGTAGGGATGTTGATGCCATGAAAGTAGAGGACTTAATGGGTTCTTTATAAACTTTTGAAGCAAACTTTCATCAACCTAGAAAGAATAAAGGTATTGCCTTAAGTTCCATTAAGGAAAAATCTAATAAGGCAGAGGATAATGATTCAGATATGGGCATCAAGGAGATGGCCTTGTTTGTCAAAAAGTTTTAAAAAATTTCAATAAATGACAATAAGATCAATCTTCCTCATTTGATAAAGTTAAAGGAAAACCTTTTGATAAAATGAAGTTTGTAAGAAGTCATCTGATAAGTCTGGCCAAAAACAATGCTTCGAATGTCATGGCTTTGGACATATTGCGACAGATTGCGACAGATTGCCCAAACAAAAAGAAAAATAAAGGAAACAGAGTTTTGACAGTCACTTGGAGTGATTCCGATAAGGAAAAGTGTCGCGCCCCAGTTTTTGGGGGTGTCCAAGGTCCTTTCGGTTCAGAGACCCTAAAGCACGGAACTCTATCACTAGAACTCGTCCCCCTAGAAGGACAAGTGCGACTAGGTTTGAACATTGATTTGACTAAGGGCTTTTTAGAAAAATAGGAGTCGCCACCTAACTTGATAAAGGTGAGTTAGGGCACCTAGAACTAAGCGTTAATCCGAAGATTAAACTTAGAGTTTTTGAAAAAGATTTTTGAAAACTCCCTCAAGAGAGGGTTTTTAGGAAAATAGGTTGTTTGGCAACCTCTCAAAATGTTTAAGCCCTTTTTGAAAATAACTCCATTTTGGTCTTTTGAAAACAGAAATCTAAGGTTAGAGGGTTAGTTACGTGTAGGAAAGATATCCTAAGATCATCACCCTATCCCGCCCTTTCGGTACCTACATGTCTAATCACCCTTTTGTTCACTCACTAGAATGACCGGTTACCATTTGTCCACTTAATATCCACTTTAGAATTTTGAAAACGGGGTTTAGTCATCACTTTTCGGATAGATGATGCATGATGCAAGTTTTTGGAAAAAGTTTGAAAATAATTGAGGTTTTGAAAGAGTTTGGAATAGAAACTTTGAATTGATTGGAATTTTTGAAAAAGGGATTGAGGTTGAAATAAAAGTTATGACCGCACCATTTTAGGTTGCCAACGTATCTCATTTGGCGAGAATCAGGTCATTCGTAGTTCGGGCAAGAGCCTGATGGAAAATAGCTGCATTAGGGCCTTTGGACGGTTTGAAGATACTTTGGGGTCTTTGAAAAAGTTTAAGACACTTTGAGGTCTTTAAAAAAGTTTAAGACACTTGGGGGTTTTTGGAAAAGTTTAAGACACTTTGTGGTCTTGGAAGTTGACTTAAAATTGGATGGTGGAGTGTTTTGAGAATGTTTTTGGATTAACTTGAGGGAGTTTTGGAAAAATGCTTTGGCATGACTCAAGAGAACTTGAAAGTGTTTTTGAAGTCTTGTTTTGAAAACCTTGGAGGAATGTTTTGATGAATTAGTTTTGAAAAGTGGTTTTTAGAAATAGTTAAGAGTTTGGAATCCTAATATGGACAACCTTGGATGTTGTTCTTGATTTATCACTTTTCCTTGGAATCCCTAGCCATGAGAGGGCTAGGGACACCTTAGGTTTGTGACCTTTTGAAAACATTTTGGGAATGTCATGAAGATGGAGTGTAAGAACATTTGAAAAGTTTATGGAGTTGGTTTTTTGAAATCATGAGAGTAGAGGGTTTTGGAAAAATAGGCTATGAGAATAATTTGAACATTGAATGATCATTTAGAAAGGGTTCAAGAGTTGAAACCTTGAAGTATAGTAACTTAGGTTGGGTTAGCCTAGGGTTAGGGGTAACCTAAAGTTAACTAACTTGGGTTAGGTCAACCTAGGGTTAAGATGACCTATGGTTAACTAACTCAGGTTAGGTTAACCTAAGGTTAAGATGACTTAAGGTTAACTAATTAAGGTAGGGTTAACCTAAGGTTAGGATAATTTAGGGTAAGGTTATCCTAAGGTGAGTGAACTAGGGTCAAGTTAACCTAGGGTTGGATAACTAGGGTCAAGTTAAACTAGAGTTAGATAACTAGGGTCAAGTTAACCTAGGGTTGGCCAACTATGGTCAAGTTAACCTAAAGTTAGATTGGAGAATGGTTTTGAAAGTTGTTTTGATGCATTCTTAAAAAAAGTTTTGAAAACAAAACATGATATGCAATGGACTTTGGTTGGCAATCTTTTTTAAGATCATTTCTATGAAAATTTTGACTGTAGTCAAGAATATGGTTTTTAAGATCATTCCAAGTAAGGTTCCCTCATGGCCATTATAACCACTATCTTGGCAAGAGTATAAGGGGCCAAAAATAAACATAACGATGGCAATTTTTGAAAAATCATTTTTGATGCAAAGATGGAAAGAATGCATTTTTGACAATCATCTTTTGAGAAGGATTTTGAGAACCATTTTTCAAGAGAAACATTCCATCAAGAGAGGGTTCATATGGCCAACAAAAGGGAGACCACTCAAGAGAGAGTTCCATGGGGCCATTCCAACCACTAAACTTGAGAGAATAGGAACCATAAAAATCAAAGAGTTTGAATATCATTCTTAGGCGAGTATAAAAAGAAAAGGGAACCATTCTAACAATTTAGGGCTCCTATGCCAATATAAAGGGAGACCACTCAAGAGAGGATTGCATGGGGCCATTTCAACCACTAAATTTGAGAAAATGGAAACCTTGAAAATTAGAGAGTTTGAAAGCAACTTTTATGCAAGTTGTAATGCAATGATGCAAAAATGTGAATTAGGGGGTATTGAGGGATTTTCCAAGGCATGACTCCTAAGGTCTCATCCTAAACTTCAAGGGGCCAACTCTTGAAACAATTTTTGAAAGAAATGTAGAACTTAGAAATGGCATAAAATTAAGGGCAATGTAAGCATTGTGGAACATGACAATAAGCATAAAATGAAACCAAGCACACAAGACATGATCAAGATAGCAATATGCAAGGGGTCATGATTCACATACAAGGCTTTTAGGTTACACCACATAAACAAGGGGCTCCTAGGCCATACCATCTTAAAGTAGGCTAGTGAGAGATCCCCCTACACGGTGGCTCTCACTTGCTTTCCTCTAGGCATGATCTAAGAGCCCTCTTAGCTCAAGCATGTAAGAAAGTGGGGTTGAAGATGGGGATTAAAATAGAAAATAGCCTAAGTAGGCTAGGAGGGAGAAGAGAAGAGTGGAGGAGAGCACAAATATAAAAGGGATACCACAATTTGCTTTTAACACTCTTGTAGTCTTCAATGAATGTCTTGATTGGAGCTTGAGTGACTTCAAGAAGGCTTGAGAGGCTAAAGTGGAGTGTATAAGTGTGTATGAGGCCTTGTATGTGGAGTGTATAGGCTTGGAAGGGGTAGAATCTAGCCTAAGTGTTGGAGGGGAGGAATATATGTAGAGATTCGAGTTTCTGGAATGATTTCAGCAGAATTTCGTATCAATTTCGGACCATGAATATGCAAGGGGGAGGCCTCTATTTATAGGCAATCTGGAACAGGCCTTGCGCATGTAGGACATGCGCAGGTACTGTTCCATTGCTAGAATGACACGTGGCACCCTATGTACTTGTTAAATCTTGACCGTTGATCGAAAGTTGGTCGATCTGATCAAAATTTGAGCGCATGTAGCATACGCTCCATCACCGGGAAAGTTTGTCTAAATTTTACCTCGATAATTGAGTCAATCGAGAAGGTTTTAGGAGAATCAGTCGCACTCGGGATGTTCTCCTAGTGCTTCTGATGAACTTTCATGTTTTCGAAAAGTTTGAATTATGTTTGGAGGTGAGCGATATCATCTTGGAAAGTGTGCCAAAAAGGTCACTTCTGTGGAGCATCTGTGATACGCTTCGGAGGTGTTTGAAAGTGGCAGTTTTCGTTTCATGTGATCGAGGCCTTCGAGAAGTGATCTATTCGATCAGATCGTACCGATGGAAAGTACTCTAGAAATATCTTCAGGAATTCCCAAATTTACGCATTTCTCAAATCGTTTGACGGTGCATTTTGATTAGGGAATCGGAGAAAAATTCAACCTTGGCGGAGCGTATGTGAGACGCTTCAGGGGTTGCTGAAAGTTATAGCTTTCGCACCGTACGATGGAGGGCTTCGGGAGGTGACCTATTTGATCGAGCCGTATCGATAGAAAGATCTACAGGCGAGCTTTCGAGAATTCCCTGATTTACGCATTTCCCAAGTCGGTTGACGGTGCGTTATAACCAGGGAATCTGGAGAAAAGACAATTTAGGTGGAGCGTCTACAAGACGCTCCAGGGAACTTTTATTGCGTCATATGAGCTTAGTGTCGTAAGGTGTTCCTTGGGTTAAACAAGGGCGTGTGGTGAAACCCTTCGCTCGAAATCCCAAGACCGGTGCTGTTTCGGGGCATTTTTGGGCTTCTAGGGGCAAAACAGTCATTTTGACCGGAGTTAGCTAGAAATGGTCAGGAATGGTTTGGTAGACCGTGTTAAGTGCACAGGGCTGTTCAAGGATGGTTTTGAGGGAGTCTTTTACCGTTCAGCAGGGTTTGTGTCGTGCCAAGGCGCTCAGGGGCAAAACGGTCATTTTGACCGGAGTGGGTCGGAATAGGACTAGATTTGGACCAAATGGCGTGTGGGGGACGCCTAATGGTTTGACAAAATTTTAGAAGGATGGACTTATCGTTTTGAGGAATTTTGAACTTTCCCAAAACGTGCCTGGAGGCCCAAAGGGCAGGTTTGGTCATTTTTCACCAAGTCGGGCTAGCAAGCGCCGGTGTTGACCTAGGTGTTGGTTCCCGAGACCGTCCGGTCTCAGAAAACTACCTTTGCCGTGTTAGTCTCTAAGAACGCCTGGTCTTAGAGAGCTACCTGTAAGGTGTTGCTGGTTCCTGAGAACGCCTGGTCCTAGAAAGCTACTTGGAAGGGTGGTGTTAGTCTCTGAGAACGCCAGGTCTCGGAGAACTACCAAATGACGAACATTCTATGTTGGCGGGCTAGCAGGCGCTAGAAATGAACCGTCTGAAATTTTTGATAAGGTGTTAGTCCCCGAGATCGCCCGATCCTAGGAAGCTACCTGGATGGCGTTGGTTTCCGAGACCGCTCGGTTTAGAAAGCTGCCTGGAATGATGGTGCTTATGGCTCCAGCGGGTCCTCGTGGACCCGCGAAGCGACCAGTTGATTGGATTGGAGATTGAAAGGCTCGTCTTGAGCCTGCATGTGTTGTGATGTCGAAAACCGAATCCGGTCAGGCCGGAGATTGCCGAGCGGGCAAAAATGGGGTGCTTACAAAGAGAAGCTGGAAAGTGTTGATGAATCTGAGAATTTCACGGTATTCATGGCATCAGCTTCTGAGGTAGTCGAGACTTCACCTAAAATTTCTAAATTGAAAAAATCTAAGGAATCAGATGGTACAGTGGGATCTCTCAAGGGAAATGAGGATGAATCAGATGCTGAAGATAAAAGTAAACTGCAGCAAGCTTATGATCAATTGTACAAGAAGTCTTACAAACTCACCAATATGAATGTCAAATTAGGTAAGAAGTTGAAAAAGGCTCTGGAAGAAGTTATCTCCTTAAAAAGGGTGAATGATGATGCTCAAACTGAAATAAGTCAGTTGAGAAAATATCGAATAACCCTGTCAAACAAAGTGAAGTTTCTTGAGAATGATGCATTTGAGAGAGAAGGTTTTAAGAAGGCTCTTGAAGAAAAAATTCAAAAACTCGGGACTGATCTGGCTAAGTCTAATCTGACCTTCAAGAAGTACAAGGCAAGTGCATCCACAGTAGAGAAAGTGTGCTTGGATCAGAAACATTTATGGGATATGTGTGGTATTGGATATGAGGCTAAACCATCCAAGTCAAAGCAACATCAGTACAGTAAGCCCATCAAATTTGTTCCTGAAGAAAGGTATAATACTCGTTAAAATCAAGATAATTCTTCTTATGTTATTCCTATCTGTCTCCACTGTGGTATAAGAGGTCACATTAGGCCACAATGTCATAAATTGTATAGATTACCTATGGAATATGTTCAAACTCATAATTTTCAATACCCAGGTAGCTCATACAATAGTCAAATGTCTAATAGATTCTATGTGTTGACTGAGCAAAGGAATTTTACTAATCAGAATTTTCAAAAACATGCTCAACCTTAATATTATGGAAACTGTATGGAAAGTTCTGTGACTAAACATACCTCAAGGAAAGGACAAAAGCCTAGCCGACAGTCTCTTCCAAAGCACTCAAGTGCTAATCCTAAGACTGTATAGATAAGGAAAATTGACCTGAGAGGATTTGTTGTCCACACTGCCCTGAAGGCTCGCAACTCTAATGTGTGGTACCTAGATAGTGGCTGCTCAAGGCACATGTATGGAAATAAATGGTATTTTAATACTGTGACTAAATGTAATGGAGGTCCAGTAACCTTTGGTGATAGCAGCACCTCCAGAGTTGTAGAAAAAGGGAATATAAAATCTCAAGGGTTACCAAACCTCAATAACGTTCTGCTAGTTGAGGGCTTAAAGGCTAATCTCATATGCATTAGTCAGTTATGTTATGCACAACACCAAGTACAGTTTTCCAAAACTGGATGCTCTATTTTCGATAAAGAGGGTACTTGTGTGATGAAAGGTGTGCGTACTCTTGACAACTGTTATGGGATCACCTTTGAGAGTGGTATAATTTGCAATTCTGCTAAACTTGGAGAGACTAAGCTATGGCATCAAAGACTGGGCCATGTGAACTTTAGCGATCTCTCTAGACTGTCTAGTTCTGAACTCATTCATGAAATTTCAAAACTTGGAAGAACCACAAACTGTGTGTGTGGACCATGCCAATTGGGAAAGCAAATTAAGTCTACACATAAGAAAATCAAGCAGATTGCTACATCTAGACCCTTGGAACTTGTGCATATGGATTTTATGGGTCCTACTTAAATAGAAAGTATTGGAGGAAAGAAATATATTTTTGTGGCTGTCGATGATTTTTTTAGGTTTACATGGGTTGATTTTATTAGAAAAAAATCTGACACATTTTCTGTGTTTAAAGCTTTATGTCTGAAAGTACAAGTAAAGAGTGGTATAAACATCGAATACATTCGCAGAATACGTACTGACCATGATAAGGAATTTAAGAATTCTGAGTTTGCTAATTTTTGTGATAATTAGGGCATAAAACATGAGTTCTTTACTCCAAAGACACCACAACAGAATGACGTGGTGGAGAGAAAGAATAGAGTGATCCAGGAAATGGCCTGAGTTATCCTTCACGATAAGAAAGTTTCACATAAGTTCTGGGCTGAGGCTGTAAATACTGCATGCTACATTGCAAACTGAGTCTATCTGAGAATTGGTATAAAACAGACGCCATATGAACTATGGAAAGGTAAGAAGCCCAATGTGAAATACTTTAGAGTATTTGGGAGCAAATGCTATATCCTGAGGGATAGAGACTATCTGGGTAACTTTGACACTCGAAGCAATAAAGGTATCTTTCTTGGATATTCCATCAATAGTAGAGCTTATTGTGTTTATAACTTGCGTACTCTTACTATTATGGAATCGATAAATGTGGTTATTGATGATTCTTTAGTTCACACTGACATTGCACTTGATGAGGACTGTGATTCAGATAGTGCATCTTCTGAAAATTTGGAGAAGGAAAATAATGAGAAGAGGGATGATGCTGTGACCTCCTTGACCAACTCCAAAGATGGACCTAACAGTATCCTAGAGCCATCATCTAGAGTAAAATTAAATCATCCTTTAGATCAAGTGAATGGAAACGTCACAGAGTCGATAAAGACAAGGCGCCAGGTAAGGAATGAGGTAAACTACTTATGCTATACCTCTTCATTTGAACCAAAAAATGTGAAACAAGCCTTGACTGATGAGCATTGGGTTACTGTTATGCACGAAGAATTGAGTCAATTTGTGCGTAATGATGTTTGGACTCTTATGCCTAGACCTCATAATGTAAATATGATAGGTATCAAGTGGACATTTAAGAACAAATCTGATGAGTATGGCGCTATCACTAGAAAAAAGGCAAGACTTATAGCATAAGGATACACTCAAATTTAAGGAATAGACTTTGATGAGACCTTTGCCCCTGTTGCAAGGTTAGAGTCTGTTTGCATCTTACTTAACATTGCTTGTTATCTAGGCTTTAGGCTTCATTAAATGGATGTGAAGAGTGCTTTTCTAAATGGCATTCTTCAAGAAGAGGCCTATGTTGAACAACCCAAAGGGTTTGAGGACGCTAAGCATCCTGACTATGTGTACAAGCTCAAGAAAGTTTTATATGGGTTGAAACAAGCTCCTTAAGCTTGGTATAAGAGATTGACTACCTTTTTGCTAGAGTATGGATTCACTCGAGGGGGAGTTGATAAAACTTTGTTCATAAAAAAAATCAAAACAAATTCTTATTGCTCAAATCTATGTAGATAATATTGTATTTGGTTCTACTTCTGAAAAACTTGCTCATAATTTTTCTGAATATATGAAAAGTCAATTTAAAATGAGCATGGTGGGTGAACTGAATTATTTTTTAGGATTGCAAGTTAAACTAATGGATCAAGGAATTTTTATCTCTCAGTCCAAATATGCTAAAGACATAGTGAAGAAATTTGGTTTGGAAAACACTAAGCATGCTAGGACTCCCATGAGTACTAGTCTTAAGCTTAGTAAGGATGCTTCAGGCAAGGATGTTGATCAAATCTTGTATAAGAACATGATTGGGAGTCTGCTTTACTTAACTGCTAGTAGACCTGACATTGCTTTTAATGTTGGTGTTTATGCTCGTTTCCAAGCATGTCCCAAAAAATCACACTTGTTTGCGGTTAAAAGAATTATTAAATATGTCAATGGTACTATTGGGCATGGTATTTGGTTTACCTTGAACACTAATGCGGATATTACAGACTATACTGATGCGGATTGGGTAAGATCTATTGATGATCGTAAGAGCACCTCTGATGGGTGTTTTTATGTAGGAAATAACCTTGTTGCTTGGCATAATAAAAAGTAGAATGCCATCTCCTTATCCATTGTTGAGGCAGAGTACATAGCTGCTGGAAGTTATTGTGCTCAGCTCTTGTGGATGAAACAGATGTTGTGTGATTATGGTCTAGAACCGAGTGTCATGACCTTGTTTTGTGTCAACATGAGTGCGATTAGTATTTCTAAGAATCCTGTTCAACATTCTTGCACCAAACACATTGACATTCGTTATCACTTTATCTATGAATTAGTTAAAGAGAAGGTCATCTCTTTAGAGCATATTTCCATTGAGAAACAACTTGCTAATCTCTTCATTAAACCCCTTGACACTCTTAGGTTTGAATTTCTACGGAAATCTCTAGGAGTGTGCTCTTTCGAGTACTCTGTCTTGCTGGGGTCCACGCTTGAGCTCGATTCCTGCTTCATCTTATCTCAAGCCTGTCTTCGTATTTTTTTTTTTTGTTTTTTTTGTTTCATGTTGTGTGTGTGTGTCTTTAGTGTAACCTGCATTTGGTTCTTCTTATCATCTATTTAAAGCACTTCCCATGAACTGCTAAAGACATGATCATGACATAAATTGAATCTTGTGTATATCTTGGATCGTGCGTTTGTGATTCATGCATCATTGGTGATTCCAGCCATGCTTATAATTTACGTTTATCTGATGCTGTCATCTTGAGATCTCTTAGAATATAGAGTCTGACCTTTTATGATCATTTCGCAGACCTCATCATAGTTGTTTTTTTTTTTTGGTCAAGAATGCCTCGATTAACCTTGGTCATGTATACCTTTTTAAAAAAAATGAAAAAATGTTTGGGTGGAAAGGGCTACCTGTGAGTTTGTGAGGAGCTACCCTTGTTATATGGCAAAAGGAGATGGCTACTTACTCACATGTGTAAAAGTCACCATCCCTCAATTGTTTATTGTGCTTAAATGCTGGAGAGATAAGGTTGGAACTTTGAAAGTTGATCAGAAAAGTAGGTGAATCTTAAAAACAAAAAAAAACAAAATTTTGTGGTAAAAAATCATTATTGGGATGACATGGTGGTTTGACTTCAAGTACATTGTTGTCTAAGAGGAAGCTTCCATGACGAGTACTACCATGATTTTGTCCTATGGTCTATATTTTCATTGATCTTTTGATGGACCTACATCTAGTTTCATAATTGGTAATATGGTTCTTGTCATCTTTGTATGTCTTGAGTTGCTAGCATGCCATCATTGATCTATCTTGATGTTAATTTTTCATTTTTAAGTTTTCTTTATCTTCATTGGTTGTATTTTGAATGTGTTGATTATTGAGACCTTGGTTAGGTGGGTTCTCCTATTGTTCTGGGTGATTTTTTTTGGTCAAGTGATGTCGCTGGATCTTGCTCCCGCGAAGTCGACTTATCAGGGCATTATTTAAACCCCAGCGACTGTTCCCCTCTTATTTTTTTGGTGTCGCTTTACTTTTCTCTTCGAACCCGTGACCTCTAGCAATCGTGGATGCCTATTCCTCCTCGAACCAGCAAGCTTCTTCTCTTCTTTCTTGGTTGCACTATCTAGGTCGTCTCTGAGGTAATCTTCCTCTCCTCTTGTCTTTCCATCTTCCAGCAATATTTGGGTGCGTTTCTCTGCCCTAAGGTTTTGGTTTTGGGGGTTTCTTGTGCTCTACCATTAATCGGGTTTCTGAGGTTGTGATTTCTCTGTTATGGGGTGTGAATCATCGGTTTAGGGGGCGTTTTTGCCTTCGATTTATCTGGTGTGTGTAGTTTTCTGCAGGTTCTTCCTGACCCAGTCTGGTGCGTCAACCATATTTTGGTTATTTGTTGTGTTTTTTTGGGTCTTGCTTGGACTATTCATTGTCGAATTGGTGTATCTAGTTGGGTGTGGTTCTGATCCTTGTAAGTGAGTGTACATTATGATTCCTACACCTTGTAAACGAAAGGGGCCATAAACCCCTTCTTCTCACCGTACCTCGGGTTCCCCAAGCAAACAGTCTGGCCCTAGTTCCCCAAGCACTTAGTCTACTCCTCGTTCCCCAAGCAAACGCCTTCGCTCTAGCACCTCTGGTGTTGCATCATCACATCGAGGGGGAGTCTCTTCGTCCCCTAAAATGTTTCAGTTTAGACCCGCCTCTAAGGTTGAGTCTCGGTATAACCGTTTTTTTTCCTCCTGACCCATTTTTGTCTCTCGGGGTGTTATCCTCGATCAATTCTCTGAGACTTGTATCCATACCTACTTCTTTAAGTGGGGTTGGACATGTCTAGCTGTGTGTAACGGGTTGGCTAGCCATGAGCTTGTTTGAGAATTTTATGTTAATATTCATGCTCCCGACAAGGAGGCTAGTTCCTTGCAATCGTATGTGCGTGGGGTGCCTTTAACTTTTTCTATCACCGATATTTGCACCTTTCACCACATCACTCACCCTATTATCACTGAATTTTCCTATCCTCCTACTCGCACTAGGCCTATGTTGAATTCTTTAGTCCGACTTCTCCTCTCTTCTGGAGGCAATTGGCCACCTGGTCCTTCGAGTCTACTTAAGTAAAAAGAGCTTAATGATGTTTTTCGGGTGCTAAACCATGTGGTGTGTGATCTCTTTCTCTGCACTTCGCATGTGAGCAAGATCGATGAGTCTCGTGCTCGTCTTATGCATGCCATAGCCACCAACCTCACTGTGGATATCGGTTGTCTCATGTTCAATCTTATCCTTAAGGCCTCTGCGGACAACTCCTCACATGCTTATCTTCCTTTTGGGATTTTGATTACCGACTTTCTCTCTCGTCATCAAATTATGGCCGCGCCCTACGAGACGCGTATCCCGGTTGGGAAGCCCATCTCTCGTCAGACCCTCAGGCTGAGTAATGCTTATCTTGGCATTACGCCTCCCCCATCACAATTGCAATAGCCCGAGGTGGAACTTTCGGATGATGAGGCTCCTCATATTGCTCCTATAGCACCATCTTCCTCCACTGCTCCTACGGCTGCTCTTCCTCATACCGGGACGTCTACTCCTGAGTCTGCTTCCTCCTCATCTACTGCTATTGCCATTACTGCTCTCTCCACCCAGCTAACATCATTCCACACTGACCTGGTGGAGCGCATTGACCTGGTTCATGAGCAGATTGACCTCATCGTGGAGCGATAGAAGCATGATATTGTCTGTGTTTGGAATACCATGTCTACTCTTTCCCGACAGCACACCAAGTTTATCAATGATGTAAATGATTTTATTCAGAGCGTTTGTCAGCATTAGTTGTGTCTGGTAGATGGTTTATCTTGTGGATATTTTTTTTCTTTCTTTTGTATAGATATTGTTGGATATTGGTTCTATTGGGTGCCTCATTTTTGCATGCTTGAGGCTCTTGTGTTTGGCTCCTGCATAGTTTCTACATATATTGGATATTGGATATTGTTTTGCTTGGTTGGCTTCTTTTGTCAATTTGTTCCCAAAATAAAGGAGAGTTGTTATACCTGTTTCTACATCTTAGCTACTATATATGTTTTCTATATATTGTTATATTGTTTTATTATTTCACATACACTTGATTGGGCTGGTTTGGTTGGTCAATGCAATATGTAGGGATGTTTCACGTACTTGTGATTAGTGCTTGTGATTGGGGAGTCCTTATATTTTTTTCATTGTGTTTTGTTTCGTTGTAATATGTCATGTAGCATAGGGTTTTGGTCACAAAATTGCTAAAGGGGAAGATTATAAGTTTATGTAATTGGCTAAATTTCATGAGACGTCTTGTTTTGATGTATTTTGGGGACTTGGGTTTTCAATCACAAGTATTCGAAAGGGCTTTCAAGCGTATTCATGCAAGCTCGGGCTAAGAGAGTCTTGTATGATACTTTTTGGTTATTGAAGGGGACATAGAGAGATGTCGATGGAGTTCGAGGGATCTCAAGGGCAAAAACAGTATGTTGGCTGCAAAACATGGAGCTCGCAGGAAGTCGTGGGAGCTTGAGGGCAAAAACAGCGAGTGTCGCGCCTCGGTTTTTGGAAGTCCAAGGTCCTTTCGGCTTGGAGATCAAAAGCACGGAACTCTGTCACTAGAACTCATCCTCCTAGAAGAACAAGTGAGACTAGGTTTGAAAATTGGTTTAACTAAAGGCTTTTCAGAAAAATAAGAGTCGCCACCAAACTTGATTAAGGTAAGTTAGGTCACCTAAAACTAAGTGTTAATCCAAAGATTAAACTTAGGGTTTTTGGAAAATATTTTGAAAACTCCCTCAAGAGAGGGTTTTTTTTTAGAAAATAGGTTGTTTGGCAACCTTTGGAAAGATTTAAGTCCTTTTTTAAAATAACTCCATTTTGATCTTTCGAAAACAGAAATCTATGGTCCGGAGGTTGGTTATGTGTAGGGAAGATATCCTAAGATCATCACCCTACCCCGCCCTTTCGGTACCTATATGTCTAATCACCCTTTTGTTCACTCATTAGAATAACTGGTTGCCATTTCCCACTTAATATCCACCTTAAAACTTCGAAAATGGGGTCTAGTCATCACTTTTCGGATGGATGGTGCATGATGCAAGTTTTGGAAGGAGTTTAAAAACATGAGAGTTTTGAAAGAGTTTGAGATAGAAACTTTGAATTGATAGAAACTTTTAAGGGGATTGGAGTTTGAAATAGAAGTTATGACCACACCATTTTAGATTGCCTACATATCTCATTTGGCTAGAATCAGGTCAATCGTAATTCGGGCAAGAGCCCGATGCAAAATAGGCGCATTAGGGCCTTTGAAGAGTTTGAAGATACTTTAAGGTCCTTAGGAAAGTTGGAAGACACTTTGAGGTTTTTGAAAAAGTTTGAAGACACTATGAGGTCTATGGAAAGAGAGAACTTGAGAGTTTTGATTTGAGATCGGGTAGTGGAGTGTTTTGAAATAGAACTTTGAAACTCTTAAAATGAGGTTTTGAAATGTTTTGAAATGTATTTGGAACAACTCAAGGGAGTTTTGAAAGTGTTTTTGAAATAACTTAAGGGAGTTTTAAAAATGTTTTGAGATTTTGTTTTGAAGATCTTGGATATAGAGTTTGGAAGTGTTGAAAAGCTTCTTGAAAATGGTCTTTGAAAATATCTAGGGGCTTTGGAACCCTTATATGGACAACCTTGGAGGTTGTTCTTGATATATCACTTTCCTTTGGAATCCTTAATCATAAAAAGGGTAGGAATACCTTAGGTTGGTGAGTCTTTGAGAAACACGTTTGGAGATACTTTGAAGATGGAATGTGGGAACATTTGAAAAGGTTATGGAGTTGGCTTTTTGAAATCTCAAAAGAGCAGGAGGTTTTGGAAAAATGGGCTATGAAAATAGCTTTAAATAGAAGTGTCATTTGAAAAGGGGTCCATGAGTTGAAACCTTAAAGCATACTAAACTAGAGTGAGTTGGCTTAAGGTGAAGGGTGACCTAAAGTTAAACTAAGGTCGGGTTAATCTAGGGATAAGGTGACCTAGGGTTAACTAACTAAGGTTGGGTTAACCTAGGGTTAAGGTGACCTAGGGCTAACTAACTCGGGTTAGGTTAACGTAGGGATGGTCAACTAGGGTCAAGTTAACCTAAGATTGGATAACTAGGGTCAAGTTAACCTAGGGTTAGACAACTAGGGTCAAGTTAACCTAGGGTTGAGTTGGAAGATAGTTTTGAAATGTGGTTTAATGCATTTTTTAAGGAGTTTTGAAAAACAAATCATATTATGCCAAGGACTTTGATTGACAACCCTTTTGAAGAGCATTTCCATGAAAATTTTGACTCTAGCCAAGAGTATGATTTATATGGTTAGTGTTTGAAGACCATTCCAAAGAAGGTTTCCTAGTGACCATTATAACCATCGTCTTGACAAGAGTGTGGAGTCCAAGAATCAACATGATGATGGCAATTTTTGAAATACCATTCTTAATGCTAAGGTGGAGAAAATGGATTTTTGAAAACTATTTTTAAGAGAGGATTTTGTAAACCATTTTTGGAGGAAACCATTCCAACAAAGGAGGGTTCCTATGGCCAAATAAAAGGGAGACCACTCAAGAAAGGGTTCCATGGGGCCATTCCAACCACTAAACTTGAGGAAATGGAACCTTGGAAATTAGAGAGTTTGAAAAATATGTGTGCAAGAAATGAAAGAAAATGGAACCATTCTAACAATTTAAGGCTCCTATGGCCAATGTAAAAGGAAGGCCACTCAAGAGAGGGTTCCATGGGGTCATTCCAACCACTAAACTTGAAAGAATAGAAACCTTAGGAATTAGAGAGTTTGAAAACCATTTTTATACAAGTTGGAATGCAATGATGCAAAAGTGTGAGTTAGGGGTCAGTGGGGGATTTTCTAAGGCATGGTTTCTAAAGTCTCATCCTAAACTTTAAGGGACCAACTCTTAGAACCATTTTTTAAATAAATATAGAGCTTGAAAATGGCAATGGAAGTAAGAGTAATGTAAACATTGTAGAATATGGTGATAAGTATGAAAATAAAGTTAAGCACACAAGACATGACCAAGATAGTAATATGCAAGGGGTCATAAATACATACAAGGTTTTTGGCTACACCACATAAACAATGGGCTCCTAGGCCATACCATTTTAAAGAAGGCTAATGAGAGATCTCCCTACACAGTGGCTTCCACTAGCTTTCCTCTAGACATGAACTAAGAGCCCTCTTGGTTCAAGCATGTAAGAAAGGAGAGTTGAAGATATGGATTAAAATAGGGAATAGCCTAAATAGGCTAGGAGGGAGAAGAGAAGAGTGGGGGAAGACAAAAATGTAAAAGAGATACCACCTTTTGCCTTCAACACACTTGTAATCTTCTATGGATGCCTTGGCTTGGACTTGGATGACTTCAAGAAGGCTTGAGGGGCTAGTAGGAGGTGTTTGATGGTGTATAAGGCTATGTAAGTGAAGGGTATGGGCTAGAGGGAGGTGGATCCTAGCCTAAGTGTTGGAGGAGTGAAATGTGTGTAGAGATTCAAAGTTCTGAAGTAGTTTCAGCAAGGTTTCGCATCAATTTCGGAGTTGGAATATGCAAAGGGGGGTGCTGGTATTTATAAGCAATCTAGAACAGGCTTGGCACATATGCTACATACGCCTGGCCAAAATTTGTCCTGGCGCATGTAGCACATACGCCAGTACTGTTCCATTGCCAAAATGACATATGGCACTCAGTTTACTGGTTAAATCCTGACGATTGGTCGAACTTTGGTCGATTTGATCAAAATCTGGGGGCATGTAGCATACGCTCCATCGCCGGGAATATTTGTTTAAACTTTGTCTCAATAATTGAGCCAACTGGGAAGGTTTCGGGGGAACCGATTGCACCCATGATGTTCTCTTAGAGTTTTTCGTGAACTTTCATGTTTTCGAAAAGTTTGAATTGTGTTCGAAAGTGCGGGATATCATCTCGAGAAGCGTGTATAAAAGGACATCTTTGTGAAGCGTTTGTGATACGCTCCGAGGGGGTTCGAAAGTAGATGTATTTGTGTCACATGATCAAGGCTTTCGGGAAGCAATCTCTTCGATCGGACCGCACCGATGGAAAGTATTCTGGAAGTACTTTCGGGAATTCCCTAATTTATGCATTTGTCAAGTCATTTGACGGTGCGTTTTAATTAGGGAATTGGAGAAAAAGTCAACCTTGGTGGAGTGTTTGCGAGACCCTCCAAGGGTTACTGAAAGTTACAGTTTTTGTGTCATACGATGAAGGGCTTCAGGAAGCGATCTATCCGATCAAGCCGTATCGATGGAAAGATCTATGGGTGAGCTTTCGAGATTTCTTGGTTTACACATTTCTGAAGTCATTTGACGGTGTGTTATAACTGGGGAATCAAGAGAAAAGGCAATTCCGGCAGAGCATCTGTGAGACGCTCCAGGAAACTTTTATCGAGTCGTGGGTGTTTAACGTCATAAGGTCTTCCTTGGGTTAAACAGAGGCACGTGGCCAGGCTCGCTGTTCAGTAACCTAGGGCCGGTATTGTTTTGGGGCGCATTTGTGTTGTCAGGGGTAAAATGGTCATTTTGATCGGGGTCAACCGGAATGGGACCGGATGGCATGTAGAGTACACCTATCTATTTAGTAACATTTCAGATAGGTGGACTTATTGTTTTGAGGGATTTTAAACTTTCTCAAAACGTGCTTGGAGGCCCATGGGGCAAGTTTGGTCATTTTTCACCAAGTTGGGCTAGCAGGCGCGGATGTTGACCTAGGTTTTGGTTCCCGAGACCACCCGATCTCTGAAAACTACTTGTGCGGTGTTGGTCCCTAAGAACGCCTGGTCTTAGAGAGTTACCTGTAGGGTGGTGTTAGCTCCTGAGAACGCTTGGTCTCAGAAAGCTACCTGTGAGGGTGGTGTTGGTCCCTAAGAATGCTTGGTCTTAGAAAACTACCGAATGATGGACATTCTACATTGGCGGACATTCTACATTGATAAGGTGTTGGTCCCCGAGATCGCCCGATCTTGGGAAGCTACCTGGATGGCGTTGGTCTCCGAGACCGCTCGGTCTGGAAAGCTGCCTGGAATGATGGTACTTATGGCTCCAACGGGCCCTTGTGGGCCCAAAAAGTGACCAGTTGACTGAAATGGAGATTGAAAGGCTCATCTTGAGCTTGCTCATGGTGTGGTGTTTAAAAACTAAACCCGATCGAGCCAGAGATTGCTGAGTGGGCAAAAATGAAGTGCTTACAGTGAGCATACAGATTGGTCAAAACCTCGCGGGATGTCACTGGAGGTTGAGAGCAAAAACAGTGAGCACATCGAAATCTAGGATTGAGTTTGCTGGATCCTCGCAGGAGCAAGCTGAGCGAAATTAGATTACTTGGGAATCGCGCTGCTAGGGTTTTTGCTCCTATTTAAAGCCCAACACACTTTCCCAAACCTGATCTAAGCCTCTATTATCAAAAACTCCTAGAGATAAGTATTTCCTACCTTCCTAAAAGCTCAGAAATGGATCTTAGCAGCAATCTTCTTTAACCCAATTGAAGAAATCAAGAGTCTTAATGGAGTTCAAGGCATGAAATCTATTCTAAAAGAATCTGAACTATGGTCAGGCACGGATACGGTGAATTGTGGATATGAGTAAGGTTAAGACAATCATTAGATCATGGAGTTGATAGATTTGATTGTAAAGAGTCTTGTAACCGTCTAAACAACGAAATATAGTGCATGATATTTGTCCAGCAAAGGGGACACGTGATTTTCCTCCTATTTAAGGGTTTCCACGGCAAAAGACTGATGTGTTCCTAATTGAATGGTTTGCTTTCTTTTGTGCTTTAGTATGTACACTATTGCTCATTGCCATAACATCTTGAACCAATATTATAGGTTTTAGTCTCTTGGACAAAACATAGACAAATGCTAGGTTTTTCAAGGCGTTCTGATATGTTTTCATATTGTTGGTCAGAAATGTTGGTGCATTAATTATCAGAAATAAAAATTTTCAACTTCCTCTATTACTTGGGTAGTTCTTGAAATTTTTTAGACTACATCTCTATATGGAGATTTACACTTTTATCATACGTTTCTTCTTGGCAAATGATTGTCATTTAAATGGCACACTACAATAACCACTAGAAACTATGAAGAAGCGAGAAATGTACACATTGTTGAAAAAACTATGAGAAAGATTCTAAGCCTAATATTTAATACAAGTTTGCTCATGCTGCTTCTTATAACATTGGAGTACCATGGCCCATTAATTATTGCTTGCATATATCACATCTACAAGGTTGCAACAACTATAGCAACTTTTGCAGGCTAGTTTGCCCATTGTCACGATCTCACATCGAATAGGAAGAGAGAGATCTTGGGCCATATAAAGGGATAGGCAGCACCACCTAATAGCTTAAGTTTGTGAAGATAGGATAATGGTCTAGCTATACTAGTTGACTACCGAGGTAATGGGGCTCAATTGGGGCAAGAATAGACCAGTCCGCTTAAGATGCTTCCGCTGAAAACATTGCGCACTCAGCTAACTTAGGCCTTTGGATTAGATAGCAAGCGCCCAACCCGTCACACCATAATCAAGAGAGGACAACGTTGCAGAATGTTACCTTAGGGATGTCATTACAAATGTAAAACCAATTCACTTTGAATTATAGGGACACATACCAAATTCAATTGACAGAAACAAAAGGCCTTAATACCTCTCTTCAAATGCACCTTCCCAATAAAATGAAATTTAACCCATGCACTTTACACAACAACAAAACAATATAATTTCCTTCGAACTGACCTCGTTTCTTGGTGGGGAAGAAGGAAAACATACAATATGTACATGCGTAAGTTAGGTGCCTTTTCCCCATAAAATGTATTTTGCACCCAAAAAAAGAAAAAAGAACAAAGAATAGAATCCATAACAAAGCAAAAAAAACAAGGCAGACGATAGCACACGAACTAGCACAAGGCACAAACTCTGTCTGAATCGAAAATATGGAGCAGACCGCAACCACCAACCAAATCAGTTAAAAACCACTGAGTCGGACTCCGACTTCGAAGAACAATAGGTTGGTGTTGAAATGGGTTATTCTCAGGTTGTTGATAGAGTATTTTGGTATCTTTGGTTGGAAGACAAAGTCGATGATGGCGGCGATGATTCCTACAACGATGATTTGGAGTAAGAGGAGGAATGTTGTTCAGCACAGGCACCAGCAGAAACAACTCCTCCTCCTGTTCTTCGAAGTCGGAGTCCGATGGAAATCCTAAGAGCCTGTTTGGAACTTTCAGAAGGAAAGGAAAAAGGAAGGAAAGAGAAAACGAAGGAAAAGGAAAGAAAAAAAAGGAGGAAAAAATTTAAATCAATCTATCTCCTTCTCTCTTCCTTCCTTCCTCTTTTCTTCTATTTTTTTTACAAAATCAAACAGCAAAAGGATAATAAACAATAACTTTTTCTTCTCTTTCTTGTTTTTTCCCAAGTTCCAAACAGACTGTAACCTTACATAGATGGAGCTAAAATGAGATCTTCAATGAAAAGACAGAACTAACAAAAGTCTTGAATAAAACAGAGTTCAATAAAAATATTACATGACTTTATTCAAATAATTAGTAAAACTACATAGTAGTTTAGTGAGTTAAATAAAATATAAGAGATCATGTACGTTCATTATTTTATTAATGAGGTATTAGTTTCACAATAAATAAAATGGAGATCTCCATTCTATATGAATAAAATCCAAATCCCATCTTTATCCTTCCATTTAATGTGTCATTGGATTCGAAAATGCCTTTGTCATGTCATTGGAATGGAAATCTCGTGTCATTAGATTTGCAATTGATAAAGCAAAATCTAAGAGCTTGGCTCTATTATCCTCATATTATAGTTCTAATATAATGTAAAAGAAGAAAAACAGGAGATCAGCCTTATTTGTTTGCCATGCTTGCCTAGCCCAAAAAAGGCAAAATAGAAATAAAATTGAAAAAGCAAAAGATTCCTTCTATGTGACATATTAAGTGACATATTAGGAAGCAAAAGTTTACCTTCGTGCATTCGATGGTCTGTCATTATTTAATTAAACCTCAATGGCAGTAGTGTGGTGCTATTGTACACTAAAAATTTGAGCGTTATTAAGAAATCAACCCTGCCTTCCCGTCCAAGTTAAATATAGGGTTAATCACACTTTGTACCTTTATACTTTATATCAAATTTTATTTTAAAACGTTTACTTTCAATTGTAATAATTAAGCTCTTACACTTTTAATTTATTACAATGTAATTTTTTGCAAACTTTCATTCAAAAAATAAATAAATAAATTCGTATATGACAAGCGCACTCTTTTATTTAAGTGGCAAAGATATAAAATCTTATTTCTTCGTAATAATTTGTCGCCAATTCGTCTTAAATCACTTCAAAATTATAAGCGTAATCAACTTTGTGGTGTATATAATATGATTAGGTTTCATGTAAAAACCTTCAATTCAACTTGCATGTGATACATGTGTGTGTTTGGAATGAAAAAATGTTAAATTTTATACATATCCCTTGAAAAGGTCATGTGGTTATCATATGTGAATTTTATGTCCATTTTTCAAACAGAAAGTTGACATTATAATAAATTAAAAATATAAGGGTTTAATTGTTACAATTAAAAGTGAATGTCTCAAAATTTAGTGTAAAGTGTAAGGATAAAAAGTATAATTAACCCTTAAATATGTATATATATATAAACTTGTAATCTTAGACAAACATAAATTTTGTATGGAATATTTGTACAAAATAATATGATTGCTTACGATATTTTCATTTCACACCAAACCACGCACTATTTTAACTATTAGTTTAAAAACAATGGTATTGTTACATCATTCTTGTAGAGAAATTTTTTTTTTTTTTTTTTAGTACAATGAAAGGGCTAAATCTTGAGAGATCAGAAAAAGTCTAATAATTTGGTAGCACAGAGTGTTCATCCCTATTAAATTAGAATATTAGATATTTTATTACATCAATAATATAAATTTATAATTAATAAAAATAATTTTAAATTTTAAATAATTTATAATAAAATCTGATAAATATTGACTACTGAACTTTTGTACCTGGAGATGGAGGATGACCTGAAGAAATGATCTCATAATAAAAATGGAGGTATGAATGGAGGGGTATAATTGGGCTAAGTCGGCTACTCGTGGGTGGTAGTTGAATCGCATCTCTCTTACCTAACTTGACTGAGCATACTCATGGGCCTCAAAGACAACTTTGCCCTTATGCTGACCTTCTATTTTCCACCTAGGTGGGCTCAGCTCTAATGATTGAGCCTCCCCATTGGTCCGACTCCAGTAATCATCTAAGTCATCGCCATATTTTGAAGTTTTTGAAAATATTGATTAATGTACCCGAAAATATATATATATATATATTGATTAGGACAAAGAATTCAGAATCCTCCAAGGCTCCTACTGATAAAAACAATGAACCCGTTTTTACCATTTTTGTCAAAGCCAAAATGCCGAAAGGTCATATATTTTGAAACTTCTTGGATGGTTCAGTTACTCCATATACGGACTTGTTCTATAAACTTCTCTTCCACAAGTCCGTCTCGTACGTAATGTTGAATGTAGATCTCATATGTTTTGGTTTGTAGGAGCAATTTAACCCTCAAAATACAGATTTTGTGACTACCCATGTGGGTTTCTCCTTTCTACTGGTTCTGATCAATATTTCTATCTCAATCTTTACATGGGATATTGGCAAAAAGCCTAGTGTTTTCAGGGGTTTAATTGATGGGTTTTGCTATACTGACCACCCAACCTTGATATGTGTATTGTTGATTTGGTTGGCAGCAGCAGAGAGCCTCAGTTCAGTTCAAGGGGTGGTCATGTTCTGAAAGTTTGGATGTCTCAATCACACTCTGAAGGCCATTTTTGAGGTTATTAAAGCTTACTCTCTTTCTAATTTGTTTTGTTTTCAACTGGATTCGTCCAGTTTTTGATGTTTGACTGGTAAAACTGCGTCAAATTTTGATTGTTCTGGTTTTGGAGGAACAGTGGGTTTTCTTTTGAAATTAGAAGCTGTGGATGCTGTAGCTATATCTTCCATGAAACTTTTTCGATGCCTTCTATGCTGTTGATTTATGGCTTCGAACAAGAAACCCCGAATCAAAGATGCGGCTTTTCGCCGTTGTTTGTCTGTGGTTCTGATTACTTTGTTAGGGGTTGTTCTGCTGCTTTTTCTCCTTCAGACGAATACAGTTTCTCGTCTAGTGGCCCAATATTCGAATGAAATAGATGAGGATTTTGAATTGACTAGCAACTACTCCCAATTTAGAATAAAACTTAACACTGCTAAACAAAATGACTTGTCAATTTTATTGGAAAAGCGAAATCAGTTGCCCCCGAGAAACTTGGATTTATTTCCAAAGCTAGCCAAGGATCATGTAACAATTGTTCTATATGTCCACAATCGCCCCCAATATCTCGAAGTAGTTGTTGAGAGCCTTTCTCGAGTAGTTGGGATTGGTGAAACTCTATTGATAGTTAGTCACGATGGGTACTTTGAAGAGATGAACAAGATTGTGGAAGGTATTAGATTCTGTCAAGTGAAACAAATATTTGCCCCTTACTCTCCCCATGTCTTTGATAGTAGCTTTCCCGGTGTCTCACCAACAGACTGCAAGGATAAGGATGACCCAGTTAAGCAACATTGTAAGGGGAATCCGGATCAGTATGGAAACCACCGGTCGCCGAAGATTGTGTCACTAAAGCATCACTGGTGGTGGATGATGAACACTGTGTGGGATGGGTTAAAGGAGACTCGTCAGCATTCGGGCCATTTTCTTTTCATAGAGGAGGACCACTTTATTTTTCCCAACGCTTATCGCAACTTACAGTTACTTACAGCTCTGAAGACTAAAAAATGTCCTAATTGTTACGCTGCAAATTTGGCACCATCTGATGTGAAATCAAGGGGAGAAGGGTGGGAAAGTTTGATTGCAGAGAGAATGGGCAATGTAGGTTATGCCTTTAATCGGACTGTTTGGAGGAAGATACACAGAAAGGCAAGAGAATTTTGTTTCTTTGATGATTATAACTGGGACATAACAATGTGGGCAACTGTTTATCCTTCATTTGGTGGTCCTGTTTACACACTACGAGGTCCTAGGACAAGTGCTGTTCATTTTGGGAAATGTGGTTTGCATCAGGGCCAGGGACACAGCGTTTCTTGCATTGACAAAGGTGTGGTGAACATTCAAGTAGAAGAAATCGACAAAGCTCCGAATATCAATTCAAAATGGGGAGTGCATATTTATCAGCACCAAGCAGGATATCAAGCTGGGTTCAGGGGTTGGGGAGGCTGGGGAGATACAAGGGACCATGAATTGTGCTTGGAATTTGCTAACATGTATCTCCTCAGACACAGAACATTGTCATCCTGAAGGGTTAAGTATCCACTATTTTTGGATTTCCAGCTGTTGTATCTGGTGAGGTATGAAATTGTTTTGTTGTGTTATTAAAAAAAGCATGGATAGTTGTTACATGTGTTTTTAGCATGTTAGGGATATTTTTCATATTATTTCTCTCTATGCTTCTGGAACAAAATCATGTTTTGGATCTCCTGGCTTAGTGGGTGGCCAGCCTTTTGGTATTCACAATTTCAATAGGTGGTTTCCTGTCTTTGCAGTGGACGAGAACTCTCTTCAACATATATTGGTCATAATAATTTTCTGTACATTGCTTATTAAGGACTACTTTTTTTCTCATTCTCTATGTATTGTTTGTGTGAAATTGAACAGTGTTTGTTTTAACTAGGCTTGTGGAGATTAAATATATTAGTTTTTCTTGAGCTGACCCCTTATCCTTACTTCCAGAACTTATAACGCTACATAAAAAAAAAAAAAATCATAATTTATAGTGGAACTCGTCAAAGGTACAGGCTCTTGATTGAAGATAGTTGTTGAAACGGTTACTATTTTTGATGGAAGAGGAGAAGTGCACTTAGTTTAATTATGTTGTGTGATAAGATTGCAATTTAGAATAAGGGGATATCAAAGTTGAAATTTTGACATGGTAAGTCTTAAAATCAAACTATTAGTGGATAAATCATTGGGGTTAGACCAATGACAAATGATGGACAATAATATCTCAGATCAGTTGTTTTGCCATGACTTTACATTTAAGACTATCTTCTTGCTTACTTTAAAAAAAATAGGCTTGTAGAAATGAGAAAGACCTTGACATGGTCTTACTTATCTTAGACAAAGCGCATAATAGAGCCAATGCAGATAGAATATCATGAGTTCCACTTTCCAGAAAATGAAGGTGTACCAAGTGGATATGCTAAAATTATAAAGAGAATGCACGAGGAAGTTGAATATAAAGGAACATTCAAAGACTTCAAAGTGGAAAAGCCTAAGGCTAAGTGTATGAAATTGTTAATAAAATAGAGTGTATCTAGGTGTCAAAAATGAGGGAGTGATTGGATTGATGACAAAGATATGATACCTAAAAGTGACCATTATCTTTTTGGTTTCATTTTTCACTCTTAGTGAAAGGTAAAGGGGTAGATGGCATCTATAGGAAATGGCTCAAAGATGTTGGCCTTACTGTTGTAGCCTGATGGATGACGTGGGTTTTTGCTCTAGAGAATTGTCTGGTTGACGTGTTAACAAATTAAAGGAGAAACCTTAGAGACACAAGATATGATGCAAAATATTTGGCAATCCAGAAACAACTGGTTGATAAATTGTGTTGTCAAATTAAGATATTCTCAATCAGAAGAACTAACAGGGCAAATTGAGCAGGAATTCATAAATTCATAACCAAGAACGAAAAAATGACTACCACATGGAGACAAGAGAAGAGAAAGTAGAGATGGTTTGGCCATCTGCAAGTACTCAAAAAACTTCATTATGATGGGAGAGCACCAAAAAGGATGTGGGTTTAGGGCCTTTAAACCAAGAGAAAAGACAAGCTGGCTTATATTTTACCATTAAATAAGGCCACAAATAGAGCAGGTGCATTATATTTCCTTACTTCCTAAAAAGTTAGGTCATGTACTTTTCAGTTGCTTGAATTTTGAGGCAAACCTTTTTTTTCTCGCGGGGGTGTGTGGTGTATAGGGATTGACTCTGAAAGGCAGTCCATGACTTGAATGACTGAAGAAATCTTTGATGGCATCATGACTTCTGGAGTTATGAATTTGTTAGATTTGGTATTTCTATCGTTGCAAGTCGATGAATTTGTTCATCTTGCTTGTTAACTGTAAAGCTGTGGTCAGTATGTAAAAAGAGCTTAAAGGAGAAAGAATTCGAATTGGGTTTCTATGTCTTCCTCTTTACAATTTTATGGTGGCATTTCATTAATGACATTTAACTTCTTGCATTTTTTTAAGTTCGACAGAAAATTTTGAAAAACTAGTTGGTTCGAGACTAGCAGCTTGGTGTTGATGTCACTCATCTGAGACTGCTCCAAAAGCTAACAAAATGGATGATGTCAAGTGGATTCTTTGGCGACACCCCCTTGATTCCTTTCTTTTTAATGGAATATTACTTGTCAAAGAAATGACGTCAAATGGAGTTGCAATCTGATTGGAGAACTCAGTGGAAGTCTGTGATCAATTTTGCAGTTGTTTGCTTACAAACCCTCAATCAAGTTGGTTTGCTACTCAGTCTCACATGCAAGGCCTATTTCAGGCTTGCTTTGATGGTGAAGTTGTTGGTCAAGGAGGAAACAGATGACGTGATGTTGAAATGAAAAAGTTGTTATCACTTTTGAGTCATTAGCACAGATATTAATGTGGTTCACTGTTACAGCTGGATTGATGCATTAGGCCTCAGAATAGAACTCGAAAACAATAACACCTTTCTGTTAGGAATTCCTATGTGCAGGTTATCCTAGTCTTTGTATAGATCTAAGTAGATGGCATGTATGAATGAATGTCTCATTCAAAGCACAGGATGGCTGAAAAGAGCTACTATTGTTCCTTGGAAATTGGAATTAATGTCAATGACGGCAAACATATTTACTCAAGAGAAAGGTTTATCATGGATGTTCAAGCCCATTTGGAAGAATAGAAAATTCCTGTTCATGAGGACACCACATTAGGTTAGCATTGCCCCTTCCCCTCCACCTTCCTCAGGTTAGGATAGACATTTTTGAGACATGACCACAAGTTTTACAATGTCTATCTACCTAATATAACCTTCGTCCTTCCTGTGGGCTTGGGACTGGCCTTGTGAAAGGTTAGATCCTTGGGTCTCAAACAACTGACCTGAATTGGTTGCTTCATGGATACCACTTAGACACAGTCATTTACTATTAGAAGGTACATAAGACATTTATTTTATCTGAACCTGGAGCATACAGTGACCAACATTCTCTTTTCGTGAGAGGTCTGGTTGATTGAGTTGGACTTCAGAATGACTAAAGTTCACCAACAGCACTTAATGATTTCTTTGCAGGACCTCCATATTCGAGGTTTTGGTTTTACATTGTCAACTCATATCACTTCCAGCTGCATGATCTCCTTGGACAATAACCCAGTGCACGTAGGGAATCATCTTTAAGGTTCTATAAAATGATGTTTGTTTTGTTTTGTTTTGTTTTCACTACCATTATGATTGTTGCTTCTTTCCCGTAAGGGCTAACTCTAGGTAATTGACATCTACTTTCAGATGCTGTGGAAAGGGAAATGGAATTGATCTATTTCCCTGGGATACTAGAATGTGCACGCACTTAGAATTTATTTTTATGTTTTTTAGATTTCTGTGAAGTGTTATACCAACTTCATTAGTTGAAGTGATTCCTTGTCGTTTGTACTCTTTGCTCCCTGAATAATTTGCAATATTCTACTTGTTTTCAACATTAATACGGTCACACTAGCAGTGCTGCCAAGGGCAGCTGGTTTTGGCAGTGGAAATGAGTAGTCCAGCACCTCCTTTGTGTCTTTCGGGGTTCAGTTGTTGTCACTCACTGCCATGTAGCCTATGTGTAACTTCCATTAGTTAGTTTTAAGTCTACATAACAGTGAACCAAACCCTGCTTTGCCTGTGAATTTTCACCAGGTGCTTCAGAGAAGCCTGGGACTAAAATGCTCAATGTCTTTTGTTGATCTAGCATCTCCTGCCCCTTTTCGTGATTATGAAGAATTTAATTTTTTTATTTCCAAATATTTGAGCCACAAAGAAGAAAAATACACGTAAGTAACGTGACTCTAGAAGTAATGTGAAATGTGGCATCGAAATATTACTATCTTTCCATCATCCTCCTCCCAGTTTGAAGTCTCACTATGGACTTAAAAACTCAAATGGGTATATATATAGGTTTTGCTTCCAAGAGAATGCCAACCCTGCATTTCTGTTCTTTGTGATGGGATGATAGCACTTTAGCACATCCTACTCCTCTCTCTCTCTCTCTCTCTCTCCTTACTTGAGTCAACATATATACCGTTGGCAAATTGGAGAGAATACTCCAGCGACATGCTATGGTATGCTTTACTTCTTATTTTAGTTGGAGACATTTTGAGAACTGATATTGATTGAATATAGCTACAGGTAAGAGAATATTCTAGTCACTTGTTATAAGTACAAAACTTGTAGAGGAGGATCTTCATGCGTTTGGGACTTTCTCTGCTTACAAACATTGCAGGATGAGTTCCTTAAAAAGATTTGGATGAAGCTTTGAATATATTGAAATTGAACTTAGCTTGAAGATCTATTCCTTGAAGATTTGGATGAAGCTTTGGTTCCTTAAGAGTGCTCTTGAATGTTTGCCATGGAATCTACCTCTCAATAATCTGTACAACTCTCTGGTGAATTATGGGAACCCCTGACCAGATTCTATGTTTTCTCTGTTCTATCTTCACAATGTTAGCTCTTAACAGGTCCAGGGTAGAAAATTGCCTTTGGACTGGGATTGGACATTAACCGGATCGGGCCTATATTATATAATTATAATTGAAGCATTAGACGTAGCCTGGCCAGGGATCCGGGCCAAGCTTATATTTTCAAGCCCGCCAAGAAAACAAAACATAGTGTTTTAGGTGTCTTTTTTTTTTTTTTTAAATTTAAGTTTGGAGTTCACATCTCATCAATAGTTCTTTTACGAAATTAATACTATACATTTCAGTATTACAAAAAAAAATCCAAATTAAATAATAAAAAAGACAATATTGAAATAGTGTGCGTATATATTATGCGCTTGGTTGGGTTGGATTGGGTTGGGCATGGTCGGGCTTCAAGTGTTCCTCTCAAGCCTTGTTCTTATTACAATCTGACCTAAAATAATTTCCAAGCCCATCCGAACAACACGTCATCCAAGCCCTACAAAACATGGATGGACTTATTGTCAACAAAAGGGTAGGAATGCCTTGGTTGAAAATAAAAACCAAAAAAGGGAAAAAAAAAAGTACAAGGCTTGAGAGGAACACTTGATTTACACACATTCACAATTGTATTATGTGATATCTAAATTGACCTTCTCTTCTTTTAAATAATTATTTAATGATTGAGATGTCTTTTAGAATGACAAGTAATTATAGAAACAATTTAAAGAGCATTTTAGTGAGTAATTCGAAAGGATATTTCAATTACTAAGTCAATTACTATAAAAAGATAAAGTCAATTTATATGTATCAAATTATACTCTTGTTAAAAAGATTTAGTATTACTTAATCATAGTTTAAAAAATATTTTTGTAAATCATACTTTCTGATTTTTCTATGTGTATGATACCAACCAATTTGGCATCCGCTACATTTAGGTTCACGTGCATTTGGTTCCATCTCAGACACGGTATTCGCGACGTCTGGCTCTGATAGTGACACGTATCCATCTCCCACGTGCAAAGTTTGCGGTGGTAAAAGCCTTCCGCATTTTACATTTGTCAACAACAACGTGCCCTCGTGTGCATGGCAAGCTCCTGACCAATCAGATGAGATTCATAAAGGGCTATGTCATGAAGAATGGTGTCCTAGATGTAAGGAAAGCCCAGAAAATTTAGATCATTCATTCGAATCCTGCATTAAGGCTAAGGAAGTGTGGGCCTCCCTCATGGGCAAACAGTGGTATAATAGTATGAAAGAAAAATCTTTTCATAACTGGTTTGTTCAAAACCTAAGAAACAACCATAAAAAATATGGAAATGTTAATTGGAAAACTCTTTTTGTCAGTGTTTGCTGGCAAATATAAAAAGATCGAAACAGAGTTGACTTTGAATATAAAGAGAATGAAGTTAATGATGCTGTTAATCAGGCCTTTAAGTATGCGAATGATATTGAGGAAGCTTTCCCGTTTTCTAATTATTTAGGATTATCTGCTACTAGATATATTAAGTAGTGTTTTCTTTTGGCAGGAAAAATAAAATTGAACATCGATGATAGCTTAAGAGGAAGTTCGGGACAAGTAGGATTTGAAGGCCTATTCAGAGATGATAGAAGAAACTGACTGCATGGTTACTTTGAAAAGTTATATGATTGCCCAAGCACTAAAGCTAAGATATGGAGAATCTATCAGGGATTAACCATAATTCTTGAAAAAGGTCTATGGAAACAGAAATAGAATCTAACTGTGAGGATGCAATTTACTTCATTAATAAAGACCAAACACGAGCAAACTCATTCAAAGTCTAATTGAAGAAACTAAAATGTTGCTTCAGAGATGCAAAAGCACCTTGCTTCACATACTTAGAGAAGGAAACATATGATAAAGTAGTAAGTCGTCAGCAACGATCAGCTCTGGTAATCTGAGAGGGAAAAGGAGTAAGGGGCACCGGTGCGATGCCTGTTAAGGGCACTCCGATGACAAAGGTAGACTTCTAGATGTATTTTAACAGAGTTTTGGCTAGAGTTTTTATTTGCGTACCTTGTTGAAAAAGATGAGTTTCCATTTTATATAGGTAGATCATCTGGTAGCCCTAGGAGGGCGTTGCATGTATGGAGGGAGTGGGAGACGACTGTCTCTTCGCGTGGCAGTGTGGCATTGGGGGTTCTTACTGGTGGCAGGATAGTGGGGGGAAGTGGTTGTCCAACCCCACACGTGGCACTCCTTTAGGTGTGTGTCAGAACGAGTAAGGTGACTGTCTCCTGCTACACGCAAAGTCTTAGAGTTGAAAGCAAGTTATTATGATTGAGTCGTCAGTGATGGCTCCTATTGGCATGATAGGTAGAGGGAAATGATCGGCACCATCCCTCAAGATTTGCCCATACTGGCCGCTCGGTCGTGCGCAGTCGTGGTCTGCTAAGCCTTAGTCTGCTTGGTCATGACCTTCTCGGTCATGCTCTGGTCAGCTGGAGCTCTCAGGGTCACTCTTTCTCTTGTAATGTTTTTCCTTCTTTTGATCCCATCTGTGTCTCTCGATATATTAACATGTTTGGTGTTGAAGCCTCAACTATTGTAATGTACAATGCCTATTAGTAGCCCTATATTCCTTTGAGTACCCCGAGCATAGTTAGAGAAATTCTTGATCGGTCCTCATCAGTAGTCTCCCATTCCTCTGAGTACCTTGAGTGTGGTCAGAAAAATGTCTGACCAGCCTGTCAGGAGTATTCTTGATCGATTCTCATCAACATATGTGTTGATTTACTAGCAAAGAAAGAAATGACCAAGAGGACAGTCTGGTAATTTTAGAGAACCCTCCTGAGAACTTAAGGCCACTTTTATTGAGAGATATGAATGGTGTAGTTACTATTAGAGAGTAATTTTTTTCTTTCCCCGTCTTCCTCTCCGATGTACCCATTTAATAAAAAATAAAAATAAAAAAACAACGTGCCCTCGTGCAATAGCCTGATATTGAAATTTGAAAGGTAATGAACCAGCGATTGTTTTATGTTTTTTGGTTGTGTTTGATTGAGAGCTACACTTGAGCCAACTCTAAACCACAAGTCTAATGAGAACTTGAGAAATTTGGACAATGTAATGAAGCCGTAGGATTGAAATACTAATTATGCGTTCCATCTTATTATATTTTTTAAGAGTAATTGTACTTTATTTCGTAAGAATTAACAATAATTATGTTATAGAAGTATTTACATTATTTTATCTATATAAAATAGAACATTAAAAATACGATTTTATCATTTTATGTTAAAATAAATGGTTGCCATTCCAGGAGCATTTTTATTATTTTACTAAATATGTTACGATTTCATCTTTTTTACAGATAAGTCTAAATTATAAAGAGATTATGTGCTTACTTTTGAACCACATGAGTTATTTGAGTTTTTATATCCAAGTTTAATTCCTTTATATCTGAGTTTAAATAATCCCGAGAGTATTAATAAGGAATCTAGGAAATGGAGAACCAATTATCATCTGCCAAATTTGTAGTCCCCAAATTTGGTGTCTCGAGATTCTGTATCCTCTTATTCCATCCGGCCGAACAAATATATTGTAATTTTTTTTTTTACATTTTGGGTATCAAGGTTGCCAACCTCTCCAAAGTGGTACAATTAAAGTCTTTCACCAAGCGGGACTCCTACTTTCAAGCATAATTATAATGAAGGATAATAGTAAGGCCAGAGTTTCGTTATTCAATTAAATTTCTATTAGTTTGTTTAACAAAAAGATAAAGAAAGAGATAAAATGAGACATTATTTTTAACTATCGTAACATTTCGTAACATTTTTTCTCCCTCATCCCTTTGTTTTTCTTCTCTTTTTTGCTGTTATCTTTGTAATTTTTTCCCCTTTCAATATTAATCATGCCCATCAACCATACCACTTTAGTAAGTTAAATGCCTAGAGTGGTGAAAACAAACAACTTAACAAGTGCATTCAGTTGTTGAATTAAAAAGAATTAGTTTTTATCAATCATTTGAACATGCAAGGTTCAGTTAAATTACTAGAAATGTCAATTAACTTCCATGCAAAGGTATAGTAGTGGTGTCATTCTGTTTGGATCATTGACGAAAGTATCCTTTGAATGTTACAAGAGAATATTTTGTTTGAGGGTAGTTTTGCCTTTTGATGAATAGATAAAATTGTTTTTAGAACTTTTAAAGGGTGTTTTCATTTTCTAGTTCACACAAAATTAAATAAATACTGCGTTGCCAATAAAATAAAATAAAAACAGTTAAAATGTAGCACTCTTGTTTTTAGGCACTGCTATGATTTTCAATCTTGTTTATTTGATTTAAATTTTGTTAGTGTCTTCCAAACTCAACTAATACTTGCAATTTGTGGGTGATTGTAGATATCCATGTTTATACTCGTAGGATGAGTCCAATGTTGGGGTGGATAATAGTTGAACTCGCAACGGCTTATCCTAAAAATAATTTTCATTATGTTTAAAACTAAATCATGTGTAGAGTAAAAATTCATATTTTAGTCGTCCAACCTCGCCCTTTATCTTAAAATTATCTTACACATTTTTTGGGGCCAGACAGACCAAATTTCAAATATAATTTTCAAGTTCGCTCAATAATATAAGTTTTAAAAAATTTAAAAAAGGGGTAAATGATGGCCTAGTTCGTCAATCGTGAGACCAAAAAATATATATGTATTTCTTCTGCAATAGGGCACCCAAAACTATGGACGTTATAGGTCAATGATTATTAAAAGACAAAAGGTAAATGATTATTGGTTGGGGTCCAGACTGGTTGTGATGTTTCTGATTGTAGGTGATCCGTACCCTGCCTAAACATCCGTACAATTGTAGAGCACCATAGTCAATCTCTGTTTTCACGAACCCTATGCAACATAGATCCACCTCTCGATTACCTCATTAGATATAACAAACAATTGCTTTTATATATATATATTTGTATTTGTATTTGTATGTGTAATTTTTCTTAAAAACTCACGATTTACTGGAGAACAAACAAGCAGAATCTACTTTAAAAAGCAGTCACAGGACTTGTTAAGTTCCTCAAATTCATGGGTAAGCTCAAGAAATCAAGTTTGGTTTCACGTGTTGCTGATCCATGCCCTTCAATTCTAATGGTTAGTCCACACCCATCTCTCTCTCCAGTATTTGCTTCACCTCCTTTTTTTTTTAATTTCAACTTATTGTTTAGAATTTTGTATGGTATGTGGGCTTTTGGGTTTTTTCTGAGCTGGAAACAAACTTCAATTCTTTTCCGAGGTTGAAAGAATTTTTCTGCAGTATGAGTTGTTCTGTATTATGGGTCAAAATCTGCAGTTATCTACTCCTTGTGGTTTTTCTGGGTTGATTGTGTGGTGATTTTGAGGGTGTAGACTTGAGAGTGGTTTTTGTGGGGTTGTAGTGAGCAGAATCCTCTATAGATATGTTCTAGGAGAATCTACCCTTTTCTTTCCTTTGGTGGCCTTTTTATTAGAGGATCGAATCGTGGGATGGGTGTGAAATGAACTGTATAGCTTTCTTTTCAAGCCTATCATGTTTTCATGGGCTTTGGAGTGGGAAAAAGTTTTGGTTCTGATTGGTATTTCCACAGGAGTGGGTATCTCTTTTTTCTCCTTTTTCATAATGTTGTCTTCTTGAATTTGGCAGATACTGTTTCACAAGAAGAAGCTAATTGAGGGTTGTGGGTTTGATCTTGGTTTATTCTGTGAATTGTTTGGTATTGAGCACATCCTTGGAGATTCCATGTTGGACGGATTTGAATTGCTTTTGGTTTTGGTGGTGTTACAAGATTCCACTTCCACGGGTTGCATTGATTGAAGAATCTATCAGCAAGGTCATAAGAACTAGAAGTGGAATTGAAGGGGTAGGTGAGTTAAGAGATGTCGTCCAAATCCACAAACAAGACGAATTGTTCTAGGAGCAGCTCTGCTGCTCGATCAAAGCGTGATGCTCGTGTAGTTGCACAGACTCCCATTGATGCCAAGCTTCATGTGGACTTTGAAGAGTCTGAACGGGGGTTATTTGATTACTCCACATCGATTGACGTCAACATATCAAGTTCTACCAGCAATGTCCCCTCTTCTACTGTATCTGCTTATCTGCAGAAGATGCAAAGAGGAAGTCTAATCCAGCCATTTGGTTGCATGATTGCTGTTGATGAGAAAAAATTCAATGTCCTTGCATACAGCGAAAATGCCCCAGAAATTTTGGACTTAGCCCCCCATGCAGTTCCGAGCATTGAGCAAAAAGAGGCTGAATATCTGACAATTGGAACTGATGTTCGGACTCTATTTCGATCCTCAGGTGCTGCTGCACTGCAGAATGCAGCGAATTTTGGGGAAGTTAATCTCCTTAACCCCATATTAGTTCATTGTAGAAATTCAGGCAAGCCCTTTTATGCAATTCTGCATCGCATTGATGCAGGGTTAGTCATAGATTTCGAGCCTGTCAATCCAGCTGACGTGCCAATTACAGCAGCTGGGGCATTAAAATCATATAAGCTTGCGGCCAAAGCCATCTCAAGATTACAATCTTTGCCAAGTGGGAACATAACACTGTTATGTGATGTATTAGTCAGGGAAGTGAGCGATTTGATGGGTTATGATCGGGTAATGGTGTATAAATTTCATGAAGATGAGCATGGAGAAGTTGTTGCCGAGTGCCGCAGACCTGAATTGGAACCTTATCTTGGATTGCATTATCCAGCTACTGACATACCACAAGCTTCAAGATTTCTCTTCATGAAAAATAAGGTGAGGATGATATGTGATTGTTTGGCCCCTCCAGTTAAAGTTATTCAGGACAAGAAATTGGATCAGCCATTGAGTCTTTGTGGTTCTGCATTAAGATCACCTCATGGGTGTCACGCTCAGTATATGGCAAATATGGGCTCCATTGCATCACTTGTGATGTCAGTGACAATCAACGAGGAAGATGATGAGACTGAGAGTGATCAGCAAAGGCAAAGAAAATTGTGGGGTTTGGTAGTCTGTCATCACACAAGCCCTCGGTTTGTTCCATTTCCTTTGAGGTACGCATGTGAGTTCTTGGTTCAAGTTTTTGGCGTTCAGATTAACAAGGAAGTGGAATTGGCTGCTCAAATGAGGGAGAAGCATATTTTGCAGACTCAAACAGTGCTTTGCGACATGCTCCTAAGAGATGCCCCTATGGGAATTGTCACTCAATCACCCAATGTGATGGATCTTGTAAAGTGTGATGGAGCTGCACTGTACTACAGGAACAAATTTTGGTTGCTTGGGATCACCCCTTCAGAGGCTCAAATAAGAGATATAGCCGAATGGCTTCTGGAGGACCATGGTGGGAGTACTGGTTTAAGTACTGATAGCCTCATGGAAGCTGGTTATCCAGGTGCTTCCATCCTTGGTGATGCAGTATGTGGAATGGCTGCTGTGAAAATTACAAACAAGGATTTCCTTTTTTGGTTCCGGTCCCACACGGCAAAGGAGATCAAGTGGGGCGGTGCAAAACATGATCCTGATGACAAGGATGATGGAAGAAAAATGCACCCTAGATCATCATTCAAGGCCTTTCTGGAGGTGGTTAAGAGGCGGAGTTTACCATGGGAAGATGTGGAAATGGATGCGATCCATTCCTTACAACTGATATTGAGAGGATCATTGCAAAATGAAGTTACGGATGATTCCAAAATGATAGTGAATGTTTCATCAGTTGACACCAGCATACAAAGGGTAGATGAGTTGCGTGTTGTGGCAAATGAAATGGTTCGACTTATTGAGACGGCTTCAGTTCCCATCTTGGCTGTTGATGCCTCTGGTAATGTTAATGGTTGGAATACGAAAATAGCCGAGCTAACTGGATTAAACATGCAGGAAGCTGTTGGCACGCCTTTTGTCAATCTTGTAGTGGATGATTCAATTGATGTAGTGGAGAACATGCTCTTTCTCGCTTTGCAAGGTGTACTATGCTTAATCTTTAGGCTTCTCATTGATAGAATATCCTAATATTTTTTGAAACCCTCTTGTTTCTACAAATTACTTCCTAAGCACGTGCTGAATTGTATGAAAGATTATTGGACTTTTTATCTTGTGATTTATTTTATTCTTGAAAATGTGGTTTAACCATGACTGCCATGATACTTTCTTGGAGTTTTATATCTGTACAATTTTAGGTAGATACTAAAAGTACATGGCTAGATGGAAGGGTCGCGTTATGTTCATTTTTCTAGTAACTAGGTGTTTGATGTATCCTCTATTTGTAGACAAAAAGTTTTACTTTATCAATCAAAAGTGGATTTTTATATTTGCTATTCCATTTATTGTATTATTTAGAAGTAGAAATAAGCTATATTTGTATGTTGTTGAGTTCAATGTCTCTCACTCTCTTGAGCTACATGTCCTTTGTATTTTTTTTATTTCTTTCAACAATCTGTACTGATAATCGGTTGTAATATCAAAATGGCAGGTACAGAAGAGCAAAATGTTGAAATTCAGCTTAAAACTTTTGGTCATCAGGAAAACAATGGTCCTATTATTGTGGTTGCTAATGCATGTTGTAGTCGAGACTTAAATGAAAATATTGTAGGGGTTTGTTTTGTTGGGCAAGATATTACTGGGCAAAAGGTTATTATGGACAAATATACTCGAATCCAAGGTGATTACGTTGGAATTGTGAGGAGCCCTTGTGCACTTATTCCTCCCATATTTATGATGGACGAGAATGGTCGATGCTTGGAGTGGAATGATGTAATGCAAAAATTGTCTGGTGTAAAGAGAGAAGAAGCCACTGATCGGATGCTTCTCGGAGAGGTCTTTACGGTCAACAATTTTGGTTGTCGGCTCAAAGATCTAGACACATTAACCAAGCTCCGAATATTATTGAATGGGGTTATTGCTGGCCAAGATGCAGATAAATTGTTATTTGGGTTCTTTGATCAGCAGGGTAACTACGTTGAGGCATTACTTTCCGCTAACAAGAGGGTTGATGCAGAGGGAAGGATTACTGGGGTTTTATGCTTTTTGCATGTGGCTAGTCCTGAACTTCAATATGCATTGCAAGTGCAAAGGATATCAGAACAGGCAGCAGCGAATAGCCTCACGAAATTGGCTTATATTCGTCGTGAAATCAGAAACCCTTTAAATGGGATAAAATGTATGCAGAATCTAATGGAATCTTCTAATTTAAGCAAAAAGCAGAGGCAACTTCTGAAGACAAGCACATTGTGTCAGGAACAATTAGCCAAAATTGTTGATGACACAGACATTGAGAGTATTGAGGAAAGGTACAATTTTCTGACTTGAAATAATTTTTGTGGTGTTGAATACAGAATTAGATTATTTTTATTTGTTAGATCCTGAAATGCATTATTTTGTATGGGACAGGCTTGAAGTACCATTAATTAATTATCAAACACTATGTTGTGGTTGGAATCGATATATTTGTTGTATATTACTTTTAACTTAGATTAGGCAGATTCAAGACCCCAAAGTGTCAACAGTTGGTCAAGTTTAAGATACATATTGGAGGAAGGATAAGGAATGAAAATATTTAGGAGTGGTACGTTTTGAATCTTTGATCATTAAGAGGGAAGCTTATACTGATACAGTTTTTGCTGGAGAGGGAGCAGACAACTAGGATCTATTCAATGTCAGTCTTGCAAGCTGATACCTGATAATTGATCAAGAATGTAGAATGATGTTTGACTTTTCAACCACATCATCTTCCTGCCTGATTATAAGGATATATTTAATTACCATCAGAACTTAAAAAATATGTAGTTACATCATATTATTATTGTTATCATCAGTGTCATCATATCATCCGCATCATCACTATTCCAATGTGATACAAAATTTCCATGTGCAAGCTTCGCCAGTTTGATGACGATAATGAGTAAGATATTAACAAGGATTCTGAGTTTCCACAAGCCTACTCCTGCACTTCAAGAAATAAATTCTTTTGGTTCCTTGGTTGAGGATTTCTGCTTTAGGGAGAATAAATGTTTGTGAGAATATGTTTTGACACCGAGGGCATGTACGAGGTAGTGCTAATCGCACTTAATATGAGGTTCTGAATCTAAGAACCTGCAGTTGGCTTGGTGTGGGCTGATGGAACCTACCTACAAACAATGGCATGAGAGAAAAACTTGTCATGTTATCGACATGCCAGTGCTGCTTACTCACACGCATGCACATGCTGGTGGGGAGAAAGGGAGATAGAGACAGAGACAGAAAGGCAGACAAATGGATGCACATAGCCACAGTTGGTGTTGGCTGATGGAGCCCGTGCATGAAGATGGACTAGAAACAATGTTCTGTTGGGAGACAAAAAGGCAATCCAATACTTCAAAAAGATGATATTAGGAGTGTGCGTTTATTTATACGTATTTACACTGTATAAGTCTGATTGAACTGTAAGGATATCCCACTTAAAAGCATTCTTAAAATTAGCTTAGTAAATTTACCTGACACTGTGGACCTATATGGAGTGTGTTCGGTACCTGTCCAACATGGACTTGGTTCCTTCACAAAAGCCTCCATGCTAAGTCGGATGGAGCTAAAGGCATAGTTATTAGAACCGGACCGAACTAGACGGTTCAACTAGTTGAATCGGGAACCAAACCTTTAATCGGTACAGTTCAATTACTGGAAATGCATATGAACCAAGTTGAACGGTGTGAACTGGCCGGTTTTTTTGAAAAATCGGCCGGTTCAACCAAAAAAACCAGCCACCAACTTTGACTTTTCATATAGTTCCAAAATTTTAAGTTTATGTTGAGGTGAAGATTTGAACTTGTGACTAGCATGAAAAGTTTGACCATTTTACCCCTAAACCATTACCTAGTTAGTGATTAATTTTACCATATTTAATATATATAGGCTATATAATAATTAAAATTTATATATCACTATAATACCGGTTGAACCAATGAACCGGGAACCTGTGCTTTGACCGGTTCATAATAATCGTCTTACTTTATGCATTCTTACCTGGGGCAGTTCATCATTTGGTTTGCTAACTGTATAAGAGCTTCTGGCATGTTGGTTCATAATTTCTCATGGAACCTTTTTCTATGTACCATCTGTTGTTACTTCCTGTTCAAATGTCCACCACTTTTCCCTGCAATTCAATTTTTTGGTTTACATGGTTTAGACTCTTTCATTATTTGTGATACATCTGATGTTCTGATTTTGGGATTTAAATGGGATTAGTCCTTCCTCTATCTATTAGTCTTTATGCTGTGTGACATTTTATGTGCTTCATAGAAACTATCCTTTCTTGGATTGGTGCTGTAGTAATTTATTTGTTCATGTTCAGATTATTTGGGATAACTTCTGATCTGTATGGAACATATTTTCAGCTATATGGAAATGAACTCCAGCGAATTTAATCTTGGGGAAGCTCTGGAAGTGGTCATAAATCAAGCTATGATTCTTAGTCGGGAACGGCAAGTGCAGGTCGTAAATGACTCACCAGCTGAAGTGTCATCCATGTTCTTGTATGGTGACAACTTGAGGCTTCAGCAAGTCCTTTCAGATTATTTAACGAATGCTCTCCTTTTTACTCCTGCATTTGAAGGGTCATTGGTTCTGCTCAAGCTAATTCCAAGGAAGGAACATATAGGCACAAAGATACATGTTGTTCATCTTGAATTTCGGTAATTCTCTTTTAAAATTATCATCATTTTTATATTTCTATTGATCAGAAAGAAATAAAATCTGACGGGCCATTATTGTTAAGAATAGTGAGACTAACATAAAAGCATGTTAATGGAACATAATGGAGCGTGGACACAGGGGTGGGATACGGATCATAGTTGTCAATCTCGTATCGGCCCATGTACCTTTTTTACATTGGTACGGTGTGTATTGGTACCAGTGTGTTTTGGTGTAGCATTGGATTTATCGCTATATGTATTATATATTTATTAAAATATGTATATTTAGTTACGGAATTTGATGTGCATAGTATTACATTCCCGATATTAAGTACCGTTCAACACCAAATCATTTCCGTATAATTCTATATTGTCCAATAGAAGTATATATTTAAAAAGACTTCAAAGGCATATCCATTATCTAGTATATGTCCAACACAAGTTCTAATAGACATCTATCATAAAAGTATAAAAAATAAACAATTTTTTCGTAAACAAACTCTAGTACAATCTGAAATTTTCCAGTACAGGCTGGTGCACATTGAAAAATTACATGGAATGGAATTAGCTCTATTCTGTACTTTTTGTGTGCGGTACCTATATGAAATGGGATTTATAACTATGTATGGATACAACAACATAGGGACAAACCAATACAAAAGATTCTGGAAAAAACAGGACATAGATGAGGAGGAGACACGGAAACGATACATGATTATATATGTTATGCAATTATTAATACATGTATGCCTATTATAATATGCTAGACAATGCTTTTTTTTTATTTATTTACTTTTAAACATTCTACATTTCTTACTGTTACTGAAATTCAAATGGAAAGTTGGGATGGACATGGACTAAGGAACACATTCAACGACATTTACTGTCAAGATGTCTCACTTCTTATGTAAGAAAATGGTCCAAATAATAAAATTCTGATCGTTTGTGTTCCCCACCATTTATTATCTGTTTCCTTGTCCATTTACTACTGTCTTCCAATTTTCTCACTTCCAATTTGCTTTCTGTTTCACACCATATCTATTAGAAAAATGTTCATACTTGTTCTCTGGCTTTGAATTTGTCTTTCCTTTTTTCCCGTTCGTTTGCTGGTTTTCTTCCCAAGTGTTGGACTCATATCCTAACCTCCCTCCCCCACTCCCCACCCCCCCAAAAAATAAAAAATAAATAAAATGCGCCCTTGGGCGGGGTGTGCATCTTGTGTTGTTCGTTAATCTACTGTCCTTTCTTGCAACTATGGGTAGAATGCATTCCTAAAGATGATGGACAGCGATGAGATTACAATAAAAACTTGGATCATCTAGCAATTGGTTTGTTTCAATTATTTCCTGAGGGATAAACTACAAAACAGTGTCAATTAGGCCAACGACAAAGATGAAACAATAGATAAGAGCATTGAAAATATTTGAAACGTGAATAGAAACCACCTGGAAAATAAATGATTTAATGCTTTCCGTATTTATATGAATTATATTTCCTTTCTTATGACCTCTGAAACAAGTCCGTTGCCTGTCTCACATTTGATCAGTTATAGACTTTAAATGATGGAGATTTCTTAATTTTCACTATCATTCTTGGTGACGATTCCAGTTTCAATAATGTCTATTCAAGACATAATATGTGCCTCCAAATATATATATATCTGTATAGATATAATTACCTTATAGCATATGTAGATTAGTACTTAAATAGATAAATGCTATGCATTTTTTCTGTATGTAGTAAGAAAAGGATAGGTAGAATTTGTTGGATCTAATTTTCGTGGTCTTATTATATGGTTTGCATAACAGGATCACCCATCCAGCCCCTGGGATCCCGGATGAGTTAATTCAAGAGATGTTTCACCACAGCCAGAATGTCTCCAGGGAAGGTCTGGGTTTATATATCAGCCAAAAGCTTGTAAAGATCATGAATGGCACCGTACAATATCTTAGAGAGGCAGAGAAATCTTCCTTCATAATTCTTGTGGAGTTCCCATTGGTTCAGCATAGAAGTCACCGATGACTCCATGAAACCAACAGCATGAAGGATTCTGAGGAGAAGGCAAACAATCTTCATGGCCATCTTCACGCAGAACCAAGTCAGTGGCATGTAATCTTGGCTTAATCGGTGCCTAAATAGCTCAAAGAGTAGATGAATGATTACTTGGGAGGTTGGAGGAATTTGGTATTGGCGCTACTTGACTTAGTGAACTGGGTATATTGTGTTGAAATTTGCAAATCAAGTATTACCAGTATAATACCTCTGAGATCTTTGTGAAGTCTCCTTAAGTTCAGTAGAACACTTTCATGGCCTCGAGCCTTTGTATTCTACTCCCTGCCCAGCCTGTGTATGTCGTTCATCATTATTCTAAGTCATTTTAACCCAGGAGAAGTTCAATTCATGTAGGCTCACAAGGAAATTGTTTCAGGCACAATGTACAGAGAGGCCTTTTGGTCAACGCATGGATTGACTTTAGAATCTGATCCAATTATAGCAGTGAGAGATTGTGTTATCTTGTTCAGACTAGAATCAGTGGAACTGTGTTATGTTTTTCATGGGACAAGGATTGATTCACCCCAAAATCATACTGTTTTATAAGTCTGCAAAGGTGCTGAAACACATGATTTTAACCCTTTTTTCTTCCTCTTGACATATGGATTGTCAGTCTCTTGTACTATTTTATGGGCCTGGTGGCACTTCTATCTTGTATGGAGGAGAGAGATGCAGACCATTTTTTTTTTTTTTTTTAACAATTTGCAGACTTGAATAATCAGTCCATGTTTTTGGATTGAATATACCCTGATTCACCACCACACAATGTGTTCATAGTGTAAATTGGTTAAAGTAATTTTCAAATGCACATAAATACATATATAATCAAAATGTTGATCGAGTGTGTCTTGTACTGTGCAGGCCCACATAGTTATTGGGCATGTACACTTTTTTGAATAGAATTTTACAAAAGCCTAGAAGCGGTTGTAAATTTAACCCAACTAAAGGAAAAAGAAATTGAATATCATATGGATAGTATTTGTTCTACAAAAATATTTTCAAGTTAATTGTATGAAAAATAAGCTTTGCCCTGAAAGATGCCAAATTTGGTTCCTCCATTTTCAATTTAAATGCCCAAAATTCCTGCAGTTTTTGCCCACTAGGCCATTACATTTGGATATCCCATTTCCATTGAGAAAATATTCAGTAAAATTACTTCTCATCCCCTCAAATGGGGTAATTTCCCTCAACAAAGCTGTGAGATTTGGACAAAGAAACAACATTACAACTTGGGATATCCATATTTATTACAGAGGTACTAAAGTAAAATTCAAATGAAACTGTACAAACCATAAGTGCGTATACATACATATATATAGATCTTGATCTTTTGGAGTATCACAAACATACTACTACTTGTATTTTATTTTTACAATAAAAACACATCAAATACACGAAATAAAAAAAATTATAATAAAAATAGTATCTAGAATCACCGATATTACCTTCCTAATTATAACAAAAATTGTATCTAAAATCACCGATATTACCTTCCTACTTGATTTTTTGAGAGTAAGGTATAATTACTGCTTTGTGGTTTGAGAGAGAAAATCAAATGACTCTTGTGGTTTAAAATTAAATACATACCCTTTATGCGATTTGAACTTAACTGTAAAATAGATAAAAATTGTTAAAATTAATGACAATTTTATCAGGTATTCCATATTTTCAAAATAGAATATAAAAAAAATAATATGACCCAAAATATAAGTAAGTTATCTGCTCACTTTTAGATTTACTCATTTTTTCTTCTTCTTTTCCAACAATCTCACTGTTCACTACTTTTATTGCAGCCCTTAAAAAGGCCCATAAGAAATGGCCCAACATTGACATTGGCAGAGACATACATATAATATATATTCGATTTCTTTGCAGAAACATGGCAGAACCCGAAGCGCGAAGAAGCAAAGATGTGAAAGGGTTTCTTTTAAGGGTTTATCAGATCATCTACAAAACTGCAACTTTCTCCTCCTGGTATGTGATTATACATCAATTTCTTAAAGAGCTCGTTTTTATCCCGAATTTAATCTAGTTAATCCGTTTATTCCCTACAGATTTATGCTATTCTGTACTTTGTTCAGAATGTCCAAATCTTTCGTGTGGTACAAGGTGAAACTCCGCAAAAGTAGGAAATACTGTTGGGCAATGCCGCATTTTTTTAGAAAAAATCGACTAAGCGTATATGTTATACTGTCTTTGCTGTCACTTGCCTTTTCATCTGTTCCAAAATTTACCTATTTTGTATAATTTGATGCTTAGTTGCAATTTTTGCTTACATCGTTTCTATTGCAAACTAAATTTAAGTTCTTTCATGTTCTTTCATGTTCTTTCTGTCATCTATTGCACACTTTATGTGACATGGGTATGTGTTATAGGTTTGATCTTTGATTTCTTTCTCTGTTGCAATTGACGCTGATACAAAAAAGTGTTGGCAACATCACATTTTTGTACTAACCTAGTAAATGCAATGTATTTGAACTTGAATTTGGAGATTTAAGGCTTTAATTTTTCATGTGGGTAAAGGGTTCAGCTCAACGATTGAAACGACAGCTTGGAAGCTGGTATATTGTTTAGATTTGTCATGAAAAATGGCAACAAAGTCATTGAACAACATTTGGATTCGACGCCAGCAATGCCCATGTGGAGACTGGAAGTGTTATATTAAATACGAAGGAGATGATCAGACGACGTTAGGGTCACAACTGGTAAAGAGCGAGGCATCATCGTTGTCATCATCAGAAGTTGTTTTCACTCCTTATGTTGGTCAGATATTCAAAACTGATGATGAAGCATTTGAGTACTACAGCAACTTTGCAAGAAAAAATGGGTTTTCAATTAGGAAGGCACGGTCAACTGAAAGCCAAAATTTAGGGGTCTATAGAAGAGATTTTGTTTGTTACAGGTCTGGATTTAATCAGCCAAGGAAAAAGGCCAACGTGGAGCACCCCAGGGATCGGAAATCGGTACGATGTGGATGTGATGCAAAATTGTATTTGACAAAGGAAATTGTCGATCATGCTACACAATGGTACATTTCACAGTTCAGTAATGTTCATAACCATGAGTTGCTGGAAGATGACCAAGTGCGTCTTCTTCCTGCCTATAGAAAAATACAAGAGGCTGATCAAGAACGCATTCTTTTGCTCTCCAAAGCTGGGTTTCCTGTGAATCGAATTGTGAAGGTGTTGGAAATAGAAAAGGGAGTTCAACCGGGACAGTTGCCCTTTATAGAGAAAGATGTTAGGAATTTTATTAGAACGTGTAAGAAAACAGTTCAAGAAAATGATGCATTGCTCACCGAGAAAAGAGAAAATGATATGTTAGAACTTCTTGAGGCTTGCAAGGGTATGGCGGGAAGAGATGAAGGATTTGTTTACAATTTTACTACAGATGAAAATGGTAAAATTGAAAACATTGCATGGTCATATGGAGACTCTGTCCGTGCATTTGCGGTCTTTGGTGATGTCCTCACTTTTGACACCACATATCGCTCTATCACTTACAATATGCTTCTTGGGGTGTGGTTTGGCATTGACAATCATGGCAAGGCAATTTTCCTGGGGTGTGTTCTGCTACAAGATGAAAGTTCTCAGTCATTTTCTTGGGCATTACAGGTTTGTGGACATAACTCCCTATGATTATTCTACATCTATATTTAAACTTCTTCTTATGGGGGTTTTTTTTTTTATAAATTTTAGCAGACTTTCATTCGATTCATGAGAGGAAGACGACCGCAGACTATTGTAACTGATATAGATGCAGGGCTTAGAGATGCTATAGCAAATGAGTTGCCAAATACTAAACATGCTATATGTATATGGCAAATTATGTCCAAATTATCTAGTTGGTTCTCTTTGCCTCTTGGATTGCAGTATGAAGGATTCAAATCCGATTTTGATATATTGTGTCATGTGGAGAATGTAGAGGACTTTGAACACCATTGGAATCATTTGGTTGCTCAGTTTGGACTTGGTTCAGATAAACACATAGCCCTACTCTTTTCTTATCGAGCATCCTGGCCATTTTCCTACATTAGAGGTTACTTTCTAGCTCGTTCCATAACACCTGAGTATTCAAAATCCGTGGACACATTCTTGAGGAGTATCTTGAGTGCACAAACATGTTTGCAAGTCTTGTTTGAACAGGTATATGAGTTACTGGACTCTACTTTCATTTGATTCAATTTGATTTGATCGTATTCATCGTTTGATTCAATTTGATTTAACCATATATTATGGTTGTAATTTTTTCAGGTTGGAACTGCTGCCAACTTTGGATATCAGACCCGGGGAGAGCTGCAGTATATGCCCATTAAAACATGCCTGCCTATTGAAGAACATGCACGTAGTATACTTACACCTTATGCCTTCAATGCATTACAGCATGAAATTGTGCTGTCTATGCAATATGCAGCAACAGAAATGGCTAATGGTTCGTTTCTTGTGAGGCACTACAAGAAAATGGAAGGGGAATCTCTTGTGTTTTGGATACCAGACAGCGAGCAGGTTCACTGTTCTTGTAAGGAATTTGAACATTCTGGCATTTTATGCAGACATTCTGTACGAGTATTTGTACTGAAGAACTACTTCCAAATCCCAGAAAAATATTTTCCACTTCGATGGAGACTTGAGAGTTCATTAGTTCCTGTGGCTGATACAATTACTCAATGCAACAATGATGAGTGTTCTCAAGCCTTTCATTCTCTTACTGCGACGCTTTTCTCGGAATCATTGATCTCCAAGGAACGTTTTAGTTATATTCATAAAGAACTTATGCAGCTTCTTGAGAATATTCGACATATGCCAGCTAGCGATGAAGTCGCTTTGAATTTGGCACCTAACAATGTCAGTGAACCTTAGGTTTGAAATGTAGAGCATGTCGTCTTATGTAACTGCACTTGGGTCCTTATATTTCAAAAGTCTAGGGAAATTGGATGATGAAATTAGGAGTTGAAAGCATAAAAAAAGATAAGTAAATATTGTTATTATTGCTTTTGATCAATAGTCTCATACTTTGTACACTGGAAAACCACATAGGGGCAGTGAAGTATAGATTTCTTCTCAACATCCAACATTCCCAATTTACAGGGTGGGTGTTGTTCCTTTTTTCCCAGAGTTACTTCGGTTACTAAAGGCTGAATATAATTGTGAAGAAAGTTATCATTGGTCCTTGCTAAATGTAATCTGCCCTTTTGACATGGATTCTCTTGAAGAATGAATTGGAAAGTTGTTGCTTTCTAGTGATATGTTGAACTTTTGTTATTTTATGTCACAATGTAATCTGCCCTTTTTTCCCTATCGTGTACTCTTACCAATTGCTTTTAATACAGGCAAATTTGCTGAGGTAATTCTTTATGTGTGGTTTAATTACGGATTCACTTCGACAATCTGGAAAGTGAATGATTATTGTTTATGGCTCCTTTCAGCTGATTGTCTCTACCGTCACAATTCTCTTTTGCAGTCAGAGTTTATTTGATCAGAAATCTAACTTCTTTTTTTGGTGCGAGTGTGCAAGTATTGACTAAGCAGCATGTCACAAGGTATATAACATTTGCTTCTAGTTTTGCCTTTCTATAAAAATGTTAATTAACTGTTCTACCCAGATCTTTTAGTCATGATTGATCAAAATGCTTATACTTTCTGATATTGAATCATTGTTATTTTCTATGTTGATGTTAAGCCATTGCTCCATACTTATGTTATCTTTTGCTGGCTGTGGACTTTTTCTTTTTCAAATAGTGAAATAGGTCAACATGTTTTGAAGAAGGAATCAAGTGAACAAAGACAATGGAAACAATATAGACCATGTCCTTTAGAATGATTTCTACTAGGTTACAGGAGAACCATTTATGAAGAGTAGTTGGAATTTAGGATTTCTCTCTTTTAACCTTCATATTTGCTCCAAACATCAGGTGCTATGAACTTGTTAAATAATTACACAACAGCTAGTACTTGAAGTTGTTATAAAAGTATTAGACGGTAGCCTTTAACTAGATTGCTTACATCTTGTACAAGCAAATTAAACACCAATTACTCGGAGCTTGCCGAAGTTAAAAACTTCCTAAACTCAAAATTTCTTTGTTTTTTTCTTCTTCTTATTATTTTTTTGGTGTTTGAGAGGCCGAAGCCAAAGAAAAAAGAACACAACTAACAAAACACCTGCCTAACCCATCCCCAAGTGGAGACATCTATTGCCAGCAACGGCTTCAGCGTCGGCTGTGGATCCTCAAGCCTCTGCAATTCTAGAGGCCCTTCCAGAGCCTCATTCGCTAGAAGATCAGCACACCCATTCGCTTCTCTCCACACATGTTGTAATTGATAAGACCAATCTCGATTGAGGACAGATCTGATTTGCAGAACCAGATTATGATCAGGATGATTCTGATTAGGAAACTTAACAAGGTCTAGCGCATCTTCTGTCTATTATTCTCTTTCTGTTAGAAATTTATGAACTATTGGCATTTGTGCTAGCAATATATATATTTTTTTGGTAAGTAGGGCTAGCAATTAGTATTTTACGTGCTATAATTATTGTTAAAAGGACCGGGAACAGTTATTTTGGAGATCAGATACTCATTTGTGAATTGACTCTCGAATTCTGTTGACATGCAACTGTTTAGCATATATACAACTAGAAATGATGCACAATTAGAGGATAAGCTGCACAGAGTGGTATGTGCATTTGAATAGGCAGCTATCCTAAGATTCCTAACTCAGTAACTGAGATTTTTGCAAGTGAAGTTGTGGAACTTCTGTTAGATGATTTTAATCAAATAACTTTTACTTATTTGCAGATTGTCCTATAAGCTATTTAAGTGGTCCAATGCTATTAGGATTCTTCTGGTCCCCGCACTGCATTTTCGTCATGGGTCAACCTCTTGCAGACACGTAAATTTTTTGTTGTTTCCTGCTCACCAAAGTTTTAGAGCCAATTCAACCTGATACAACTGAATTTCCTTTCTTCTTAATGAGTCAAGTCATTCCTTCTTTGTTTTTTGTTTTTTGCTTTTTTCATTTGGTTGTTTATTATTAAAAAAAAAAATTGCTAGTTGGTCTCAGATATGGTTCATGGTGGCTAAAGCTACGGATAGTTTAAGCTCTGAGAAGCATAAGTTCAAGTTTGGTGTGACTGATGTTTGTAATCTTCTCCAAGGAAGAAAGAATTGGCTTCCTTTCCAGACTTGCCTTGCAACCATAGGGAGATGAGTCAGATGACTGAATATATCATACCTCGCAGTACACGTGCATATACTTGGTCCATTACATCCATAGAATTTCAGCCTCGGTGGCTTGTTCATTCTTTGCCTGCCCTCCCTGCGCTAGTTGACAGACACCTTAGTTCATTCTGTGTCCAAAAATTAAGGGTGCTGGTATCAAGTCTTTCCACAACAAATTTTTGGTGTAATGTTTGACTGTAAAACCTTCAATTAATAGGGATTTAGATGGGGTAATTTTTCTCCCTATCATTATTTTTGTAAATGCAACTGAGTTGATTATAGGATACAACCTCCCCCGCACCCCCAAAAAAAAAAAAAAAAAAAAAGAAAAAAGAAAGGGATACGACCTTAACAGTGTTTACCCAGCCTCTGTAGTTTAGATAATGATTATGCTTGATCTGTATTTGACAAGAAGATCTCGAGGCATGCTTCTTCCCTTAAATGTCTTTAGTGGTCTAAATTATCCTATACTACGATTAATCTTGGCCTGAAGGCCGAGAGAGGTTACTCTCGGCTAGCAAGTATGTGGAACTTTTTGCTTGCTTTCTTTTCTCCACTTCTAGATGAAATAAAATGACACTCAAGATTCTGTATTGTGGTATCAGGTTCCTCCAATCCATATGTCCTTTAATTCGCTCACTCATTGATGTGCAGTTTCTGCAATACAGTGAACATAACTGTGTCCAATTTGAACTACTCTTGCATAGTGGATGAGTGGTGCCATCAGAGACTACCGTTTAACGGATTTTCCGACAGAGGCCTGTTGATCAGGGCAGAGAAGCTTTTTGTCAGTTACAAAAATTGTCAAGCTTCTTGCATAGATTTAACTCTCAAAGGATCGGTGTGGAGCTTTAAATCACCTCCGCTGGTATCTTCTTAACCGGTGAGCTCTTGATGAGTGTATTTTACCTTTGTGAATAAATCTTTTACGAAACATACTCGTAGGAACAAATAAGTTTTGTAATGTGTCCTTTTTACATTAGGGGTTACATTGACAGACATGCAATATTGTACTAAATTTGCATCAGCTGCTGGAAAGTCTTCATGGCAGTAACCGGCAAGCCCAGAAGCATGGTGGTGTTCTTCTTATCTTTGCCATTAGAGAGAAGCAAAGCCACTTCTTTCTCCGGCAAGTTCACGCAACCCGTCTGCACTGGCTCTCCCCAGCCAAAGTCTGCAGTGTGAAAGGAAAGTCTAGTCCATGAAGTAACCAAAAGGGTGGCAGTTAAAGAAGGCCTTGCTCTAGTTACTTCAAAGTAGTCAATGGTTGATCGGATAAAGCCCTCGGTGACCATTTTAATCGCATTTTGAATGAGTTCTACTGCAAAAGACAATGGGTTTTGGGTTAATTCTCCTGCGGTGCAAAGACAGCAGGTTAGAACAATCCCATTGCCAAAGTAACCTCTCGGAAATGGTGGACTGAACTTGGATCTTCCATCCACGGCAAAGAGAAGCTTGGTTTGTTGGTTGGGTTTCATCTTCAATGCTTTGGTTCGGGCACGCCACACCAGAGCCGTAAGCACTGTGAAGGTTGTGCAACTCTTAATCCTGCCTTCCTCTGTTGCCATCTTCTTCAACCTTGCCACTTTTTCGGGATCGAACAGGAATGAATTATACACCAGTTGTTCTTCTTGATAGAGGCTGGCCATGTTTGATGTATCGTTTATCTCTGAGAATTCATTGTGGGGGTGTTTGATCGTTAGAGGCTGTCTTGATCTCAGTATGGTTCTATCAAGAAATGGTGGGATGGTTAAGGCCATGCCTCTCGCAGTTTCTGCCCATGAATCCACGAACTCCATAGCTGATATACCATCGGTCATACAATGGTTGATTGTCAATCCAAGTACAAAGCCTCCACACTTGAACCTCGTCACCTGTAAATTCCCAGTAAGACAAGTACGTACACCAAATTCATGAACAAGAGTAATGCTATATAGCCATAAAATTTATACACAAGTTATGTACGGAATGATGTGACTGAATGAGAGCCTTTCGTTTTATATTGAAACATCCATTGTGCTAGTTTTTAATTACAAAAATGTCACTCTTAATTACAAAAATGCCACTGTCGTATTATTGTAGTAAAATTTTCTAGACAAATATTTTGGATGAATAGCATTTGCCTTCTTTAATTGTTATAGTTGTACTGGTAGGAGTGTTCTTAACAGATTTGATTTAAAATTGATCCCTACGAATACATATAAGCATTCACAAATCACATACATCTAGATGGTCAAAATAATGAAGGCTCTCGCCAGCCTAACTTCACTAGTGGTGCATATATAACTAATAATTATTAGTTTGAGTAATGTTTTACAAACATAAATTTTATATACAAAATGGTGTGGCTGTTTGTGGTCTTTCATCTTGAACCATAAACAAAATTTTCATATATTGGGTAAACAGAGTTATACGTACAGATTATATGGTAAGATTAACAAAGTTATATACATATACATATATATAAAAATTTGTGTGAAGTACTTGTGTTAGATACTCAACACATGAACTCTGACACTTGGGTTAAAGTATAAGTATAGGTATATGTTTAACATGTATTATTGGACATTCACTAGACAAAAATGCTAATGCGAGTTTACTATATTAATATTCATAAAGTTATCATATTATGCATAAAATGCTCCATAACATCCGGTAAATACTGTTTTATTCTATAAAATAAAAAATATATATTATTGAAAATAAATATTTTTTCATGTCCTCGTATTTTTAAAATAGGAGAATTAGAGAATTTGACACTTTAGACCCGAACTAGCGGGTTTGGTGTGCTAGTAGAAATGCATACTGTATGTGGATTAATGTGCAAGTAGACTAAACATAAACATGGTTTTGTACCTGTGCAGTGAGCAGAGGCATTTCCAGTATGTTGTTGGCTCCAGGAACTGTGTAAACAAGCTTCCCTAACATGGCTGGATCAGGAACTGTGACGTCGCCCAGCACATCCAAGTCACAGTCTGCCATGGCTTCAACATAAGGCACACCTCGGTTCGTGCACTTCACGATCAGCTTCCCATCAGAGCTTACTCCTAAGCTCCCCGCAAGCGGGTAAAAATGGACTAAAACTCTAGCCAAGCCTCGCTTAATAACCTCTGCAATGTTATTGCTGCTGTTCTTCTCATGATCTGGCTTGAAGCAATACACTGTTTGGATTATAACCGCGATGTTCTGGTCAAGGTTGGACAGGAAATAGAAGCCATCATGGGTATAATTTGTCTCAGGCTGAACAAAGATGGGTTCTGATCTCTTAACAGGTATGATTCCTCCATTTTCGCATATTTCTTCCATTGGGTTACTCTAACACAACCTGCACAATAAACCAACTGTAAGCTAGCATTAACTGAACCAAACAAGAACATTGTAAATTTGCAATCTACCTGTGAATTTTTATGAAGAAACCAGCTTTTTTTTTTTTGGACTTCCTTTGTCCAACTTCGTGTTAGCATATGCATGTTATATAGAGGGAAAAGTTGGTTGGTTGAGCACTTATTTTCCTTATTGAAGGCTGCTGAGATAATATATATATATATATATAGTCAATGGGTGTGGTAATTGCATGGCAGACTAGTCAGTGTTCAGAGTCATTTTATAACTCGGCTAATGCATGGTGTCCTTCTGATCAGAAATAAAATGAATGTGAACTATAGTAGATTATTCAGGTTCCATAAGTGAAATTAGCTGGGTTCACAAGTCAATTTATGGAAGATTGGGATTTTGTTTTGCAGACCCACAAGAAGCGAAAAGATCATTAATTGTTACAAGCCTCAACATTTATCTATATGATGGAACCCCAAATCTCATACGATTTCAATTGCTGGAGATTCAGTTTCCGGGATTAAAAAGAAGTTGGGTTTTGAATGTAGCTACATTTTACTTAACAATTATCAAATTTGTTTCTCTGTGTATATATATAGATAATACATGCCTCATATAATATTGTTAATAATTAGGAGAGGGTAAAACCTTGAATTTTGATCCATATCAACCAACAAAAACAAAAAGGAAAAAAAAAAACAGTAGAACAAAAGAAAACTTGGAATTTGAATAGACACATTTTCATAATAAGCACCACAAGTTCGTTGAACACATAGTTAACAAATGATAACAAGCACAAATAGTTTAGAATTTTCTGCAAGAAAGCATATAACTAAGGGATCAGCATCTACATTATTAAAGAGTTGCTATATGTGGTTGAATCATTGAGTTCTAGCTAGACATGGTGAAGAAATGGCCAAATAGGCCTTAGTTGATTGTATTACTATAGAGTCAACTTGAGCTAATGGAACTTGACCCCTACATTTTCACAAATGAATTTTCGAAGACTAAGTTTTGTAGATGTCTTTTTACAATAATTGTGATGGAGAAAATACTATTCAAATTGAACGGATTCAAAACAATGTTACCACATGGATCGGGATTATAAAATTTTCCATGTTCATTTATTAAATAATATTTAATTACTTGAAAAGTCTGTTTTAAATTGTCAAGTTGTAAACAGATAAAATTTTCACTAATCTTCGCTGGTAATGACCCTATATCACAACACCATGGTCATCAAATTTCTGGTAAAGACAATCACAGAAGCGTATTGTCTTTTAGAACTTGTTTGGAACTTGGGGGAGGGAAAGAAAAGGAAGAGAAAATAAGGAAAAGCAATTTTCCTTTCCTGATTGGTTTTGTAAAGAAAATGAAAGGAAAGTGGAAGGAAGGAAGAGAGAGAAGGAGAGAGTGCGATTTAAAATTTTTCCTCCCTTTTTCCTATTTTTTCCTTTCCCTCTCTCTTAGGTAGAATCAAACAAGGGCAAAGCAAAGAGAGAGAAAATTTTAAAATTTTCCCTTCCTTTCTCTCCCCTCCCCCAAGTTCCAAACAGGCTCTTAAGTTTGCTTTGAACATCATTTGCATATTAAATCCAGATTCAACATGGCAGTCTGGTGACACATGTGAGGTCCAATTATCGATCAGAAGTGTCCTTTAGGCATAGTAAATATGTCATAGATGTCATTGAAGGTTTCCAACAAAAGTGCTGCTCTGTCCCTTGCCACTGCATGGGAGGATTAATAGCAGCATATCTGAATTGATCCTCTCAACCTCTCACAACATGGCACAGTGAAGACACCATTAGAAACCATCCCCTTCTAGACTCAGGCCAGTATTAGGCTGTATATATAATCTACACATGCACTAGATAATAACTCTCAATTTAACTTTAAATTAAAATTACTGGTTTGATAAGTGCACTTCCATGGATAAGTGGCATTAGATAGAAACTAACATATATACAGATAATGACATAAAATAAATGAAAGAAAATGATAGTTTACCAAGAGGACAGGTTTTGAAGTAGTGATAAGGTTGCTTCATTGGAATTTGGGCGTTAGTAGTTTGAATATAGAAATAGCCTCTTGGCACATGAGGTAAGACTGCGTTTATTTGACTCTCTCCAGGTACACAAATAAGAAATTGTACTTTGTAGTAGAGATCTTGATTCCACTTAAATGCCTTAGCACTGTAACATTATGGGCAACCACCTCCATTTGAATGCCTTTAGCACTCTGTTACAGTATGGTTCTGCAAGCCAGCAACTACCTCCACTTAAATGCCTTTAGCACTCTCTTACAAATTTTCAGTTGCAAGAACACCACCTGTTACTTTCATCCTAGTTGGTCACCTCTCACTGGCTAACACCTTACTGTATTTTTGGTGGAAGCCAAAACTTCTTCCTTTTTTTTCGAGATAAATCAGTTGCATATTATACCACTATTGGAATTTGATATTATTGAATATTATTTGTGAATTGAAAAATGCTGTTTTTTCAGAAAATTTGTATAAAAAATTTCGCCAGAATAATGTCGTAATGATATTTTTGTAATTAAGAGTCAAGGATGGGTGTTTTGGATTGAAATGAAGAAGGTCTTTTTCAACCATACGTACATGAATATTGTATGAATTTTCTTGTTGTATAGCATTACAGAATTTGATGCATGTTACTCGAACATTTAGATGGGAAATAATAGAGTCAGTACTGTGAATAATAGAGTTTTTGGTTCATTTATGGGGGTATAAAGGGGGATGGAGATGTGTGAATGGAAAGGGACATGAAAAGGAGATGTCACTCTAGATCCTTTAACAAGAAGAAGAGTTGCTCTGTATCATATTGACTATGTTTTATTTCTTAAGAATATTGGGTTGGCATATAGGATAAATCTGCACATGTTCAGCCAAATATGGTGGAGTGGATATCATTCATGGTGGTGGTGGAATGTGAGAAAACAGTAGCTTTATATCGTTTCATCTGTGTGATTGAATGTGCTTTTCAATTTTGATTTTTGGGTTCCTATTTTTCAACAAATAATCTACCAATACAAACTTCAATATTTTCATGATATAAATGCTACAATTGGTCAATTGCATAGTAGAGAAGTCTCACCTTTCTCAATGCTGAACAGCCTTGTTAGCAACTAAATGTTAGATAGATTTCATTTTTCACCAGAACATATAAAACTTGGATTTTTCTCCGGTGCCTTAGAGGGTTTCTTAGGTACCAGTACATTACAATCTCAGTTTTTAGATCAAAAATAAAAAAAAAAAAATTTAACCACTAGACAAGAATATTTGAGAAAATGGAGGTGTTTTGGTTAGAAAGTTGTTACCATAAATGCAAACCGTGGTTATTATAAATGTTTTTGTTTCAACTGACACTTTGTTTTTGGCAGACAATGTTTTTGTTTTGTAGCAATTAAAACAAATTGAGGTCTTACTGACAGGACAGCATCCCGGCATGGTTTGCATGCATGGCCACACTTAATTTCACACTAATTGAATTGAATTTATCTTGGCCCAGTACTGCCATGCCATGGATACAAAGTAGCTAGCCACCCTTTTATTGTTCAAACCAAAGTTTTTTTTTTTATACTATTTTTCTAGTTTTCATGAAATTAAGTACTTCATGCTGTAAACCAACCCATGAGGTGGCCCAGTAATACAGGCAAGTAAGGGATTCTATGGTGAGGCGTACGGTTTATGGTCTCGGATTCGATTTCTATTAAGATTAAACTTGTGATTTAAGTGAAGAGTTATAGTGATGGGATATTATGCTAGCTCTCTGTCTGGGATTAGTTTTACTAAAGGTGGGGATATCCCTGTTATAAAAAATAAAAAAATAAAAGGTCCTCCATGCTGTATGTTTTATTGCTCCATACATACAATTTTGTTACCAATCTCCTCAACTTCCTAAATGAAAAACTACGCATGCATGTGCATGGGGAGGCAGTGAAATCAGTGCATGCTCTCTCTCTCTCTCACACATATAATGACAATGTATGGGACTAAATGTGGAGATAAAAGGATCTGGATCATCTAACAGCCTGTTTGGAACTTGAGGGAGAGAAGGGAAGGGAAAATTTTAAAAATTCTCTTTCCTTGTTTGATTCTACCTACGAGAGAAATGAAAAGGAAAATGATGGGGAGAAAACTCTTCTTTCCTTCCATTTTCCCTCAATGTTTTTAACAACCTGTTTGAAACTTTGGGGTGGGGAGGGAAAGGGAGAGAAAGAAAAGGAAAGATAAAATAAAGGAAAAGTGTTGTCATTTCATGTTTGATTTTACAAAGAAAATGAATAGAAAATGGAGAGAGAGAGAGAGAGATTTAAAAATTTCTCTTTCATTTCTCTTTCCTTGCTCTCTTAGGTAGAATCAAACAAAGAAAGCGAAAAAGAGTGGGAAAATTTTAAATTTTCTCGTTCTTTTCCTTTCCTTTTTTTTCTCTCTTAGGTATAATCAAACAAAGAAAGGGAAAAAGGGAGAGAAAATTTTAAAATTTTTTCTTCCCTTCCTTCTCTCTCCCAAGTTCCAAACGGGCTCTTTCAAAATCAAACAGGAAAAAAAAAAACAACTTTCCTTGTTTTTCTCTTTTCTTTCCTTTTCCTTCCCTCTCCCAATTTCAAACAGGCACTAAAAGATAAATGAGTATGGTGGAGGTTTTCAGTTTGTCTTGGGGAGAGTAAATTTTTTTTATTTTATATCACGATGGTATTTAAATCGCGACGTGTCTTCAATGTACGTAGCTTCTTTTTGCTAAATGTTTAAACCTATCTCACCAAAGCAACTGAAAATTATCTTAAATTCCAATTTTTAGGTCACACTCATTCAATCTATTATTCGAAAGACAATTACTTGAATTTTATAAGCTGTTTAAATTGCTTTTCACTTTTAAAAATGGATTCTAAAAGGATATTCAACATAGAGCTTCTATAATTAAATATGCACACCCATCTATTGTAAACTTCAATCTTTATGTTTTATTTTTTGGTTTTATTTTTTTTTTTTTGAAAAGAGATTAGATACAAGTATAGTTAACAAAGAGTGAGGAGTTAGTGGACTAAATTTTAGTGAGACGAAACGGCATGAAGAGTAGATAATATCTAACCCACGCACCATACTTTTGATGCAATTTGAACTTCGATCTTGCCTAAGTCAAGGTCGAGTCATGACCATCGGGCTGAAGATTTGGCCTTCATCAATTATTAATGCCTGCGGTTTTCTCCTTGAAATGGAGCCGTTGTTTCCACGGAGAAGTTCTGTTTTCTAGATTTTGCTTTTCGAGATAAAAATAGGACAAGACTAAAAATGGGTGTTTTCCTCAATGGGCTATTCTTTTTTGGGTAATAAAAACTCTTACTTAAAAAAGAGGTTAAATGTAAAGGTTTGAGAACATAATTATTTTCATATCCTTATTATTTTTCTTGTGAAAAACAGTTTTCTAAAATTTGAAAAATAATTTTAAACGATTTTCTAAAATGGCGTGTATTCAAAAAGATTTTGAAAATTGTCTTAAAAAAATAGTTTGCTAAGGGCCTGTTTGCAAAAGGTAGAAATAAAATACAAGAAAATAAAATTGAAAACTAAAAGTATTACCAAATGAATTAAAAGCTTTGGTTACATTTTATGTTTTATGTTTTTGTTTTATGAAATTCGACGAAACACATTTGACAAACTGGTTTCAAAAACTAGTAAATCAATTCCTAAACTTATTTTCGAGAAATTTTTTTAAAAAATACCCTAGTTTTATGAACTAATAAAAATATATTTTCTAAGTTTTTGAAATTATTTTTATTTAAAAATTAAAATAATATGAAAATAATTGTATTTTTAATAGTCTCTTTTTTTTTTTTTTTTGAAAACAAAATTATTTTTGAGAAATGAAATCATTTTGGAGCCCCAAACGGAGCCTTAATTGGGTCAGCACCGTACTTGACTACGAGTAATTCTCGGCGCGCTAGTCTTCCCTACTGAGATCAAAACCTCTGCAAAACCCGTATTGGTTCTTTTTTGTTTGCTGAGTAAACCCTAATTTGTTTTTCTCGATTCAAAGAATTCAAACAAAATGCTTCGAATCCATCGATCTCGACCTCTCTCCAGACTCTCCAACATCATTCGACCCTTGTGTACTACCCACGTCTCTGCTAACGCTCCCAAAGAAGCCGCTCTCTCTCCTTCTGCAACACTGATCAACGATCAAACACCGTCAGTTCCTCCAACCGATCCAACGGCCAAAAATCCATTGAATTTTCTCAAGTTCGGCCTCTTTGGTGTTCTCACCGGAGCTTCGGTCGCCGCCGGTTATGCCACTTACGGTTGGTTAAATCTTTCTTCTGTTTTATCGTCAGCTTGATCTAATTATTTCCACCCCCCCCCCCCCCCCCCCCCCCCCCCCCCCCTCCTTTTTTTAAAGAAATGCTGGGAATTCATAGAACCCATTTTGCTAATCTTGAACATTATGAAGATCAAATAGAGTTGGGTTGACCTTGGAGCTTATGATTGATGCAAAACTTATATCTTTGAGCCCATTATTAGATTAATTGTGTTACTTCGCATTTGATCAAATGTAAAAAGGAAATAAAATTTGGAGAAGCGCATACATATGATAGTATATTTTTGGCTCAAATTTGAATGACATGCAGTTATATGACTTGGCCAAACTTTGAAAGAAAAAAGAAAAAGGAGTCCTATTTTGTGGAATTTAGGTGATGTCTTGGTTGGTCAGTTGTGTCGACCAGTGAGCTTATGATTGTTGCAAAACTTATATCTTTGAGCCCATTATTAGATTGATTGTGTTCTTCACATTGATTAAATGTAAAAAGGAAATAATATTTGGAGAAGTGTATGTCTGTGATACGGTATAATAAATATTCTGCATGAATTTTCCAGTCTTGATTAATGAGGCAACCACAGTTATTGAAAGTGTTGGAAGATTATCGTCATTTTGTTTTCGAGTGGACAGAGGGAGTGAAGACGGCATTCGAGATGGTCTATTTTGTGTTTTGCAGTATTATATGTTTGCTGTTTCAAAAATGTTAATGAAAACTGTATATGCAGCTTACACCATGGAAGAAGTGGACGAGAAGACGAAGCCTTTCCGAGGTTCTGTTAATTATGCTTTCGGAGATAATGCATCTAGTCTTGATGTAAGTATGATACTGATTATTTTCTATCTTAAGTATCATCGGAAATTATATGTTTAGAGTTTTTTGCCTCATAGGGGTTAGTGGTTTGGAAGTTGGGTTTAGGGTTTGAAGATGGAATTGAGGTTAGAATGATTGAGACTTTAGGTTGTTTTGAATATGAAATTTAAGGGGACAAGGAAAATCTGGGTTTTGTTAATTAAAAATCTCACCTAGAGGAAATTAATGGAATTGAAAAGAGAACAAAATTCTGCAAAGAAAATGTTCTTAATTGACTTGGCTAATTGCATTTACAAAAACTTTCTTATATAAAAGCATAAGTGCTTTCCTACTATTAAAAAAGATTTCTTAAATCCTACTAGAGTCTAGACTAAGTTTATTTCAATTAATTGAGAGATATATTACTAAACGAGTAAAAGACTGGACAAACGTCATTGCTGAACACCTAATTATTGTGGACACCTCACATAAAGAGTATACTTACCAAATAATCCCTGATCTGAAAATTTACAAAAATGCCCCAGGTTGCTAAAAATCTAATTTTTCCTAATTAAAGGATATTAGATACAATTGGGTTCAAATCAGTAGATATTAGCTCCCTATCATGTGACACCAAGGGTAGGGTCCATTGGGTGGCCTGCATGGCTGTTTTTCTTTTTCTCCTTTTCCAATCATAGGCAAGGTGTCGTTCTGCATCTCCGTACTCCATATTTGTAAAATCAGTATTTTTTTCAGACACATATGATAAATTTTCCTAAATTCTAACATTTTATTCTCTATCTGTTGCGGAAGTTTCAAGGTTTGCTTTATGCTGCTGCAATGACAGGTTAGAAAATCAGTATTATTCTAACATGTTTTGTGCTGCTTCATTTGTCATTGTTGTTATTGTTTGTCAGTGTATGAACAATAATTGTGTGTATTCTCTTTTCACAAATTTCAGTACCTGCTAAAGCCATTGAGCTTTACTTGGACTTCAGGAGTAAAATTGAAGAACAAGTTCGGGTGCATACTCTATCCAGACTCCAAGTTTTTTTGTAGTATGCTACTACTATGTTCTTTTGATGCCTGATCTTGGCCTTGTTCACGACATGGTTGTAGGGTTTTACTGAACCTTTGGCAGAGAAGCTTCTTCCAGATTTGCATCCCTTGGAGCAGCATGTGTTTACACTTGTGCTGGATCTCAACGAGACTTTAGTTTACTCTGATTGGAAGGTATGCTTTGACAGTTGAAGTAGAGTCTTATACGATTATGCTCTGCATGTCACACATTTATTACCCTCCTAAATTCCTGACATAAGTTGGCATGATATTGTCAGCTTGAGGTGCTGCTATTTTGTGTACATCCTAGGCTGCATTCTTTTCCACACCTTTGTCCTGTCGATGGTTTTGTTTCAAACTGTCTACTTATTGTCGGCACACCATTTTGTCTAAATGGATGGTTCGTTTTGAGGTTGCTTGTACTTAGTGATTGTATGTTTTTGTGATGCAAAGCGTGAAAGGGGTTGGCGAACTTTCAAAAGACCTGGAGTGGATGCTTTCCTTGAACACCTAGCTCAATTTTATGAGATTATTCTGTACTCAGACCAGCAGAGTATGGTATATTTTTTTCTCTTCCTTCTTATGAGTTCTTACATTTTCTTTCTTTCTTTCTTCAGTATATTCATCAGTTTTGAGAATATCTAATGTTTCATTTATTCATTTATTATCAATTTCTCGTTTCTTTTTGAATTTGTGTAGTATGTTGAACCTATTATTGAAAGACTCGACACGAAGGGGTGTATAAGATACAAACTGTCAAGAAGTGCAACTAAATACCAAGATGGAAAGCATTACAGGGTAAGTAAGAATTGATGAGCCATGGCTTAGATTTCTATGCGTTCCGGGTCTAATGTTAAGTTTGTAGTTGTACTGTTTTTGGCATTTGTCCCTGTTGCTTGGTTCTTTTGAATTTAGCTCTTTGTTGCAAATGTTACACAATTACTAGGACTCTTTTGGCTGGAAGTTAGAAGTTCTGTTAAAATATGCTCAATTGAACTTATGGTTGATGATTTATTAGGACTATTTCAGCCGGAATTTGTAGTTCTATCCATGTATGCTCAATGAAACTTATGACTGATGATGATTCCAAGTCATGACATGATTTATTAGTGTCTACTCCAGACTAGAAGGATAATTCATTTTAGTTACTGTATGCATTTCTACTGCATTGGATATATACTGCGCGCCCATGTATGAAGACATTTGCCTAATTTTATGCATAATACTTACATAGCATGTGACTATCTACTGGCAGGACCTATCAAAACTGAATAGAGATCCTTCAAGAATTCTCTACGTGAGTGGACATGGACTAGAATCCAGTCTTCAGCCAGAGAATTGTGTTCCTGTCAAGCCCTGGAAGCTCGAAGCAGATGATACGGGACTTGTGGACCTTATCCCATTTCTCGAATGTAAGTATGTACAAGTATGTAAGGAACATATGACTAGTATGTTTTGCTTCTTCTAATAAATTATACTAGTCAATCGTGGCATCTGTTGAATGTTAAAATTTATTACATCTTTGTCGGACACAGATGTTGCTCGCCATAGACCAGCTGATATAAGACCAGTATTGGCCTCTTATCAAGGAGGAGACATTGCAACTGAATTTATTGAGCGTTCCAAGGAACATCAGAGGTATTTTTTTTTATTCTCTATGCTTGTTTAAACATATAGGTACAAAAACTGACACATAACATCTGCTACTATTTTCTTTTTCTTAGTTTTGACTAAGGTTGTCAATATAGCCCTCTTTATTAGTAAGTTGAAAATTTGAATTTAAATATGAAATCAGTATTTTGCTTTAACTTCAAACAGGTAAGATAAACACTTTGAATGAGTATCAATTCATCTTAAGCTTAGGTTGTTTTTGACTGGCCGCCAATTCTCGTCTGTGTAGCCCAACAGCGGGAGTGGATCACGCCTGTTGTAATCATAGCATATTAAGTAAACCATTAGTTGAGCATAAATCACCTATCCTCTTCTCTATGATACGTGGGAAGCTACGTAGACTATGGTGATACCATATACATTGGCAAGTGGGACTTCATGGGCTTTCCCCTGGTTGGAGTGTTATCGGTGGTTTGTTCTATACTAACATCATGTCAGAATGTATTACAAGTGTTTTTCTTTTTTTTTTTTGTTACTTTCAATTAGTGACTAGCACAGGTGGTTTATTCACTGTATCAAATGGCTTATTATATGGATATTAACTTGTAGGCGTATGCTAGAACAAAAGCAGCATGGCCTTTTCAGGCTGCGCTGAGGCTGGAGTAATGAAGGAAATGATGGGGATTTAAGTTTGTGGGCTAAATGGAGGATGCCATCATAAATAACATTTGAGGCTGTGGAACAGGACGCTGTCAGGGGTTTAATGATATCCATTTCACTGCATCATGCCAAAAGACAATTTCTTGGCTTATTCTCAACTCCCTTGTCAATTTTGAAGAAGCATTAAGGTTCCTTGTGAATCGCAGTTTTGATTCAAATGTTAATTGTTGTATCTCTACGCAATTTCTCCTTTGTGGCAGTGTTACAAAGATGGGACGATTGCACAATTTGCTTGTTTTTATCCTTTGGGTAGCATAATGAGAGGAGACTGGAGACAGGTGGATAAGTGTATATGAGCTACTTTGGTGCAGATATTTGACATGCTCTGTATTGATTGTTTTTGAGAATTTTTTGAGGAAGATTATGTGCTGAAAAGCTACGCTCTTTGAGTTAATTCTTCAATGCCTGTGGAAATTTGGGTTCCCTTTCGGAAAAAGAAAGATACACTTAGTCGCGTGATTCTTTGATCCCGGAACTTGTCCAACCTGAATCAGAGTATTTTGAGTTACCCAACTTCACATACTGTGAAATTAGAATTCATGGGTTATAACTTGTTTACATCTAGATTTTTTTGTTTTTTGTTTTTTGTTTTTTTTTCCGTTAATCGCTGTGAGCCATTGTTTAAAAGAATCAAATATGACAATATTCATTTTTTTCTGTTTTCTTTAATAGAAAAGCTTGAAGATTACAGTATGTGGATTGCTAACAGGCGGAATTTGTTTTGCCAGAGACCTGAAATACGTTCTAAACATTTATTGAGGTTGTACCAGGCTCCTGGCTAAGCTTATAAATTTTACAGGCTGTTGGTTTCGGCTTTGGCTAATAGATTTTTAAACTAGTAGAAAAGTCATATGCTAAAATTGAAAGCCACTAAAAATAGATACATCCAAACGAGCTAATCTCCATTTCTAATGGAAGCCTTGTAGGCATGGAAAGAGAATTTCAGCCCATGGACATGGGAATGAACACAACGGTCTCTTACTGTATAGCCTGTTTCTATTCTGATTAGAAAGTTTAAGGTTAAATCCATCTTTCTTTGCTTGAAAAAAAGGAAAGGAAAAAAACAATCTCCACTCCACTTTTTTTTTTTTTATAATTCTTCTGGGAGAAACAGAGAGGAATATCTCATGAAAATAAGGCAAGACAAAGCAGGTACATATGAGGGCAGCCATTGCCAAAATATGTGCCTGTTTGGCTGTTTGTGTAGAGACTTTGAGATATATAACAAGAGGTTCATGGTATTGCATGATGGATCTGATCATATGGAAGCAATGGAGGGCTCCCATATGAATCTTATTTTGCCATTTTGATTGGTCAAGGAAGGAGTCATAATCTTAAGTTGAATCGGGAAGCTAACGAGTCTTTCTTTATTATCACAACCCATAAGTTAATTTTGACTTCCCTCATCCCTTAATATTACTCTCAAATTATTTTTTGAGTGTGTGACATTTCCTAACACAGCACTTACCAATCTTGGTTGTAACTTGTAAGTGTGTCATCTTGTCAATAATTGTTACCTTTACTGTCTCACGAATTCGATTTTTTCTAATCTTATCTCTTTCCGCATTGCCACACATCCACAACATTCTCATCTAGACCATATGCATTTTGCTAACATGTTATTTATCTTGTATCATAAGTTATAAGGTACAACTAGTGTTATAGTTGTCTTGTATAGTTTTCATTTTTATGTTATGCGAGTATTTTTAATCTCTCACGTCTCAATTCTATCTGTAACATTAACACAACTAGTTGGTTAAGTAGGTAAGAACTTAGATTTTTTGCTTAATACTTAGGTTTGAATTTTCATAGCTGCTTAGTGGAACTAAACATACTTTTTATTACTTGGCACGCAGTGGGATCTAAGTTTCGACTTTGACATAAGTGCGGTAGAGTTTTTTGCAAATAGCTTTGCAATGATGAGTGACAATTCTTCCTAACGAATGTATAGAATAGTCTTTCTCCATATCTATTTTTCTCACTACAAAAAAAAAAAAAAAAAAAAACATCAATACACCTCTCCCATAAATTTAGGCAATACTTGGGGGGTGTTTGCATTGTTTTTTAAACAATTCATAAGTCATAAACTTAAGCTAGTTTTAAAAAATCACTTATTTAAATGACTTTTTCAAGCTTCAACTAGGCCTAAGAGTATCTCCAACGCAAAGTCTTCAAATTCATCTTTATTTTGGCATCTTTTTCAAATTTGAAGCTCATAGGTCTCACTTTTTTTCACATTATTACTCCAATCCTCCAACCTTCATTTTCGTTATTCATTCTTCAAATTATTATTCTTTTATGTAAAAAAGGAAAAAATTATATATTGTGCTCTTATTTTATTCAAAATGTAATTATTTATTACCATATTTTAATTTTAATTTAATTATTTACCAAATATTTAATTCAAATTAAATTATTTAATATTTTTTAAACTAAATGATCTACCCATGAAATTATAAATTAAATTACATTAAAAACTTAAAAAAAACAAAAACCACATTACAAACTAATAAAATACATGCAACAAAAATTAAAGTACAATAAGAACTAATTAAAACACATAAAATGAGACTTGAAAAATTAAAATTACAAGCACTAATAAAGTGACAAGTTTGCTCCTCCATACCCACCTTCATGGTGGCTAAAGCTACTACAATTACCATGACTAAAATAGTAGATGATCCATCTATTTGGAAATCATGAGTCATTTTTCAATAAATAAATAATTAATAAAATAAAAAGAATTTTTTAATTTCATAAATAAATAATAATTTCAAGATAAATAAAAGTAAAATATAAATAATTTATTTATTCCACATATAAAAAAATCTCAAATTAAATAAATATTTAACAAAGTAAAAAAATTGAATTAATTAAAATTTTAAATTAAATATTTATTAAAATAGTATTTAAATAGTAAATAATGCATTAATAATACATTATTTAGGCTTGAAACAAAGATTAGTACAAAGGTCTTACATAATTAGTGCTTTGACCTACATGAATAGTGAAATGAAGGAGCCTTCAAATTTTTTGAAAGACCTTCAAATTTGAAAGTGGGTAAGAGGACTAAATTTAAAATCTACCTTCAAATTTAAAGATTTAAAAGTGAGTTAAAAGATGTTTTAAAAGTTACTTTTTTTAGTGAGAGCAAAACATAATTTAAAAAAAATTATAAATTTAATCTATAAGTTACTAAAAAAAACTATCCTCCAAACACACCTTAGTTGATACAATAGCATTAAATAACAACTTAAAAGTTCAATTCAAGAATGCCTCAGGTAGCTGCATTTATTTATATAATTATGAAAATTAATAATTTGTATGGGGGGATACCGATGCCTTTCTGTTAAAGGAAGTTTGACCACAAAGGCATTGAGTCATAAGGAACTCCATGCATATCCCCAAAAGACAAGGAGAGAAAGGGACAAAACTAACAAATTACAAAGCAGTGGAAATGAATATCCAAACAAAACAAAAGAACCGAAAGAAAGGACCGTCCTCTTTGGCCTTGGGGTCACCACTCCGAAATCCGAATCACACACACAAGAGTTCATTTCCAGAAAACCCCCCTCCCAACTTGGTTGGTAGGGTCCCTGTCAATTTTTTCTGTAATTATAACCTATACATATAGCCATATATAGCTCTAGCCCTCACCTGGTCTGACCCGTCCATATGTACTGTCTCTCTCTCTCTCTCTCTCTCTCTGTGGGTTGGTTGTAGAATAGAAGTAGGTGGTAGGGACCTGTGGCAGAAAGTTTGTACTTCGCGGCCTAACGATATGCCAACGGATACATTAAATAGAGAGAGAGAGAGAGAGAGCGAGAGAGAAGTAGAATCCTGAAAAGACATGACCATGCCAATATAGATCTGGAAAAATCCAAGCTCCCATCCTTTATAGTCAAAAAGAGCGGCCTGCCTTGTGTTCCTTCGATTTGACATATATATATAATATATATAGATAGGTTGGAAATTCTACAATGCGATGCAAACTATTAATGGGTTTATTTTTTAGGATTGATCTTACCCGTTTATCAAACATTGAATAATCAAATCATAATAGCAAAAGATTTAATAAAACTAGAATTTGTGCATTCTAATATCACTTGTCTTCCTTTTAACTAACGAAGAGTGTTACATACACGCCTGTTAGGTTAATGATACTTACCGTCGTGATTGTAGGTTATTTTTTATTTAATGTACATTACATTAAATAAAATTTATTATTAAATAATAAGACTCACTTAATGTATCTCACATGACAATTGACTCACAGTTGCAATTAGAACTGTGAGTAGTATTTCACTTAACCTAATCTAATTTGATGTTTGTTGAACTGTTGATGCATATTTCATTTACTTAATTATGGTCATGTTTATTTCTCGAGCTGTGTCGGGACACTGGCAATTTTTACACCTTTAAATTAAGTTCATTAATGTTATGTTCGGATCAAGAATTTGATAATTGAAAAGTAAAGCTAAAAGAAAATGTGAAGAAAAAGAGAATAAATTTTTTTTTTCATTTTGTTCTATTTTTTATCATATATTTTTTTTATTTACTTTTTTTTATAAATTTAAATTTCAAACATAGTATAAGTTAATTTATTGTTGTATTTGAATCAAGATTTAGTGATGAAAATAAAAATAAAAAGAAAAAAAATGTAAGGGAAAAGAGAATAAAAGCCTGAGTTTTCACTCAGCTTTTTCTTTTTCTTTTAATTTGTTTGGGATTTGGAAAAAGGAAGGGAAGAAAAGAGAAATTACTATTTACTTCCCTTTTACTGTTTAGTTTTGCAAAAAATGGAGAGAAATAGAGAGATTAATTTAAAAATTCTCCTTGATTTTTTCTCACATTCTCCCTCTTGGTAGAGTCAAAGAGTGAAGGGAAAGCAAATAGTGATTTTTTCTTCCTATCCCTTTTCCAAGTTCCAAACATGCTGCTTTTCTCTTACGCTTAGTTTAGAATTCAAATTTTCGGTGAAAAAAAAAAGTAAAGAAAAATAGAACAAAATAAAAGAATATTTTTGTTTTTATTTTTCTCATTTTTTAAAATTTTTTTAACTGAAAATTTGAATTCCAAACAAAACATTAATGAATCCGAATTTAAAAGACAGCATAAGGGTTTAATTTATGTTAAATTCAATCTATCACCAACCAATCCCCACAGTTACTAAAATTCAATTTTCCCACGCGAAGCTGAACTTCCACCAACGGGCTTCTATTTTTCCCATCGATCATACAAAATCATGATCCGATCAAATTTACTAAAAATCTTTTACTTGATGTTCCTTAGTGATCGGACATGAAATTGGTGCGAGTCGCATGCAAAGTTGACAACCTTATTATTATGAATTGAAAAGTTATTTGTGTTTTCGAAATTCTTCTGCACCTTAGTTTGGCTGTCAAAATGATTATACGAACAAAACCACGAGTATAATATCATAACTCTAAAATGAATGTTTTTCTAGTAGCTATGGGAAAACTCATTTTGAGGGGAAAATGTGGTTTTTTGAAAACGCATTTTTGATATCGGTACAAAATTTGTTTAAAAATTTTAAAAATACATTTCGAAAACGTAAGAAAAACATGTCGAAAACTCTTTAAAAATTCTTGGAATACTTTATAAAAACTCTTAAGAAACTTAGGTGAAACGATTCGAAAACTTGAAATTTTAATTTTTAAATTTTTTTCTTAAATTCTAACTAAATATTTATGAAATTATTCATATAAGTTTTTTTAAAAAATTTTCAAACGTTTCCATTAATATTTTTAAAGATCTATTTTGAGTTTTGCAAAAATTTTTAATCATTTTCAGCTTTTGGTTTCACCCTATATTTTTCAACCGTATTTTTTATTTCTCGCTTTCATTTCTCTTAATGGTTTCGTCTTTCATTTTTCATTTTGTTAACTATGACTAAGATATCTTCTGAGCAAGAGTTACCATGAGAATCCGGTACTGTAAATCAAATGATGAACACAGGGCTCTTCAATGAAATATTACAGGATATCATTGCCTCCATTTCTGGGATTTATTGCTGTTCTTAAACAGGAGAAACTACATGAATTGGCCATGTTTTATTACGGTGCATACCGTGATTCTTGTAGCTACATGCTATATATATATATATATATACATGTTCTTTTTAGTATAACGAAATAGATATGCTGATAAATTATTTCACATTATAAATTTTGTAGCTACTTGTTATTTTTTTTTTAATGCAACAAAATGAATATGTAGATAAACTATTTCACACTTTGATTCTCGTAATTACGTGCTATATACGTATATATATATATATATATATTTAGGACAACATAATAAATATATAAATAAGCTACTTCAAACATTTGTTAATGAATATTTTCACTCAACATTACAAAATTATTTACATGAGATTTCACCACATTCACGTTAGAATCAAAACTTAAGTCCTATCGTGTGAACGGAGTGTGGAGGAGTACGTGATTGTGTGTATACCTATATTAGAAGCACTAATATATACTTGTGTATATAGAGAGAGAGAGATTCCTTGTTCATGTGGGAGTTTCTTTCTTTTCTAACCCTTTTGCTCGACCACTATACAGGCAGATCATTACAGTAATCCAAAGGCATCATTTGGAGGCATTCTCCATATTCTGTATGATATCGAGAACAAATCGTGCATGTCTAATGATCACCCCAACTCATATCTGCCTCGTCCGCGGGGCACAAATTAAGGGATATGAAGTTCACGCTTCCTTCATATTAGCGGATATATATTGCTTTGACTTAGAGAATTTTGAAAATTAGCTCACTATTGATTACCCTCTAAGCTAAGCTCTATAGAACACATTTTGCATGGCTAATAATCAACCCCAAACCTAACCCAACCAAACCATACCATACCATACCATGAATTCAGAAAGATATGTGTTATTCTTGCTTCCTTTGAGCACAATATGATGAAAGTTCTTAACTATATTTCACAAGGAAACCATTTTTTTAGAAAATTAAAAAAAAATATTTTAAACCATATAGAGGTAGGGTCAACCAGCTTTGCGATACAGATGGGCACGAAGAAGAGCTCTCTAGATTAGCAATAGCTAAAGTTCTCCCGGCCGGAGCCGGAGACACTTGCTGCTACTCGTTTAGAAACCATTCGAATAATGTGGTAAAATGATGAGTGTTCTATTTTAGAATAAAAAGCTTACATTCAACTAAATAAATTATGTATAATTTTTTTAGTTGATATTCACAATACTTTGGTCGACATGCACAAACACTAGATGACTATACTTTTTATGTTGAATTTGTATCTTGAAATTATAGTGGAAAAGAGAGAAGAAAACGAAAAGACAAGAAAAGTGGGAAAAAAACTGAAAAGATATTTATCAAAAAAAATTCTTTTTTATTTAGTTAACAAGAAAAAAACAATATGTGTAATTTAATATTTTTTCATTTTCTTGAAAAATTAAAAAATTGAAATATATCTTTTTTTTAGTGAGGTAATGTAAAATAAATTCAATCCTTCCACCTAGTCCACAAGGCTAGTAAGTGGAGGTAAAGCCAATTGAATAAAAGCTTATATATTAGTGTGCTAGCTACAAATTGTTGCAAAAAGGCACACGCTCGGTAATCACCCAGTCTACAAGGCTGGTTTCTACCACAATATTGATCCTGTCATGGGATCTCTTTCTAATTGATTTTCTTTTAAGTAATTAAATACCTCGCATACGTATTGCTAATAAAAAAACTGCATCTCATATTTTATTCCAAACTCGCGACAGGTTAGAACTCCTTACTCCATTCACATCTAACTTAAACTAATTAGAGTCAAGTTAAATTTATATAAAATTTTAAAATAAAAATAATACTAATTTTACAAACATAGATATGATATAAAATTAAAAAAGTAAGAGATTAAATTGAAGAAATAAAAATGTAATATTGTTACCCTAACATTTATATTTATGTACTGTTTTGGTAACAAAGTATAATAGGAGTATTTGAATTATTTTATAATATATAATTGAGACAGAATGACCTAAACTTTACTCCCGTCCTATACCTACTTCGATTTATATATATATTTGTAAGTTACCTCTAATTTGTTTATATCCCAAACTCATATTATATGGGGCGAGGTGAATGAGGGATTCAAACTTTTCGTGTGAAATTTCATCTCTACTCATTATCATCTTCTTCTCGCTAAGACAATCTCATTGGTAAAGTATCAAAAGAAGAAAACAAGATCACATGAACTGATTGAAGTGTATAGGTCAAGTACGATTAAATTGAGCCCAAGGACAGAGAGTGTTAAACTTATGGCATAATTTGTAAAAACTTCAACAACAAAAAAAAAACATCCATCCTTCAACTTTATTTTGATTTATGCAACAATCAATTTTTAAAGGCTTAGATACTTCATTTTCTTTTAATATATCTGAGCTCTACATAACAAGTAAATGTTTTAGAAATAGAAATAGTTAGAAGGGCTCAAATTAATTTTGCTTTCAACCCTACCGTATGATTTGAGTAGTAAATCATTTTACAGATTTCGAGCCACACTCGCTTACAAAAAGACCATATTTATCTTCACCGTGACATTTGATCAAAATTTCTTCCTTTTTCAAGAATTATCAATAATCTAAACATTGGTCAAGTAAAGCTAGCGCAAGAAATCCTTAATTAGACATTGAATACATTCGTTTGGTTGTGGTCTCAATTTTGAGTTTTTAGAATTCATCAATATTGCTTTTGATGAATTAATATTAAAATTTATTTCTATTGCCACTACGTTTAGTTAATTAATATTGAAACTATAAAAAACGATTTAAAAACAATAGTTGAAAACGCAAAATATGCTATATTTTGCTTATTTTGAAACATAATAAAATAAAAATAAAAATAAAAACAAAAACAAAAACAAAAACAAAAACGAAAATGACAACCGTACAAAGTTCGGCATTAAAACATATAACACATCTTTGTACTAAAGAGATATTTAGACCCAATTTATTTAATAACTCATAGTCTATATTATAATTTTTTTAAGTTAAATTTAGATAATTATAAAACAATGACTTAAAAAATTAACCTATATTTAATATAATTTTATAAAAATTATTATTTTAAAAACTAATTTATAACATATAAATCAATCATCCAAACACTCTAAACTAAGATCTGACCCTACCCTCCATAGCAGATGTGTCGTGGACCATGTTGACTGGTGAGGTATTGCTGGTCAAAAGACGTGGACACGAGTATGTACCCCACCTTGGAACCAAATTTTCTAAGTTCCCAAACTGCCCCTACTACCTAGGTATATATAGACATAGACCCACAGTAGATAAGTACAATCTCAAACTATATACATACGTTTGTGTATATATATCGACAGAGAGAGGAAGCACGCAAAAAGACCACCGAGTAACGTGTCGGGAAACACCTGAAAGACAAATTGAAAAGACCTTCAGTCCCTACGTTGCCACTTCCAAAGCAACCAATCTCAAGATATCCTGAACCACTCCGTCCCGCTCTCCCGCCGTCGTTGCTGCGCGGGAAACCTCCCAATAACCTATACATCCTATGTATACATATATATAATATATTATATATATATGTGTGTATGTGTGATGTGAGTTAACTCTATATTATTTATACACACATCGATATATCTGTTTAGTGTATGTATCTCAGTACTCTTCCTTTTGGGGCCCTCTTTGTCTCTATCTCTCTTTTGGGTTTCCTTTCTTTGTCTCTCTAATCTTATTTCTCTCTTCTTTCCGTTACTTTCCTATATATATAAATATATACACACCCGCACATCTAGTTGTTGATGTCTTCATCTTCGTCTTCCTCGTCACGAGACGGTGATGGAGGAGATGTTGGAAATGGCAGTAGAGGAAGAGGAGGTGGTGATTTCGAAGGACCATCGTCTTCTCGTCGGCGCTCAGGCAACGGCGTTTGGCCGGAGCATTTCGTCGAAGCTCTCGCTTCTCAGGTCGCCATTGCCGCTTCTCTCTCCCACGGCCGCCTCGCCGCCGGCCCCGCCCTCGCCAACCTCTTTCAGGTCTCCTCTCTCTCTACCTATATATATATGTGTCTTCGCATCACTGATAGCTCATGTTCCGCCTGATTCTAGAGAGAGAATTTGATGAATTTGAAAGTTAACATATCATATGCAATGGTGATTTAGCGGAAATTCCTGATTGGTATCGTAATTTCTTCCACATCGAAAGGGGCACTATCATTCGCTTGAAACGACTGATGTGATTCTCGGAGATAGACTAAATCTTTGACCAAATAACCATTTCAACGTTAGGCCTGAAACATACTCTAAAACCTATGAACTTAAAACAATTTTTACTAATTCAGTACATGAGGGGTGACGTGTATATATATATATATTATTCATAAAACTAAGTGTAAATATATGAATATATTCATTGATACAGAGTGGAATGCCTAGGATGATGCATTTTGAGTATCCAAGGAGGAACTGCCTCTGAAAGGAGCTTCCTTCAATTAGTGGAATCTTTTCTCTAACCAAAAATGTGACAACTAAAGAGAAAAAGAAGGAAAAGAAAAGAAAGTCCCTTTTATGTGCAGTTTTCTCTCATTGGTAGCATAATGTCCAGCCTTTTTTTCATTTTGGAAATGTCTATTTTGGGAACCATCTTTTTTTATGACATTTCAAGATAACGAAAAGGGTTCTTTTGGTTTTGAATTCCTTTCCCTTTCTTTGCATGATATCCTTTCTTAAGCTCTGGAAATGTCTTGCTTTTTGACTGAACTTTCTTAGCAATCTTATGTCTATCTCTCCATTTAATGGGAACACTTTTATTAACTCTAAAAATGTAGATAGAGGCCTTTGAGACCTCCTTCAGTCTTTAACTTAGCAGTCTTGGGAACAGAAACTTAATTCAAGGAGAGAGAGATATAGAAAGAGATAGAGAGGGAAAAAAAAAAGAGGCTCAGATACATGTCCCTTAGCTTGCTTCAATGTGGCAGTATGTCCTACCATTTCTATATTTAGTTGGCATTACCTGAATAGAATGTTCACATTTTTTGTTCTATTAGGTTTTATTGTGAAGGTGTATCAGTTCCAGGTACATTCCACCATGCTCTACATTATATGCCATATTAATTTCTCTCATTTGCATGGGTCTTTAATATTGCCAAGTGTGAAAAGAGAAGATAGGGAAAAATTCTATTGTCACAGATTTTTTTTACCAATCAAACTAGTATGTCAGTGGTATTTTTTAAATTATGAGCTAGGATGGGTGGTTTCACTGTTTTGAAATGAAAGGACCATAAACAGTTAGCATCATTTTTTATGAGAATTCTGCACAAAAGTTGTGTTTGTATACTTAATCATATCTAAAACTTTCATAAAAGAAACCAATGATTATCTCTTAGTTAATTAACTTTGCCTGTTGCATATAAATTATAGTAGTGACTTATGTTGCTGAGATTTTTTTAAATTTGTGAAATAGTTGTGTCGGACGCTCGACCCTCGAATAAGGGTATATGTGATATGTGTCTGATATGATTAGTTGGATATGCATCTGAGAACATGTATAAGTAATTGAGTTTGAGAACATGTATAAGTAATTGAGTTTGCTGTAGAAATAAGCATAAGACTTTCATTTTATGCCAAAAAAAAATATTATTTTTTGGTCTATAAATACCATTTTATTTTAAAAAGTAAAGGATGTAATTAAAAAATATGAAATCTAGTTGAGTTCGAGTGTCTTGACATGAGAATTAATTAAATCCGAAACTTGGATTAGTGACCGCACTCGACATTCAGGCCCGAGTCCACGGACCTGAGTCCATGCAACATAGTAGTGACATAATTCTGGATAAATTTGATAAAGTGAAGGCTTTTGTAGAAAAGATTTGAAAAAATATACCACTGGTATGTAGTTAAGTTTGAGCTTAAACTGTAACCTACTGGCATGTGAGATGTTATTGAATTATTTTCACAATCAATAATTCTCGAACTCAAAATCTTGAGGTGATAGAGAGAATTTGGTCCTTGATTGTTACCTAGCAGTTAAATTATGTGGTCAGAAAATGATTGAGATTATTCTATAGGAGTAATTACATCCTAGTACTGATCAAAAAGAAAATATTAATTACTTCTTAGAATTCAACTTATGGAATTAATGTAAATAAATAAATAGGTTTACATAAAACAACAAAGTGGCAATTTAATAAAAAGTTACCAGGTTGATAGTAATGAAAGAAATTTGTTTCCTGGGTCATTCCAAAGGTTAATATAAGCTTCACATAGGACATAAATAGCTGTTCTCAACCTTGCTCAATTCATGATCTCTTGGGCATAGTTTTTAGTCTCTCAGGTTATGAGAGAATATTACATAGAATTCGTGTCTTGATGTATGTCTTCTCTATGAGTATTTGTATGTCTTGAGGGCTGTGTCCCTTGCTTCATTCTAATATATATATATATATATATATATATATGTAATAAAACACTTACCAAACAAATACAGCAATGGAGCATGGGTCAAAATCCAGCATGTTCAGAGCAATAAAATAAAATACAGAAAAGAAAAGAGGGCATATGGTGCCCGATGCTGCTGTTTAAACCGATGTCTCCTTGTCACTTCAGAAGATTAGGTCTTCTTGCAGAGCTCAGAGCTGATAACTTAGTTGGTTTAGTCCGTTTTTCATGTCATCCTCTATATTACTAGAATCCCAAAAAAAAATTCCTTAAGTTGTTACGTTTCCTGGGTATTGTTTTATCAATCTTATAGTTTTTTTTCCCCCTTATATTTTGGGTTTTGTGGGGTGGTTTGGTTTTACACGAGTATGTGAGAAAGTAGTTTTACACAGATTATGTAAGACTTTATCACAGAAACCATGCAGGAATAGCAACTTGCAAGTTGAGAGTGTCAAAAGGAACAACACGAGGGAAAGGGGTGAGAGTGTAGAGGAAAGAAGATTCGCTGCTTTTAACGAATACAGGCTTTTGGTCACGCTTTCTTGGAAATGTAAGAGAGTGAAGAATGAGAGAGAGAGAGAGAGAGAGAGGTCACAAACCAGGCATATAAACTTTTTGATGAAGGTATATATATATATTAGAAGGGTCAAATTTTGACGTTGCAGAATTTGAAAATACAGTTTGATTATAAATATCACATAATTACGCCTAGATGTATTCTATGTAAGCTGCGCAAATATTTTGTTGCGAGTCATGTTTATCAACAAAAAAAAGTCATACCAAAAATAAAGATTTTTTCTAAAAGTGTTTACTTTATAATAATATAAATATAGAGTAATTTTATACAAATAAAAATTTATATAGAATTTATTTTTAAAATAATAAAATTGAATTAGAAAAAAAATACTTATTATAATAATTTTTATGTATAAAAATATAACTGTCACATTATTTTGGAGTTATTTTTTTTATAAGTTTAAAAAAAAAAAGGCATTTTCACATATAAATATATATGTAATATCCATATCTAATACGGATATAAGCATCTAGGACCACAGCTAAGGGTCTCTGTCTTCCATGTTTCGTCATTAGTCTCTCCTACTACTACAAAACAACTCTATATATTCCGTTTTTTCAGGTCCCCAAAGTTGTTTTCTTTTCTTGGCCTTGTCCTAGTTTCCCTATCACCATCCCACAGTCTGACAGTACTTTGTCCCTTCTGCTTCTGCTAGCTAGCTTATCAATAAATAAATAAATATATATGTATATACTATATATGTATGATATTGTGATTAGATGTGTGCATTTGTACCTGTATATTGATTTTGTACTTGAATTTATATTCCTGCGTTTTGTACTTACGGTTGTTTGGACATGTAATTTATTTTTTAATTTATTGTTTATTTTTAAAATATTGTTTAGTTCATCTTAAAAAAATTACTTAAAAAAGTATTTTATATACTTTACATATTTTTATAAAAAAATTAAAAAATTAAATTTATAGCTTATAAGCTGTCAGTTAAACACTTCTTATTATATCTTACTAAGAGTAGTTTTTAAAAATAATAATAAAAAAGATGAGAGAGAGATCTCTCCCTGATAGTAGGACGGTATGAGGAGCTCTCGTACTGTGACCACTACTTGCAAGAGTCTATACTACAAGACAAAGACGATTCCAACTATCCTCTCTTCCCCCAACTTTTATTTAGAGCTCGTACTGACTCTCTCTCTGTCTCTTCTGTTGAAGGCACTGCTCTCAAGTCCCTAGTCTCTCTCGTCTCCCTGCCAGCCTGCTTGCCTGCCAGGCACGAGTCCAGCCCCCCAAGTCCCATAAATAAAAGTTATAAAGCGCATGGGAACTCTTGTTTTTTTGCAAGTACACGCAGGAAGCCTGTTGGGAACTTGAGGGGAGAAAGGGTAAGAAGAAAAATAAATAAATTTCCGACCCAATTAGGTTTTGTACAAAAAAATAGAAGAAAAGAAGAGAGTCAGCGAAAGGGTGTGATTTATTTATTTTTTTTTGTACTTTTCTTTTTCTTCTCATTTTCCCTTTCTAGCTAGAATCAAATAAGATTAAAAAAATTTCTCCCTCCCCTTTTCTCCGCCAAGTTTCACGCAGGCTGTTAGTCGGCTCTGGATCGTATCTATTAAAAAAGCACTAGGATTTTAAAACCAATCAAATTTTGCCATGTCAACTTCTGGTCTGACGAGGGATTATCATGATTCAAAAGGGTTATTGTGGACTGTTCGATGAACTTCATAACCAGGAGCTAATGGAGCTCGTTTTGATGTTCGAGTATACTTCGTGCACTAGTCTGAGCAACTAGATGGGTTATAGAGATCTTTTTAAAATCACTTAAATGCCAGTAGAACCTCATGTATGTTTGTGGGACTTTCAGCAATATTAAGTTTTGTATTATAGGAGAGAAGTCCTAATCCACACATGCACCCTAATGTTGTTTTTGAATCTCGACTTATGGAGAAAAAAGGAAAATGAGTGATAAATGAAATTACTCATGTTGTTCTGTTGTTGAGGAAAAGTGGTGAAAAAACAAAAAAAAAAAAAAAGGATCCAAACAACCAAGTCTACCTGTATTATTTCATTTACTTTTATATTGTTATTGATTTAATGTCTATCCATTTCTTTTACATTTTGTATAACAAGTGAATCGGGTAAGTACAATTTAAAATTTGTAAGACTGTAGTTTAAAATTTATAAATAATTGTAACAGTTATTAAGATAATTATTGTTAACTCAGCTTTAAAGATACTAATTTCTCCTTTATAGTTTATATATTAGAATAGACGTAATCAAACAATTGTATAGAATTTAGAATTTAACATTTTTTCTCTTTTCCATTCTCTTTTTATTTTTCTCAATAAAATATATATTATTTTTCTCATATTTTTAGTATATTACTGTTACACCTGTAGAGTTTTTTTTTAAAACTAAAATTCTGTAAAAATAATAAATTTTGGTCTCTATTATATGCCTTTGTAAGCCAAATTAGTGAATAATAACACTAGTAAAATGAAATTAGCTGCCAATCCAAAGCGAGTGCTATGGAACATTTTGAATGGTCTCCTCGAAGAGGTCACTTTCAATATCTGCTGACTTTGGTGAAGTTGCTGGTATTTGGGGTGGCAGGTTTGTTCGACATGGCGGGCGGTGTCGCGCTCCGACCTCCTATGGCAGAACCTCACCCGCCGTATCTGGAACCGTCACCACCTCCTCCACGACACGTGGCGCGACGAGTATAGCTTCCGCCACCGCATCACCAACAACTTCCGCATGCAACGCTACATCTACACAACCCTCCACTTCGTCCCCTCCGCCGGTCTCTCCTGCCGGCGCCTCGCCCTCTCCGACCATCATCTCGCCGCAGGTTTCTCCGACGGTTCCGTCCGCCTCTTTCACCTCCCCTCCAGGCTCCACCTCTCCACCTTCCACCCCCAAGAGCGCGACGGCCTCGGCCCCTTCTCCCGCGCCGTCTCCGGCATCATCCTCTTCGACACCCACCTCATCTTCGCCTCCCTCGACGGCGACATCCACGTGGCACCCACCAACAACGCCGCCCCTCCCCGGAGGATCAACTTGGGCGACGTCGTCACCGACGGCGCTCTGGTTGACTTCAGCGGCTGTAACCGGTGGTGGGTCGGCCTCTACGCAGGTGGATGATATTATATGCCCATCTCGTTATATACATACATACATATATATACATATATATATCTAACTCTAGTTCTTCATATGCAGGTGCACCAGGTCGTGCCTTTCACGTGTGGAATGCTGCCACCGAAGAGCTCGTTTTCGTCGGAGGTTCGCTGACGGACCAAGAAGCGGTGATGGGTTGGCACCTACTGACTGAGTTAACCGATTTCGTCGGCCGAGTTAGAGTGACGAGTCAGGAATCGGCCGTGGCATGCACGAGTCTCGGAGTCATCGTTTTCGATCTCAGAAACCTAGGTAACGTATTGGGAGAGGAGGAGCTCCGGAGAGGGCTTATCGTTGGCTCCGTTGACGCTAGCAACGAGGCGTTCCTTATTATGGACACTCGCGGCGCTGCTAGCGTGCGCCGGGTGAACACTTTAGAAGAGATATGTAGGTTTAGAGTAAGGGTTGCGCCGCAGAGGGCTGTCTTGGGTTGCATAAACCAGGGGTACGCGCTAATTTTCACCGGCGGTGTGATTAGGGTATGGGTGGTGGAGCACAGTGAGCACTACACCCTTGGAGAGAGAATTGGGGAGGCAAGTGCCATGGTCGCCGATGATCGGTACGTGGCAGCTTGCACGAGTGACACGACAGTACACCTATGGGACTTTGGAGGAGCACAACAGTTATAGCTGGTAAGCCTGTACAGGGCTATACATACAGGCTATATATATGTCGTAGAGCCGTATATATATAGGTTATGGCAGAAGCTCCTATTGAAAAAGCTGATTTGTGTTGGTATTTGTGAGGAGAGAGAGAGGGGGCTCGGGTATCTGGTACAACGGGACAGGAGTACTTTGGGAGGGGGGTTGGGTTACATCAGTTTGACAGAAAAGCTCAGACAAGTGTACTTTCTATGACAACTTCGTAGATACATATATATATCTAATATAATATATAATCTTCAAGTGAGATGTTGATGGGAGCGTGATATGCGGTTTTGTGGACTTTTCAGGATGTATTTGTGTTGACCATTGACCCTAGTTGACCCAAAAAAATTGCTTTTTTGAATTTCGACAGTGAATCTGTTGTTTGATGCAGACACTGGTCTCTCTCTCTCTCTCTCTGTGTTGTAGGATTTGTCTGTTCTTTGAATTGGGTTTTTTAAGGTGTTGGGGTCTGTAATAGTTGATTTTAGGACTCAGTTTATTATTCACCCAGTCTGTATTCATTCTTTTAGTGAAAAAGGAATGCATGACATAAGATTTGATCTTGTAGTGTTTAGCTTCTGTAGTTCATTTTGATTGACCTTCTAGCCTTGTAACATGGCATTGTAGCCTCTCTCTCTCTCATTCAATTGCTCTTGGGATGTGGACTGTGGCTACAGTTGTAATGGGATGATGACAATCAATTAAATTGGGTCCTTCTAGCAGCAGCTTAATTCAGGGCATCAAAGTCTAGATGATGTTAAATGAAGATGGACGTGCCATAGGCATTGCTAAATATTTTGTAGAGCATGCCTAATTCGAAGGTTGAACAGTAGTTCTTTAACAATTGGTCAAATGCTACCATTGTAGCTTGGAAATGGACATTCAAATTGAACTATTGACTGCTGACTGTGAATTCATGAACGATTCTTGGATTTGAATCTCAATTTGGGTTTTCCAAATGACATAAGAAAATACAAATTGATACATCACTAATCAATATGGATTTTTTTAAATAAAAAATCCATCTCAATTTCAATTATAACAAGTATATGTAAACCCAGAATAGAAATTGTTACACATCTAATGGGATTTTTTTTATATCTATATACTGTCTATAGAAAATTATCAGGAAATTATCGTGCTTCAGTTTTTCATTAAATACATTGAATAAAAAAGTAGGAAATTTGATAATCAAATTGAAGTCTGCATGTTGATAAGCTTGTAGTGAGTTAAAATCATTCCCTGAGCGAGCAATAAAAGAGAGGGAATTCTTAAACATACAATTGTATGGGTCTTCCATGGCAAAATTTGATTGCAACAGCCAATATCTCCAATTTGTTGGAATATCTCAGCCCTGAAATCGACTGGTTGTTTGAGAAAGCAACTTTTTGCATAATACGCTTTCAAGAAATAAAAAAGTTGTACCCAGTGTACAATGCTTCCGAGAGGTAGTTGATAAGCAACCTTACCCTCACATTTTTCGGGGAGAGGCATATTAGTGAATTCATTTGGGATATTGCAACCCTACTGCCACACCAAAGCTAGTCCAGAGGACCAGAGCCTATCTCAAGCTCAATTGCCAGGATATATATATATATATATACATATCTCACCCGTAGATATGATTTGGTATAGTTGGAGCCTGGAGGAGTTGAACGGTCCGGTAGGCACAACATTTTATGCTTTTACTAGGCCAAGGCATATGATTTTCAACACCCCATCTTCCTTCTACTGGCAAGCCACCACTACAAACATTTCCATGGTTTTGTTGAAGGATGTTGCACTTCATAAATTGCCGGCTACTATTCTTAAAAGATGCATGAACAAATCAACTCAATTTTCAAGAATCCGAGGCTCATGAGCTTTTCACCAAAATGTGGGTGGCATGCATAATTATATATGGTTGACCAAATACCCTTCCTCACAGCCATATCATAAACTCTATTCACCTTGCTTGGTTCGACAACCTTGAACAGATCTTGACATCGTTTGCAACAAGCTGAGGTAATGTGAAGGTAGGATCTTGATCTCGCCACAAAGCCGTTTCTCCTGCATGTAAATATCAGAGTCGATTCAGAAGTCTACAATCATACTAAATAAATTTCCGGATGCTACCCCAAATCCACCAACACGGGTCCAAAAATTTGACAAGTTAGAAAGCTAAAAACTTTGAAGTAGACACCTATGTCAATCACGACATTACTGGTTGGGTTCAGGATCACAATTATCCAAAGAACAAAGAAGATAACTTTACGAAATTTCAAAATGAAGAGCCACCTGTTAATGATATAGAGGTAGTAGGAATTGGGAAAAGCATTCTTACAGTTTCAGAACGTAAGCCCCCGGAAACCCAGTGCTACTTTATAAGGAACTTGAAATTGCTTGCCCTGCAGTTGTCAAAGAAGAGCCCTTGCAAACGGAATCTGCTACTGTGAATCCCTGTGCATTTCCCAGGGCTGCTATGAGCATCACCTTTAAGACAATTTGCCCTTCGCAATAATTTACCACTAGGACCAGCCAGGAGGAGCACTATCTTTCAACCTACGAGCACTTTCTTCAGCTCCATTCTTCCTCTTCCGACCAAAGCCTGAGCAGATGTGTAGCAGTCAGCAACTCAAACTACCCGGACAATTATTCTTATCTGAATGCTAGGGAAGGAACACTGTACACATCAATTGCATAGTTTTATGATAGGAAATATGTGTACATATATATACATATCCTACCTCAAAAGTATAGGAAAACAGAGATAAGAAATGAAATTCTGGAGGTGTGGCATGAAACCAAGCAAGTAGCTCACATTCCAATATCTGAGGGCTGAGGGAACTATGCTTTTTCAAAGTAGCCCAGAAAAGTTGATCAGAACTTGGTTAATAGCTATATATTTCTTGACCTTTCCTGCTCTTCACTAACTTTGTCCATAATGGGAAAGATTGACTCTCTCCCAAGATAACATATGAATGTGTAGAGTGTGACCAAATTGGCCAAGCACAAAGATGACATGCGGTGTTCCTATTATTTGGAGAATAGTACTTGGATGCAATAGCTACACCAGACAAAGGAGTGACGTTGTCCACATTGCTAGGGTGGACAGGGAAGACAAAAATCAAAATTGAAGTAGGTTAAGATCACATGGAAACAGATGATAGTATTTAGTTTAACTAAAGATATGGCCCTTGACAAAGAGCTGAAAGGTCAAGCTATATATAGCTGCGTTGGATTTGAGTTGCACTGATTTGTCAACTGCTGTTGGAAATAAATAGGATAGACTATGCACTTTTCCTTCTAACTAATGGCTCACTAAGCAAGGTGCCTTCACCCTACAAACTTTGTAATTGATCACTAACATAATCTAGGTAGGGATCTTTGCTCTTCTTTTATGTTTCCGCTGGCTGTAGTTTCTCTCAATGTTCACCCTTACTGCAAAGCCAGTTGAGGCCCATATAAAGTTTGGTTAAAAAAGCCAACTTTTATAATCATGTCTCATAAATCTGTATTCTTTCCCAGACTAAATGAAGGAGATTCGAACCTGTAACATTTATTTAGGATATGGGTAAAAGATCCTAACTTGGTATCCTTTAGCAATGGAGGAAGCTAAGATGCAAGGACACTTCTAAGAAGGTATTGTGTTCGTATTAGACACGACACTCGTCGAACACTCTTCCACGTATCGGATATCAGTTCAACATGTCCTATTATTTTTTAACTTTTTCTAAAAGCAAACATGCTTTGGAGGACACATGTCCGTCCCTTGGACATCCGTGTCTGTCAATTAGACATACATGAAAGATGATGGAAATTTGAATAAAATAACTTGACATCCAATTATAAAATTAAAGTAATGTATTTTTTTACCTAATTATACGTTAAGGTTATGGATTACATAGTTTTTAAATTTTAGTAATGTTATATTACAATTTTTCATTATCTTCGAGTTAAATATTTCTATATATGACATATGAAAAATATATAAAACATATTTTTTGCCGTGTTCTAGCTGTGTTGTATCCTGCACTTTTTGAAAATTACTGTGTCAGCTTATCACGTGTTCGTGTCTGTGTCCGTACTTCTTAGGAAAGAAGCATAATAATTACATATGTTAAAATGTATGAACTGTATTGGACACTCGACACTTGGATAAGGATAAGGATAAGGGTATAAGTATGAGGTAAGTGTCCAACATTTATTGTTGGATATTCACCAAGCGAAAATGTTTAGTAATTCGAGTTTATCGTATAAATATACGTACTTCTATATTACTATATTATGCATGAAATGCTTTATAGCACCTTGTCAAAATTATTTTATTCTATAAATAAAAAAATATTGAAAAATATAAATATTTTACCGTGTTCCTGTGCCTCTTGAGATAGATGAATCCGACACTTAGACACATATCCGCACCCAAAAACTGTACTCGAGTCGATATAACATAGACCAAGACAACATTGATCAAGTTGAAAGTAATTAAAAATGAGTTTCGGACAACTTCGAAAGATGAGATACCCCTAGAAAACATTTTGAGTGCTCCAACAAACTAAACTTTCTTCTAAGTTCTAACTTAATCTCAATCTATTTGGGGGGTGGATAGTGCATGAGAAAACATCCTATCCCTCACGTCTTACTTGGAGGCATGTGGTACCAGTGCATCACATTCATAAACATAGTCAATACATGCTCCAAAAAGATAATCAATAATGAAAATTGAGGCACTCAAAGAAGCAGTTGCTGGTGAATCTATTGACAGACAGAGATCAATACATTATTCGCGAGCATTTCTTCATGACAATGTTTGGCACACACTACTGATGGATTAAGAGTAAAGTTGGTCCACTCATGAATTAATTACACTTTTTATTCTACACTCGACCAAAAAAATAAAATAAAAATAAATTTCACTGCATATGGGACTCTCTCTTGGCCTTGGCCCTTGGCCATATCCTAATTTCTTGCATGCAAAATATTCGTTTATGCAGATAGGTCTGTAACAGAAACAAAGGAGAAAATGTGACAGTCGACCTTTTTAAGTAAATATACAACACTTGCTGCTTTAGTTCATGCTCAGCCTCAGCGTCTGTATCTTGGAATTCCATGTCTGCCAGTAGCTGCTCAGCATCATTTTCTCTCCAATGCTCCTGTAAGCATGAGAATCTACCAACAGGTCCAACAACATTGCAGAAGGACATAAATTATGCCTGAATATTGCAACAGAGATAAAATACAGATACAATTTCCAAATCAATTGGCTATAATAGAAAATAAACCTTTTGTTTTGGTTTTGGTAAACACATTGCAAAATCTCAATCAATTAAACTTCATGCCTTTATAAACACCAGTATATATTTCGTGTGGTAAAGGTTATCGGAGAAGATCACTTCTTACATCCACCGACTGCAAAGTAGAATATGGAAATCTAAACACAGTGGAAACAAAGTAAAACCTAAGACCTGTTATCATCTAATTGCCTGGGCAATAAGTCCCAACCAAAAAAGTCACATTAAGTCTTGTTGAATGCCAACCCAAACAAGTGGCGTCCAAACAAATGACTGCTACAACAGAGGACAATAGAATGAGCAACATGAAACAGGATAAGAAATCTTACCTTCCACTTTCATTCCATATGACCATCCTTCACCTGGGATGCCCTCTCAACTGCACTAATGGATGTGTTGGCACTGGTAGCACCCACACCAGCAGCTATCTCTGCTTCATAAGAGAGAATATCTTAATTCATGTATTATGAACACTAGTAGAGAGCCAGTCTGACGAGTTACCAATACGTTCCCCGATTGTTGTTTGCCATACCTGAAGTTAAGCGAGATGAGGATTGACCAATTGAACATTCCTTTCTTTAATCTTCAACCCTGTTCAAGCACGTCAAAAGGAGTTAAGGATGAAGGATCAGAAATAGGGATAGCAGTGGACTGGGGTAGGGCGGGGCAGGGATTGGCACCTCCATCCCCGCATCCACCTAAAAAATCCACCTCCATACTTGTACGGGTATTTTATTGGACGTTCATCCCCACCCCACGAGTAAAAATCTCCGTCCACCCCGCCCCCGCACCCGCCCTCCCCCCGCACCCACCAAGCCCAATAACACTAAAAAAAAAACCCCCAAAAACAAATACAAAAATAAATAAAAGAGCAAAAAAATACCGCTGAAAAAATTTAAATTTTATTATTTACAGGTGAGGCCTCATTTTTTGTTTTAAAATTTATAGTTAAACCCCTTTTTTAGTCTTAATATTTATAATTGAGTCTTAGCTAATTACTAATTACACTAATATCTAACAGGTATGGCGGGGCGGGGCGGGGCGGGGGAGAATCTAAGTCCATTCTCGCCTCCATACCCGCACGGGTTTAATTTAACACCTCCATCTCCGTTTTACATTCTCCATACCCTCTCCCATACGGGGCAGGTTCGGTCGGATATCCACCTTTTCTCGATCCACTGCCATCCCTAATCAAAAAACTGTTTGGAAAAGGACACAGAATAATAAGTCAGCTATAACTCTTGCAGATAGTTGGGGGCTCTTTTTTCAGCATAAGTTCCCAAAGCATGGGAATTCCTGAGGCAACACTTCATAGAAAAATTGCTAAATATCATTTTCACATGAGGGCTTAAATACACTAGGGGTGGGTGCACATGCGATGCGTGTGCAATATTTACACAACAGTTGCATAATTTTATTGGGTGAAATCATAAAAAGAGTAGAAGTGCGTCTAATGAAAACCATTGCAATTACGAAATTTGAATGTGAGGACTTGTGTTGAAGTAATTATGTCATTTAGTAAGGATTTTTTTTAAATTAAAATTATCCTTACAGCTTCAGAAACTAACCGTGCTTCTCCCTTTATAATATAGTAAGATAATATATGACACATTAGAGACCCTAAAAGATCACCATTGGTCCTCTCACTAATGATCTGATGCTCTCAGCATTTTCTAGTAGTTTGCACAAACCAATGAGGGACTACAAATTGATAAACTTAAATAGTGTACACGCATATTGTATGAACATCAATCATTCAAACTGGTAAATTAGAGGAAACAATTTAAGTATACAAAGGAACTAAAAATAAGCTCCTACAAGCCTACAACTATGAATACAATAGCAAGAAACATACCATAAGCATGCAAACGGACGGCTAGAAATTTAAGATGTTACAAGTTGTCTCCATCTTCTTTGCCCATAAAATTTGGTCGAGAGGTGATGCTTTTAGTTTCCTCAAAAGCTTCTGGCATAAGGTGTCTAGTTTCCATCTCTTTGCACAACTGCATTACCAATTTGTCTTTTCCACATTGGTGAAGTCCATAGCAAAGGGTGGTTAACATAGCTGAATTAGGAGCCATTGACCTTTCTAACATCTCCTTCAAGACTTGGACTGCTCCATCAAAATCCTCATTCTTGCAGAAGGTGGATATCAACATATTCAAAGTATGTTCATTTGGATGACAACCGCTCTTTAGCATGCTCTTATAAATCTGAAAAGCACGCTCAGAGTTGTTGCTCATGCACTGCCCACTAATAAGGGCAGAAAAGGTTGAGGAGTTTGGGATTAACTTTTTGTTATCAAGTTCTTTAACCAGATATGCAGCTTTCTTTGTCTTTCCCTCCTTGCATAGTCCCAAAATCAATGCATTATAAGTCAAGATATCGGTCTTAACTCCATTCCTTGACATCTCCTCGTAAAGCCGACTGCCCATCTCAATGTTACCTACTTGGCTATACCCATTTATCAATGTATTGTAAGTTACAGTATTAGGAGACACACCCAAGCCTTTCATCTCACTAAAAAGCTTGTTTGCTTCATGTAATTTCCCTTCCTTGCATAACCCATGGATAAGTGTGTTATAAGTAACATCATTTGATCTTAACCCACTCTTCTCCATCAAATTCTTGAGCTTCACAGCAGAGCTCAAAAGGCCCTGGTAACAGTGTCCAGCAATCAACGTATTATAAGATACAACTGTTGGGGCGAGGCCCATGCTCTCCATCTCTCCGAACACCTCAACAGCCTTTTCCAAACTCCCCACTTTACACAGGGCACCAATGAACATGTTGAGGGTATAAACATTTGGCGAAATCCTAGAGCGCCGCATTTCCTTATAAAAAACCAACACAATATCTGGCCGATTCAAATTTATCAACGAACTCAAATATGCATTGCAAGACTCTACAGTCGGGAGAAACCCATAATCCTTCATACAACAGAAAGTATTGGTAGCATTCCTAAATTTCTTCATATGAGCATAGGTTTTGAACAGCAAGTCAAAAACGCGAGGTGAAGAATCACATATTCGGTACGAGTAAAGTATGGCTTCAAAGAGCTTGGAAGGAAAATCTATTGAACTAGATTGGAGAATCTTCCGCAAAATGGACTCTGCAGATTTGAATTTACGGTTCTTGGCGAGAATATGGAGAATTATGGAATGTGTATCAAGGGCGTGCAAATTGGGATTATGGAGTTCAACCCAATTGAAGAATTCTAGCGAAAGAACGTAATCGTTTTGGACCTTCAACAGGATATGCTTCACTCTGAACAGTGTCAGACCAGACACTAACTTATCAAGCTTAGCCCAATCAGAGTGTACAAGGTGGCTGTGAGCTACATTCACATAATCAAGCTCTTGCCCTCTCGGTTCAGGAATTGTTCTATGGGGTAATGGAATCGGATTCCAATTCCTCCGCCCTAATTTCCCAGGACACGTAAACTGTGTGGAATTAGAGTTTTTCATCCCCGAATTAATCAAAGTTGAAAGTCCACGAACTAGCCGATAGTTCATCATTCCCCAAACAACCATAGAAATTGAATTATTAGATGATCTATTTGTCAATTATCAACTCTAATCAGATTTCAAAGTGACAAAAAAAAAAAAAATTCCGAGTTTCGTTCTACAAGAAGACTGAATACTAATCGAATTTAAGGAACCAAGTAATGCATACCTTACAGAAAATGTTCTCTCTTCATCGAAAGAGAGAGCGGCACTAAGACTTCATTCCAAGGCCCAAATTTAACCGTGAGGTGTTACAACTTAAGGGATTCTATCTACTTAATGCGTACATATATATACGTGTGGAACCGACGACAGCGGTATGACCGCTGCCGATGAAGGTGGTTACGCGGTTGCCAGCGGCGACAGGCTGAGAAGTGGGAGGATTTGCAGGTCGGGGTTAAGAGGTCAAAGCCTGGAGTGACTGGTTTGCCCTCATCTTATTTGTATAGCAGTGTGCAACGACCCGTAAAATAAAAACTGAAAACCCCATTAAAGCACGTGCTGCTCATGTGAGGATTGGAGCTTTGTTGAAGTCCGAAGAAAACCCCCAAAACGTAAAGAGAATGGCGGGAAACTATTTGCCGTTTCTGTAATTCGCGTCCTACAGCTACTGATTTCGTAGATCCAAACCATATGGCCGAAGCCGAAACCCTAGGTCTTCTTGAAGAGATTCAAGCCCTCGTCTCTCATAAGCTTCAAGTGGTAACAGCTCTCTCTCTCTCTCTATATATATATATATGTGTGTGTGTGTGTGCATACATATACATCTATAATTGATTCTTTAATTAAGAAATTTTTCTCAGACACTCTTCAACGGGGTAGAAAGAAATGAAAATTAAAGTATATTTTCATTATATCACAATTTTCTTAACCATGTGAGAGAAATTTGATGCACTTATCCTCTACTGTGTAGAATTTTTAGTAATAATCTCGCCAAGCTAGTTCAGAACTTGGAACTTACAATGCATTGAAGAGTTGCAACTTTGTCATTCTTACAGTCCTATCTTGGAGACATTGAACAAGGACCTGCCACGTGCAGTTACCTTAAATACATTATGTGTGTTGATAATAACTTGTTGAATATGTAGTTGTATTAGGAAAAGAAGGATTATGAATGTTTTGAGCTTTCTATGTCGCGGCTGCAAACGAGAATTCATGTGAAACAAGCCCTAGTGCCTCTTGAAGCTCGTGACCAAGTCTATTCAGTAGTAGCTGTAGGTTTTGTAAATGAGGGGCTTAAGTAGTCATGAAAGTAGTCTTTGAGTTGGTTGCGGTAGACATACAGTTGGATGAAGTTATACTGTACAATAACAGGTGATATGTTTTTCTTTTGCCTTTTCTTTTCCTTTTGTCTCTTTTAGTGGCCCCATAATCCTTGACTTGGAATTTTATTGCTTATAAGAACTATAGTACCAGAGTTTTTATGTCACTCGCACAATGTGAATGAAAAAAGGAAAACATAGTCAATTGTCAGGGGCTAAAGGCTAAAGCCCTATTTTTCGATAAGTAAGTGATATGTCCATTACCAAAATGGGTTGCATGTACAAAATGAAGATGGTCTGTCCCCTCCACACATGTCAATGCCTGAAGCTATGTTACCTGGACTCTTTTAAATTTGTAAAGTATCCGTGTCGGACACTCGACATCCAACACTCGACACTAGTTGAAATGCATATAATAACTAATTGAGTTTACTATAAAACTAAGCATAAGATTTCTATTGTATGTATAAAATACTATATTTTAGCTTGTAAATGTTATTTTGCCTTAAAAACACAAAAGAAGTATTTAAAAAATATAAAATCTAGCTGTGTCCCAGTGTCCTTGGACATGAAAGTTAGATGAATCCGACACTTGGACACGTACCCGCACCTGACACCCGTACTTGAGTCCAGGTAACATAGGCCTAAAGCACCAGAACAGTACACTAGATCCATACAACAAGAAAAAGAAATTCAGTAAGCAAGGAGACTCAATGAGTTTATGGTTTAACAAAACTTTATTAAGAAGGTCCTTCCTTAGTCTCTTCCCCAATGACATACACAGCAGCAGACAAAACCAGCCAATCAATATTGTTATAATGCTATGGAGAGATTTACTTCAAAATCTGATAGTAGCTTGGTTGATGTTAGAGCCAATTTCTGCCACCAGTCCCCACTCTATGCCAACAAAGAAGTCTGCCGTTGAATCACTAGAATTATTAACTAATAAGGAGTGTGAGTATTGAAAAAAAAAAAAAGAAATATTTGTTCTCTCCTAATAAATTTTTTTTCGTAAAATCCCGTCTAATAACTAACTAATAATAAGTAATTAGTTAAGTTTCACGGGCTCTATGCCACCAGGCTCCTTTCATTGTTGCTTTTCTTTTTTCTTCTCTTTTTTGTTTTGTTTTATTTTTTTTTAAAGGCCTCTATTGCCACTTTCATATTTTTAGAGTCAAATTGTATTATTTGTTTTCGATTGTGTAGATATTCTGTTTAAGACCATTGCCTTGTTCTATGAACATATAGATCTCGTAATCTAATGATTAAGTAATTTTAAGTTAGTGGCTGTCTCCTTTAGGTTTCCTACAAGTGGCTGAGTCGTAATTTTCTGCTGTCATCAAATGATTCAAAGAGGTTAGAGGTATTATCAGAAATAGTCACATAAATTATGTTTTTTATGTTTCCCGTGCTAATATGTGTTACTTTTTTTTGCTTTGATAAATGTATTATTGGTTTGCATACAGGTTGCTTCAGGAATTTGTTGGAAAACAAACAAATAGATTGGAAGTAGTATGTACTTTGTCAGGCTGGTTAAAGAATAATCCTTCAATTTAGCATATAAGGCTTGTCTCTGGGCCTATACTTGCAGGTTATAAAATTTTCATCATAATAATCTTTTATTCTCATGTTGATATGTGTTTCTTCTCTGCAATGTTAATCTCACAACCTTACCCTAATTATTTAACCTTCCTACTGATATTTAATGCTTTCAATTTGAATCACTATATCACTTATCACTTCCATTGAGTGTGGATGCCCCTATAATTTTTCAGGCATTGTAACACATATGAAGTTTTAAACCCTAAGAAAATTTCAATTGCATGCACTTTGAAGATAATAGATTTGGACTTGAAAATTTTGGGAAATGTGTTATCTATTTTATGCAAATCATTGACTTTGGCAAATATGAGTTGTTTCTTGCTTAAACATCTATAGAAATACCCTGCTTTTCCACATTATCTTTTGCCATTCAATTGATGCTGCCATATTGAAACTAAGGGCTATCATACTCTAGCATCTGCCTGGTAAAATTTTCAAATGATTACTTTTGTTAAAAAAAATCTGAAAGATGAATATTCCCTTAATGACCTGTATTTTTTGGTTGTGTGTACTCTGTAGTCTGTACCATCATTGAATATGTTGTAATTGTGTTGCCAACAGTAGGAAAGAAGTATTAATTTGGCATTGTCATGTCTTAACTTATGTGCAGAAGCCAAACAAGAATTTGATGGCAATTGCTCAGTTCAGCTGGATAGTGTGCAAGCTTACATCCCAAAGGATCCAGCAGCACTTTGGAATGCTGAATTTGTATAAGCTGAAGAACTCTTTAGGCGGCCCCCCACAATTGATAATTGCATGCGAGATAACAGGTACATTTTCTCCTTTTTTAAGTTCATAAATTTGTTTTAGGTGTGGGTTGGTGCTAATTGATGATTACATTGACAGCATGGCACTGTGTCAGGGGTTACCACTCGCGGCACGTCTGGGGCCGCGAGGGACCTTGGCGTAGAGCATGTCTGAGCATGATTGGCCGGTGGCATGGCAATCTCGTAATTTGTATTTTTCATATTTATTGGATATATGGATTCTGACTCCTCGAGGGGGTATGATGTTTCTTCCTATCAGTTTGGAGATGGCTCAGAATGCTATTATAAGGGGGGGCATGGTGTTGACTCTACCACCCCCCGGTGCTACCGAAAGGGACAGCATTCAAGTGAGTCTCCCAAAGGAGTGGGCGAGACTTGGGGGCCGGCTGTGGCACGTGGCTGCAGTCCTCATGCTAGTCAAGGGGCTACATGGGTGGCATTGTGCCCGGTAGGGCAAATGTTGGGCATTAGCATCGAGGATGGGGTTGTGGCATTCGCACCCGCTACGCCATAATTATAAAGTGGTGGGGCTTATGTCCGTGATGGATTGGACCTCGGTGTGCGCACTTGCATGCCGTGTGTCTCGTGTGCACTTGCGCATTGGGTTCACGCCTGTGCACACGGCCGCTTGGTTTGGCTAGCATTGGTGTCGCGGGGCACTATGTTGTGAGCTTAACAGTCACTATTCGGTGGTGCCTTTCCTTGCGGGCAACCTTGACGCGGGGCGCTAAGAGCTTCAAGGATGGAGGCGTTGTGCCTAACAGGTGATGCTTGGCTGACGCGCGCATGTATAGTTGCACATGGCCATCTGGCTTGTGTTTCGAGAGGGATTGGCGCTAAGCAGATTGCTTGCCGGGTGTGCGCGCATTTGAGTATGACGTTGCTATCGCCTATAGCTTGGGTTGCCTTATGGCTTGAGCATCAGAGGTCCGAGCTTAAAGAGATGTGCAGGGCATTACGGATGGATCCTGGACAAGCGCATAATCTTATGCCTTGGTGTTTGAGTTTGGCGGGACTATTGCTTGGTGCATAGTCGCCTCACGGGTGTATTCCGCTGCGTATGATCATGGCGGGTCGCATTACTGTCACCGTGTGGTGCCCGGCCTGCCAGCCCGTGACACACTGCCTTTACATTTTCAGGGAAGAACTGTTATTTCATGCGTAATATGGAGTGCTGCTTATTCTATTTTTCAAAAAAATTTGATGATTATTTATTTGAGGATTTTATCTTATTCTTTAAAGAAATTTTTTATTGAGCTGTTATGAAGACTTCTTAGGTGCTGATCTTAGTTTCTAAAAATATGCTTAACTGCATTTTCTTCAGCAAATATTGGGTGAAAATCTATGTCAGATTTGGAAAATTGGAACATATTTAATGTTTACGAGTAGTTAATGTTTTTCAAGAAAATATAAGGAAAGATTTGTATACACGAGGTACAGGTTTGATTTTCAGTCCCTTGTAATAAATCTAGATGCTTTTCACTAGGCATCACCGTAGTTCTTAAACTTAAAGGAAACCCCCTAGAGTTTAGTTTGTTGGTATTCTAGTGCTTGAACTTACTATGGTTAAGCCTATGATCAGGTGTGAATTTAGATGATATTTTATGTAACACATATTTGATCCTTTCCTAATGCTCCCAGCATTGTTTCTTCAGGTTCTGATGGAATTTCAAATTCCTTTGTCAAGCGCAGTTTTGAGGGAACAGCTGTAAGCATTGCAGCTCCACAGCCCAAAAATGCAGGAGTAGCGGGGCCATCCAGAGGTAATTCTTCTAATCAAAATGTGACTATTCCTCAACTACAGCAAAAGAAACTCCACCAATTAAGCCCTAAGGTTGGTCTAGCATCTGCGGTCTGCCAATGCAGTGAAACATATCAAAACTGAGAGTTGTGTGCAACGAAGTCATGGACAGGCTGGCAAGCCTCCTTCAGATAAAGAAAATGTTCCTCAATTGCCTGCTAACCAAAAGAAAGGCCAGAACAATAAAAGCACTTCGGGAACTGGTGCCTCGTTAGCAAATAGGTGAGGTCGTGCAACTACAAAGCCAAAGCCCAGCAGTGCCTCGATGGAAATTAATAATTCCGTTCCAAACTCTACTGGTTGGTTTCCATTTAATCTTATCCTATGCAGTTAAAAGAAGTGGATATACTCTCTGCTTTATTTAAGTGGTGATGTTACTCTACCCACAATTCTTACTCTTTAACCATTTTCTTTTTATATTTAAACTTTTTAATATGTTTTTAGCTAGTGCGGAAGCTCAAACCTGTGCTCATGAAGCAGTATAGGTTACAAGTAGTGACGGCGATGGCCAAGATGTTAATTGCAAGAGACCATCCAACGGTGAAGGCAGTAGAAAGAGGAGGGTTGTTTTTTATTTCTTAGGTGAAGAAGATGAATATGAAGTGATTGATGCTGCTTCAACTTCACCTAAAAGGAGAAAAGTGTTGAAGACACGGATTGACGAGCGTGGGAGAGAAGGATGTGCAAAAGGCCTGGCTGATTGTTGGGCTTGGCTTTATTGTAGTTGTATCTGTCGTGAAAAGTTTCATTACCTGCATCATTCTAGTAAATCTATTATACTGATAATGATGGGTGTACTGTTACTACTACTTATTTGTAACAGCTACTACTGAATTAGCTATTTATCCAGGTAGGATTCTCACACAACATTCTTAGTGTGAGAGAGATTTGTTTAAATGAATGTTTTGTTCCTCTGGTTATCCTTTAGAGGTGCACTGGTCAAAGTAACTAGAAAGATATTATAGAAACTAATATCTTGGTAGTTTTTCCAAATCATTAAATGTCTTTATTTGTATGCCCTGAGAAACTCAAAAAGGTCCACCTTCTATGTATTGTTTCCTCAGAGGTACTCTCTATAGTACTTATTTCTTTGTGAGATTGTTCTTCATCCACTTGTATCAATTGATTAGTTCATATTATGCTCCAGTAACTGAGGTGGTTTGGGAGTGTGAGGAGACAGGGACCAAGGCTGAGAGTAATACAACAAAGAAGCAGACAACAACTCAGTCAACAGTACTGTTAACAGGTAAATGTTTTATTAGTTAATTATTTTAGCCCATGATATATTTAGTTAATGGTTAGTTTGATATTTCTCCAAGAACACACTTTCACACCTAAACTGAAAATTCTTTCACAATAACTGATGCAGAAAGTTGCTCGTGCCTACTGAGAATTTTCAGTTCTTTGATATTTGGTTCTGTTTGATAATCGCGTTGAAGCAGATCTCAGGAATGAATTTGGGATACTCCAGTCAAAAAGATTATGGAGTTTTTACTTTCTTTGTGTTATGCATTACTAGAAGAGTGATATTCTGAGAATCTCTTTTTAATTTCCCCATGGATGGGATATTGTGGGGACAGATTCAGATGTCCATGAATCTTATACCCTTACGGTCTTTTTTCTTCTCTTTTATTTTTTTTTCAAGCATTGTTTTCTTTTATCCATTTTTATATCAGTGATGCCAGGTTGTGTCCTTTAATAGATGGCATTTCTACAGTATTGTTTACAACACAGCCAATGCTAATTTATCATGCTTTGTGCACCAGATCCTAGCTGTCAATTTGCCAATATTTTGTGTTCATCATCTGATGACTGCTCGTAATGTCTATGAATACAGGGCACCTGCAGCTAAGAAGTCACCAGCTGTGGGAAGAACTGCACCACTTAATCCCGGCGGCAAAGCAGGAAACTTGAGGGATCCTAAACAAGGAAATATTCTCTCTTTTTTTCAAGAGGTTTAAGGAAAGAACTAGAGGAGAATGTTGTGCGTATTTGCTGAGTTTGCTGGTTTCTCGAGTACTAGTCTTATTTGTTGTTTATAATTATAGGGTTCTACCTCTAATAATTTTTATTAATTTTTTTTTAGTTATAGTTTTGTCTGTGTTGATTGATTTAGTGTCACTGGAATGTTATTTTGGAATATGGTTGGAATTGATGAAATTGCTCTGTTTACTTGTCTACATATATCATAACAACTTTTGCAAATATGTCAAAATTACAAGAAATTACGTGTTTCACTTTTGAACTATTGAGTGGCTATGTATAACTTGCAGTATTCGTATGTTAACTAGTTTGTGAATAGGGTAAGATAAATGGTTCCTCTATGAACTACCGAAGGTGGTAGCCTAGTTTTTTCCGATGTATCAAAAAAAAACAAAAAAGTAGCCTAGGGGCAAGTGGGTTACTACTTTGGCTTTGGTTACAGGTGATCACGGATTTAAGGCGAGCTAGCACCCCTTTGAGTTTTATAATTTGGGTGGGCTGTTTACTTGTTCACTTAACCTCTGGTAGTATTATGGTGACAAGCTCACCTTTCCAGCAATAGCTATAGTTCAAATCGAATATTTCGCAGCGATCAATAACTTATTGTATGGTTAGGCTTATGGAGAGTTGCTAGTCAAAAAACAAAAAAAAAAAAACTAATTCCTCCATGAAATACATAATTTCACTTTCATTTTTTCGTTTTTTTGTTTGTAGGAAATTATTGCTAAAGCCTTTAGTTTTATGGGAAAGTGATTCATCTTATCTTATCTTTTTTTTTAATTGAAAATGCGATTTGATTATAAATACACTCCCCAAGAAAGTAACAATTAAACATAACAATATGTTAAGGCATAATTAAATTGATTTATGGGTGTTTGTACTTTTACATCTTAAAACGTAATTGTAGAAATTTTGAATCAATATTCAGTACCCTCCAAAAGTTGCAATAAACAAATTTTTACATTTTTTATTTTAGTGAAAAGCATAACTTGAAAAAATTAAATTTGGTTTGGAAATTAATTATTATAAAAAAGAATATAGTGAAATAAACCGATAATAAGCTATGCAGAAAGGAATTGTAACATTCAGTGCGCACAAAAATAAAATATAATTTCTGTCAAATTTGACAACACGCTCTTTTACACGTGTCAAGTATCAATTGGCATACACCTGTTACATAGAACGCCACGTCGACACCTCTATATAAGGCGTTAAGAACAAAGGCGGGCATTCTTCACGATTGTCAGATCCTCTAGGGTTTTCAGATCTTCAAATTCGAACGGTTAGTTTCTGAATACTCTTCGCAGTTTTAATTGATTCGAAGATTTACAGATCTGTGATTTTGCAATCTAGCGTCTATATTCATTTGTTACATTCTAAAGAAGTTGATTAGACCATGTTCTTAATGTTTGTTCGTTGATCAATTCACGCATAGCTTGTTTATGTATAATCTGATGGAAGCTTAATTATTTTAATTGTCCATCTGAAATTGGAAAATTCAGCTTCCCTGGTTTCGATTTTCAAACGATGAGTATCTCTATATTCATTCCCTGTTTGGTTGCTCGGAAAATGAAGGAATGAAGACGAAACAGATTTTTGGATTTTGGGTCTCTATGTCATCACGTCCATCGAAACCTGGATCTGTATGTGAGTGTGTGCGTGCGAGCACCTAATGTACTGATTAGATTGGAATTGTAGGTGTATGTTTGTGCATGCATGCATTTGATGGTGTGTTTGGATTTATTGATTTATAAAAACTGGTCATCTACCTGCAAAACTAGTGTCTACCAGTAGCATTCATGTTCTGCTCCTCTGGCCACCAGCTGGGATTTGACGGTCGACCTCAAGTTGAACTGGTCTTAATATTTTGGGCCTTTATTAGTCAGCAATTGATTCATGAAAAACGAGACCCCACATAGTTGGAATTGAGTCTTTAATGTTTTCATGTTAATAATTTGCTTAACTTGCCATTAGTGCTTATGATACCGTTTGTATTTAAGCTTCCTTAATGGTTAAACAAGCAGTGACCGCCCGGGAGTATAATGTGTTCAGTCTTTATATTCTTAATCACAATAAGGTTTCTAATTTAAGATTTTTAAAGCCATTTTAATGCAGTTGACAATTAAATATAACGTTTAATTTTTATATTTTACTTTTAAAATCTCTATGAATGTTTACTATATTCTTGAATTAGGAAAAAAAGGTTATTTTCAATGTACAACATTTCTATTAGCTAATTTAGAATTGAATTTTTTTGTTGTTGTGTGAATGATGACAAAAACAAAATTTGTAATCCAACTTGTTCATTAAAATGAGAGCGCGTGTAATTATGGATGTGATTAAAGAGGCCTGGGGCTTGAATCCAACCTCACGAGGTAGCTTGAAATGCCCCTACATTTGGGGCAAGCTTAATTACTCTACTAGACTTTTTTACTCTGCCTATATCTCTCTTGTACGTGGTATGTCTCTCCCTCTTCCCTTTCTCTTTCTTTTCACTTCCCTTCCAATTTGTACTTGTGACTTCTTTGTCGTTTGGGAGTTTTGGCTCTATAGATGGACTTTGGAAGAATCCCATGGCAACCCCATGATGGTGTAAACCAAATGACCACAATTTGCCTCAAGATGTAGAGATCCTAAGTTTGAGACTTTGAGTCATCCCCTTGCGTTGCCACTCCTAAGGATTTATCCCAAAGTGATGTGGGATGGAGGAATGTACATGCTAGGAAATTAATCAGGTCGTCTAATAAACTTGGGCACTTTGTTACTTTAAGGAAATAGGAAAAAAAAGAATAATGGTAATTGCCCAGTTCAGATATATTTATATATATAAAGATAGGTTAAAAATTTAATTACTTTTTCTTTAGTTATGCTGTAACTTGTTGATAGCAAGTGTTACTATGAATTCTTTATGCAGGTTGGATTGGTTTAGTTTGTGCAAAACGAGATGGGAGGGGGGTTTAGGGTGCTTCATCTGGTCCGACCTTTCCTTTCTTTTCTACCTGAAGTTCAGACTGCCGATAGGAAGATTCCATTTAGAGAGAAGGTTATATACACCGTGATCTCTCTTTTCATTTTTCTGGTATGTAGTCAGCTCCCTCTGTATGGCATACACTCTACAACTGGTGCAGATCCATTCTATTGGATGCGTGTTATTCTTGCCTCAAATCGTGGGACTGTCATGGAACTTGGGATCACCCCCATTGTTACATCTGGATTAGTAATGCAACTCTTGGCTGGCTCCAAGATCATTGAAGTGGACAATAATGTACGTGAGGATCGTGCCCTCTTGTAAGTATTTTATGAGACTCTTGTGTTCTTTGCTGTATGCTCCGATACAAATAATTCCTGTCATAATTTGTCCATATGGATGAATTAGCCTCTGCTTATTTGGTCCTTCTGTTGCTAATTTTAATGTTTTCCTGGTATCTCTGTCATCTTAGCTCCAAAGTTCAATATTAATGTACATAAATTTCATCTTACCCAATTGAGAATTTGGTGAAGGGCTCTAGAAATGTATGTGGGCTCTTTTCTAATTACTGTAGTGTCTGAACTTGGCATGACCATTGTTTTAGGTAATGTAATCTATTGATTTTTAAAGCACCATACTTTATAGAATGATTTTTCAATGTATCGCACCATGTATGTTGACCTGGCATGGTCATGCCTTATTGTTACTTGAATGTGTCATGATTTTTAGAAACTGAGGTGGCTTTTCTATTTCTTTAACTGCTACATACTTGTGCGGCTTGTGTCATTTATTTTCCACATGATGATTACTTCTCTCTCTCAGAAATGGTGCACAGAAGTTATTGGGCATTCTGATAGCTATCGGTGAGGCAGTTGCATACGTTCTCTCTGGGATGTATGGAAGTGTTGGCCAACTTGGAGTTGGAAATGCCATTCTTATTATCGTTCAACTCTGCTTTGCTGGTATCATTGTCATATGCTTAGATGAACTTCTTCAGAAAGGATATGGTCTGGGATCGGGAATATCACTTTTCATAGCAACCAACATCTGGTGAGCTACTATAATTTTTCTAATAGCTTTACCAGCAATTTACAGGTTTGTATGTATTACTTAAGATTTTTGGGATTTCTCTGTAGTGAGAACATTATTTGGAAAGCATTTAGTCCCACCACAATTAATAGTGGCCGTGGAGCTGAATTTGAAGGTGCCGTTATTGCTTTGTTTCATCTGCTGATAACTCGAACAGACAAGGTTCGTGCACTTCGGGAGGCATTCTACCGGCAGAACCTTCCAAACGTAACAAACTTGCTTGCAACTGTCTTGATTTTCCTTATTGTTATCTACTTCCAAGGGTTCCGTGTGGTTTTGCCTGTGAGGTCAAAGAATTCTCGTGGGCAACAGGGTTCGTATCCAATCAAGTTGTTCTATACCTCCAATATGCCCATCATTCTGCAGTCTGCACTCGTCTCCAATCTTTACTTCATTTCCCAGGTATTGACTACTACTTTTTTCTGGATTATGCACAAGTTGGAGTCATTTTTTGTCTGCTCTAGAATTAGGATAATCTAACATATGGTCCAAGGTTCAAACCCACCCAGGGCCATCTTCTAGTACCAATATAGAACAATTTTCTTAACTTGAAAGGTTCAGACCCACTCATTAGCACAGATACAGCACAATTTTGTCTGTCAAAGAAGTAAATACTAATGTAATCTAATTTTCATTCCATGCAGTTGCTGTACAGGAGGTACAGTGGAAATTTCCTTGTAAACCTGCTGGGCAAGTGGAAGGAATCTGAATATTCTGGTCAATCCGTCCCTGTTGGTGGTATTGCATATTATATAACTGCACCATCAAGGTCTCTCTCTCTCTCTCTCTCTCTCTCAAGCTATATCATAGCTTGCATACCTGACAGTGGGAATAATTTTATTTAGGTACACTAGCTCTTCTTACAACTAATGCTAATCACTGATTTGCAGCTTGGCAGACATGGCAGCCAATCCTTTCCATGCACTATTTTATCTTGTGTTTATGTTGTCAGCGTGTGCTCTGTTCTCAAAAACTTGGATTGAAGTATCTGGATCCTCTGCTAGAGATGTGGCTAAGCAGCTCAAGGTATGGTTTCTATGTAAGTTATGTTTTCTTATTATGGGAATCATTCCATGGCACTTAGCAAATCTTTTCAAAGCAGTTTCACAAAGCCCTATGTGGTACATTGTGGCTTGTGTTTTTCAAAACCTTTTGACCGTAGCATGATATATTTAGTGATATGGTAACATAAAAAGTGCCGTTGAGTTTTTTTATTGAATAGTTTGCATGCATATGAGAAGCAGGTAAACCCTGTTTTATTTTCTTGTAGGGTTAGGAAAAGTTGCACTCTTTTATTTTCTAGTAGGGTTAGGGAAAAGAGATCCTCCTCACCTTGCTACTACAACTTCTTATATATACTTTGGCTCATTATGTATGTGCATATGTACCCGTAATGTGGGTCATTAGCTCTTCACTTGCCATAAAGTGAGAAGTATCTCTTAAGATTTAAAGTAGCGCATCCATTTGTAGCATATGTTTTCAACATTATATGTTCACCACCAATTTGGATTAATTGACAGAGTTCTTTTTCTGGATAAAACCTAATATGAGGAGCGTGATGTGACAGTCCATTATGTTGACACTAATTTAACCCCTAAATAGGTGAAATTTTGGAATTCAAACACCCCCCTCTCCCCCCTCCTTTTTCTTTAAAAATAAATAAATAAAAGTTCAATTTGTAGGTAGGAGTCTATGTAGGAAACAACCGTGGACTCATGTTTGGTTTTATGCATGTATTCACTATTCACTGTAAATTAGTTTGAGTGCATGTATTCACTTTATATATTAGTTTGAGTCATCTACACTTTATAAATTGAAAATTTTTTTTTGGTTCAAGTTGGTTAGCATACAAGTTATTATGATTTCTAGAAGGTTTTACTTGTCTGAGGAACTGCCCATACACATGCACCAGTTTTTTCTTTTTTTTTTTTGGATAGGTCCAATAAATGTGCACAGGTGCAATGAAATTAGAGGCTTCTTTCTTCATAAAATTGAGAATGTTGAGTTGAATAATCCCGTCTTTTTTTTTTTCCTTTTGTTTTTCTCCTTTCTGTTTCTTTTGTTTATCCATTTGGAAGTTTGGGATCTAACAACAAAAGGGTATCAAGATCAAATGATCATTAGTACAGTATTAGGCACCATTGGGTCCTGTACTTCTAAGTCATCACCACTATAAGCAGGACTGTAGTCATTCCCCTAATCAAGAAAAACAGATGCATTTAACATTACTATAACTGATAATGAATGAATACAAATTTCCATGGAAATCACTTCTTGATAAGCTATGTTAAGGCTGGATAGAAATGATCTGAACTTATGAAGAATAGTGAAGGTGATACTACACAAGGACTGGTTGGATGTATGTATTGAGGAGACAATCAGCAACCACTGGGCTTATTGCTCAAGAGGACCACACCATAAATATGCATCCTAGACTCTGGCATCACGTAAATTTACCCTCAAAATACTTTGCAAGTTGTCCTTGGTCTTGTGGTTGTCTAGCATCAAAAGATGCTCGTTAAGCTCTGTTTTCAGCATCAATAAAAAGATTTCCCATCTTGTTTGCATATGGTGCCAATTAACAGAATTTGCCTTCTCCTATTACACTAACAATGGTAAGAATCTTGCCATGCACCAATTAATCATATTTTCTGGACATTGCTGATTCTCAGGAACAACAAATGGTGATGCCTGGCCATCGCGAATCAAATTTACAGAAGGAACTGAACCGCTACATACCCACTGCAGCAGCCTTCGGGGGCATGTGTATTGGTGCACTGACAGTTTTGGCAGATTTCATGGGAGCAATCGGTTCAGGGACAGGGATTCTGCTTGCAGTCACTATCATATATCAGTACTTCGAGACATTCGAGAAGGAGAGAGCCAGTGAGCTTGGTTTCTTCGGTTTCTAAGCTTATATGGTCTTCTAAGCAATGGTTTTGATGCACCCACAAATCACCCTGCAGTTTTGGGGAGCTGAGCAATGTAAGTAGATTCTCACTTCAACACTACAGGGTTCAAATTCAGGATTGTAGTGTAGTAAGTTCGACACGATGGAATAGTAGAGAGAGATGTGCGTCACCTATAGTGCGATGTTTGTCATAATTTCCCTTTTTAAGAAATTTTTGTCCCCCCTAAAGTCACTTAGTTTTATGTAACTTCTAGAGTTCTTAGATTTCACCTTCGGTTCATAATGATCGTACTGATTGCTGAATGAAGAATTCCAGGAGTTAACTAAGAGATGCAGAAGTAGGTTTTCTTATCTTTGGGAACTTGTTACTTTGTGCATGTTAATCTTTGTAAAATTCTAATCATTAAGATGTGACGGCCATGACTCCATTTTTATTTTTTGGGTCATTTTGCTATGTTCGAATTTTGAATTTATTGAGGGAAAGAAAACTGAAAGAATATCAAAATTATAGCTTTTGTAAACAACACGAGCTCTGCCCCCAACAAGTATTTTTATGGCTGTACCTGTACTAGTGCCCAGCAAGTGTTGAAATTGAACACTCGTTTGAATCCTGGTGTAGCTACTCAATGAGAAATGGTTGCTAGTTGTTAATGATCGCACTTCTTAGGAATGATTCAATAGATTTTATTTCAAACTTCTCGGCTTAGCGATTAAATGAGGATAATTTGAGTGTGAGATGCTTGTTGAACTGATTTACTCCAGAACTACCGAAAGCTTTGCACAAAATTTTAAGCTTAATTTCTTGTAAAAATACTAGCTGTAAGTTGTCAGATGGTTCTGGTTAGTTTCTCTGGTAAAGGGTTTGAATTCCCTTAGTATCACCAATTGGACAATATTTGTGACGATTTGTAGGCTGGGGGTTGGAAAAAATTCTGAAATCAATTGTTCTTGAACTTAAAAGCTTGCTTGGTCTGTAATTGCAAGTGCAGATTGAGACTTGATTCGATGGTTAGAACTGCTAAATCTTTTCAGTGAGTGGGGTGGAACCCTACCAACGTGCACAGAAGAACCTAAAATCGAACTAATTCGGCCTCTTTAGGTCGGTTTGGTTCAAGTCTATAAAGAGTTCAGTTGAGTTTTGGGTCTAAAAATTAATAAATTGATAAATCCGGTTCGGTTTTTGATTTTATATTTTTTAAACCCGAACTGAACTAAGAACTAATTCGGCCTCTTTAGGTCGGTTTGGTTCAAGTCTATAAAGAGTTCAGTTGAGTTTTGGGTCTAAAAATTAATAAATTGATAAATCCGGTTCGGTTTTTGATTTTATATTTTTTAAACCCGAACTGAACTAAGAACTGATTTAATTCAAACCAATTCAAGAACCGAATCGAGGTCAAATCTAAATATATTATAAAAGTCTATATATATTTTGTATATATGTCATTAGATTATTATTATTTGTATTTAAATATTTATTAATTTGTATTTGTATGTCATTTTTTAAAAAAAAAAATTAATGATGCAAAACTAATAAAAGTAAACCTAATCTAGAATTGACCCAACTGAAGGTATGAAACCAAATCGAACCAACTTGAATCGAGTCGATTGGTTCGGTTCAATTCCATTGAATGATAGGATTAATTCTGAGTTAAAAAATTTAAAACTGATCAAGTTCGAATCGATTCTGAATCTAGTACAAATCCTATTCAACTCGCATGCACACTTCTACTGTCAACCCACCCCCAAAATATGTAAAGAAATTTCTGTTATACTACAAAATAAATAAATAAGAGATGGTTAGCAGATGATATGTTGCCAGTAAAAGTCACAAATAACCTAAACAGAGTTGTTCAGCTAACTTGTTTGTGAAAGCACCCACAGGTGCCGAGCCAGGGGGGAAACTTCATTGCATAATAAGAGTGCACAAGGCGCCATATCATTTTTCCTAATTGTTCAGCTAACACGTTAGTCCGGCCTCATTAATTGTTGGTAGGGCCGGACTAACGTGGAGGAAGCCAGACCGACCACCAGCCTGCCCGTATCATTTTTCCTACACAATAACTTTGTATTAGTGCTTCAACTGTGCAAAAAGCAGAAAAGCTGGGGGAGGTGACTGGTTAGTCTTCTGCAAAAAGTTCGTCTCATCAAATCAGAGTCCTTTTTTCAGGTAAAGTTAGGAGTATTTAGTCCTCCAATTTCTCTGTCAAAGGGGCTAAATCGTGAATGCAACGAGCTTATAAGGTCTGACTTCACGAGAAAAAGCTGAGAAAGGAACTGACTTGAGATAGAGATATTGGAGTGTTTTTTGTTAATTTATTCACCCAGCAGGTCCAGATCTCCGAGTGGTCACTCATGATACCACTTTTATTTGGTTGGAGAGAAAAGGAATGTGATAGCGAGGTTGCTGACTTGAGATGGACTCTCATAGTATTTTTGTTTTTGTTTTTTTTTTGGATATTTGAGAAGGAAAAGAAAATGAAGGAAGAAAAAAAAAAAATCAAAGAAAAGTATGTTCATTCGTAAACTCATTTTTTATAAATAAAAAAAAAACAAACCAAATGTCCCTCACTTTATTTGGCAAGGTTTTTTTGTTTTTTTTAAATGCCTGAGGAGAAAAAGAAAGCAAAAGAAGAAAAAAGAAAGAAAAGAAATCTAAGGAAGGTACATTTATATGAAAACTCACTTGACCATACAAATAAACCAAATGTCCCTCACTTTATTTTATTTGTCATGGTTATAATACAAGGGCAACCTAAGTATAGTTGTATGAGGGTGTATGGAGACAATTTTCAAAGGAATGAATGAAGAACGAAACAGTCGCAGCCAGAGATAAGGACAATAAGCACAAGAGTAAGTTGCAGTATTAATGAAGAATGAATCAATGCCTTGAAGAGCAGAGTGTCTATCAATTTCACCATGACGGCTTGCTCAAACTTATAATAGCATGTTCATATATTCAATTGTCGAGATTGAAAAACTCAATTCAACGTAGTATTTTTTAGGAAACAATAAAATTGATGAATAAAAATTTATAAGGATCGTAAGGTTCATTACTTTTGTTTAAATATTCGTTTTATTTAACTTAAATCTTTTGTATAGTTTTTGCTCTTCTAGAATTGAACTGTTGTAACTAAGAATTCTATCCGTGGACTAAGGATAGAACTAGAAAAACAAATTTGTATCCAAGTAAAATTGAACTACCAGCAATAAGGACTATCCATGAGACTTACTTTCCTAACAGTCAAGGAAATCGAGGTATGAAATATAAAATTCTATCTCTTTTAATTGGACTGGTCTAAAGGTCACTTAGACTTACGTGGAGTGCAGGGCTAAGGCAATGGTTTCGTCCTAAGCCATAAGACCCAAAAAACCCCGCGGTGAGTGGGGTTGAGGAGAATTATTCAATCAATCAATTAATTAATCATTGCTGCATCATCTTGGACTTAAGGGGGTTTTCACCCTTTTATTAAATATGAAAATTAGTGAAAGCACGCTAATCAGCTATAGTAGTCATTTTTTTAAAAAGACAACTTTCTTAAGTTGAAAAAAAAAATTATGCAATACCCCACAAATAAAAAAAAAAATGAAAGACAATGACTCCAAGGTCCTCTTACTTGTTTGATTGCTTCATGGGTCAGTTCCACTTGATTTTCCAAAGATTAGCCTGTTTTCTAGGGTTAAACTTAATTGGCATTACGTTTAAGGCACTTTCGGCTTAAGTAGCTTGGGACCCAATTGATGTGAAAGACTTGAGCCTTTACTAAAAACTACAACCACATACCTTTCTTGTGGTCTTTGCTTGACCACAATAATGATCAAATTGCTGATTTGAAGCAGGCTTCAACCTAACACTCGTCTAGCATGGCATATTTTGAACTACTTAGTAGGTAAGGAGTTTCTTAAAAGAGTAAGGAGAATTCTATTTTTACGAGGATTCTATACGGAAAAAACTATGAACATCCATATCATTCTTTTATAGATATCTTGTTTGTTTAGTATTACTGTTAAAATAGCAGTAATATTATACATAATCTTATTTCTCATTTTATTTTTTTACTACTAAACACAAGTCAATTAGACTCATTAATAAATGTACAGAGACCGTTGTTTAGGAGTAATAAAAATGCAGTGAAAAGTGAAGTTATGTGTAAATTTTTTCCTTCATATGTATCGTACTCTTTAAAAAGGAAAGTTTAATTACAAATATAAGCTTTTTATCAATAAGATTTGTTTCATAACATTAGGAATACGAAACTTTATGAGGAATTATGTGTAAAATTTTTCCTCCACATGTATCGTTCTTTAAATGGGAAAGCTTAATTACAAATATAAGCTTTTTATCAATAAGATTTGTTTCATAGCATTGGGAATACAAAATTTTATAGGGAATGATACAGCTTACTTTAATGCATAGTATCAAAATTAAAAGACTGACCACTGGGTACATAATTTTAAAAATGTTATTATTACATTATTTCATATAATAATTTTTTATTAAAATTCTTGTTCGTTTGACATTTTTAAACTTCTAATAATTAGGTAATATAATTTTCTTTTCATTTTTAGAAAATTAATGAGATAATTTGAGATGAGATGCTTGGGAGTGAGTGCATGTAGAGAGAGAGAGAGAATGTGACTACCTTTTCCCCCAATAAACAAGGTATCATTAATGATAGCTTTTGTAAACCATATGAAATCCTCATACTATGAGCATTCTACTGCCACAATTATGAGAATATGTAACTAAAATAAATTTTAATGTTAGGTAAATTATAAATATAATAACTAAAAAAGTGTAAAAGATTGAATGGTGTGATTACCTCATTCCATTATAAATAAATGGATATCATTAATAATACATAAATGATTCATAGATTTTAAGAAAGGTTTTGCTTACATGTGGCACATATGAAGAACGCATTATCGTATTCAGAGTGAAGGGTTCACAATTTTTTTATAATTTTTAAAATTAATAATATACAATCCTATTTATATATGTTTTGTGCGAAAAATTGTTAAAAAAATATGACCGAAGCTTATCATGTGCCCTTAGTAAACGAAAAAAATCAAGTGTTACTGTTGTACCTGTATTTTTCGAGTGTGACCTGATTGTGATTGTGTATATTATAATAAATTAGATATCTTCTTTGGCATGTTTGGATGACTAACTTATAAGTTATAAGTTAGTTTTAAAAAATAATTTTTTTAAATGACTTTTCTAAAAAATCATGTTAGATATAAGTTATTTTTTTTATCATCAGCCAAACATTATTCAAAAATGTTATAACTTTAAGTTATCAACTACTAAATAAATTGTGTTTAAACACTTCCTTTGTAAGTGGTAAATTTTGATGATGTCATAATGAAAATTTAAACTTGACAGATGAGAAAAAAATCTAGTGGTTAGGTAATATTAAGTATTCGGTGGTAAAGAAGCATTAAGAAAAAAAATACCACATGAAAAAATTTGATAGGGTGGTTCTTTAAAAATCTTTGCACTACACTGCAAATTTATATTGTTAATATTTTTACTCACCACGTATTATCATTTGATAAAAATTATTACTAAGTACTCAATATTACCTTACAACTGAAATATCTTTTTAGGGGTAGAGAAATATTATGATTAGGTTATTAAGATTGGTAATAGTTTTGTTCATCATTAGGGGCATATTTGGTTGGGAGATATAGAGTGGGGACTAGATATGTAACTTTTAGGCCTACTTAACCTCATATTTGAAAAAAATAAAGTAATGAAAAATTACTCATCTCCCTGGACTATTAATCTATCAAAATAGAGAATAAGTAACACCACAGGGAGGTGATATTATTTATTCCTTTTCTTGAGATAAGTTTAAAAATAATATTTTTATTCTTATTTTATTATTATAAATTAAAATTAAATTTTTTATTAATTTTTTATTTTTAATATAATATTTTAACAAAATAATATTACTTATTCTATCATAATCTCATTTTAACTAAATATAATATAAATAATTTTTTTCACATATAGTGTTATTTATTACTTATTATTATTTTTTTAATCACACATAATTATTTATCCTTTATTTTTTTATCGCAAATAAACGGATGAGGCCCATATGTATGAAGTGTACTTCAAACCGCGTTGATTCGCCACGTATCCATCAAATGAGCTAAACTATCCAGCGTCTCTGGTGTGAGTGGACCACTCCCGTGAGAATTGTGGACCGTTCATTCCTCCTACACATATCCCACCTGATTTGCGATTTTCTAGTATGTCAGACCCTTACTTAATTGACCATATTACCCCTCAACGTTGCAATATCCCAACCCTCCCAATTTCTCATTATCGTAATAAGGATAAATGTTCAGGGGCAAAATCAAAACTAAAACTACCAGAAATTGACTATTCCATGAGGTAGATCGAGGTTTTTTTTTTTAAATTCCCAATACGTCTGCTATCGGACATTTTCCCTACTCCGGTTGTTTTTGTCTTCCCCTCTCTCTCTCAGCGCTCCTGTTTTCTCCCAGAAGCAGCTCAGAAACTTCAATCTCTGCTCCACATAAACCATTCACCAGCTCACTTGGCTTCAAAATCAGCCATTGACAACCACTGATTTACCATCGGAAAACCGACATCGAAGAAGAGTTCAATCGAGTCTGGTCAGGTCAGGTCAAAGACGAATTCTTCAATGCCAGGAAGCTCTCTGATGATATACACGAAGTTTCTCCGCTAGGTGAGGCGGGGTTAGGTCGTACGCATGTCCGTAAGCTTCGTAAAAACCACATCCTTTTCTTCATTGTTCAATCTGATTTCTTTTTTCGGTTAAGTTTCTTTGTCAACGCACGAAAATCAAAACTTCATATTCATTCTATGTTTTTTTTTCGAGATTTTGATTGAAATTTAGTTTTTAAAGCTCCCAGGCTGTGCTTGTGCCCGGTTTTGCAGGTTTTTCTCAGGCGGTTTTTGAATTCGATGTAGAGCTGGTTTCTTTAGTAACGGGGTTTTTGGGCGCAGAAGCCATTAGAAGTTGTTTATGGTGCTCTGTTTTCTTGAGATTCACGCTATGATGAAAGCCTGACTCGCAGTATTTTGGAGGTACGGCAGCCTTTCTCTTGTCTTTCTATACCAACGGTGATTAATCCCGTCAAAGTTGTTTGTTTGTTTGTTTGTTTGTGACCGTCCGATTCTCAATTCTGTTTGATTCATTATGGTGTCGTGACCAAACACCCAGAGGCTCATTGTAATTCGTACACCTTGGTAAGCACGAGCTACACGACTGAGTGCCTATGGAGAGCGTGGATTCGGTGTGGATGCCCCCACTAGTTTTTTGCCACTTCAGATTGATCACGTGACCTGCTGTTGTTAATCAGCTTTTGGTCAAGTGATGTGATGTGAGCTGGGCTCCACACTGGGCCACAGTCGTGTCCGTTGGATTACACCAGCTCGAATCTGGATAATTATCCAACGGGGCACAGTGGTCATAGTGTGGGATCATGGGGACCCACGTGATTTTTTGCAGTACCATGTGTTACGTCCACACGGTAAATGAAGCTGAGCAGAAAATCCATGTGTGGGTCTCATTGCCACGTGTGCATATTGCTGTTTAAGACCATTAACTTTTGGGTCTGAGCAGATGGACCCAATGGTAAAGTGTGAATCCTCCGAGGATTTTCCGTGCGGTTTTTCCCTTGTGCAATATCAGTGACCAACGATTATTAGCTATCCCATTTATATATTTAGTTGAATAGATTTTCAAGGCCTTAATTGGATTGTCTTGTCCAGAAGTGCCTCGTTACAATAAATTTTCCGGCACATCTTACCCTTATATTGTATATATTGTATTGAGGTGTTAGCTTGTCAATAAATTGAGCCGACTTAAAATTTATTTAAAAATAAATAATTTTATAATCATGTATAAAAAATAAATATTAACATAAAATGATAAAGTATTGATAAAATTTTATCTTGTTCATTGATTGATGAAATAGATATTTTTGTTTCATTGATTTTAATTATAGAATGGAGAAAATTTAAATGTATCACATAGTCTATTTAATGTGTATTTCACCATTGATTAGGAAATTCTTGTTTTCTTACAGAATTTTTTTTATATAATTCTCGATAAGAATGATTTGTTGGATAATATTTTTAAAATTAAAAACCTTCTCGAGCATTTTGTTTTACAATGAATGATCTAATTCGATCCATCATTTTTTTTGGAAGGTGGGTTGTCGCAGGCCATCACTTCGTTTTTTTTTTTTTTTTTTCCCTCTATTTGTATAGCATTATGGACTAATATATGACAATGTTTTAGTGGTAGTAGCCATAGAGGATATATATAATTATTGAAAAGTTGAGATATTTGCTTCCCCAAGCATAGGTTTGGTGCATGTGTTCAGGATGTATGGGATAATTCTTGGTGACCAAGGCAGTTGTATGAGTTCTGATAAGTTTATGAAGGAACCCAAATCAATTTTATTGGTCTTCTCTCTCGTCAATTTATTGGTTTACATTATTAATATAAAAAATGTGAATATTTATTACTAAAAATTTTTTTTTTCACATATTTGTGTATTTAATGTGGATCAATAAAATTAATGGAACAGAAACGGAGGCACAGTAGGTAGATGATTTTGAGTTATTTCTGAAGTTTTGCTAGCGAAGGACTATTATTATTCTGTGGTCAAACCTTGCTATGTGCGGTTGGATATTTAGGGAAATATAATGGCCCAATGGGCATACTTTCCTAAGTTGTTAATTACTCCAGTTACACATTTCGCCATTTGATTTCCCACAAACCATAGGACTCGTGCAGCAGTGCGTCATTGCAATCGAGGCAAGTTCTGTTTATTACAGTGGTGAACCTTTTAGAGAATATTGAACTTTATACGCGTCTTTTGATCGTGTCCTTGATGAAATATCCTTTTCTCCCTCCTCCTCCTCCTCCTCCTCCTCCTCCTCTGCTGCTTCACTTCTCTTCTTCTTCTCACCCTTCTGATCATCCTTTTCTTTTAGCTTAAAATCCACTTTTTGCACTTTGAATGGAAAGCAAATTGGAAACCCTCAAAGGCAAAAACAAAAGAAATTTCCTATCCAAATTGCCTCGATCTGAGAGTTAAAGCAAGCTGCTTTTCGCTTTTGTTGCAACACGCTCATCATTGTTGTTGTCGTCATCATCAACATAGTATTTCCGTTATTGTTTAGCTATCATTAACTATCGATCAATCCCCACCCCCCTATCATCATCCTCATCATCAGTTTTTTGGGTCCTTTGCTTCAGATGGATTCAGTTGACCGGAGGTCGGCTACTCCAAGTAAGAGCAGATTGGCGCATACTTTTGCTAAGGTTTTGCACATTCGAGCTGTGACCGGTGTTGCCCCGGTCGATGGCGTTCAGAAAACAAAGTCTCGTGAAAAGGTCAAGCATGATCGCCCGAGCAATAGGTCACAGTCATTTGATGATGATGAAAAGCTCCGGCTGAGAGTGGCCACGGATGCTTTTCTGGGTAAGTTGTTTGCCAGCATTTCAACCGTGAAAGCAGCCTATGCCCAGATGCAGTTTGCTCAGTCCCCTTATGATGCTGATGGGATTCAAGCTGCTGATCGGATGGTGGTCTCGGAGTTGAAGAATTTATCTGAATTGAAGCAGTGCTATCAGAAGAAACAGTTTGATGAGTCTTCTCCTGAAACAACCCAGCTGTTGGCTGAACTACAGGAACAAAAGAGTCTTCTGAAAACCTATGAAATTATGGGGAAGAAGCTGGACTCTCAGGTTAAGCTCAAGAACTCTGAAATTACGTTTCTTAAAGAGAAGTTGGAGGAAGCCAACAGGGAGAACAAATTGCTTGAGAAGAGATTGAACTCAAGTGGGTTGTTATCAGCTCCTGAAAAGCTTCACCTGTCAGGCCTGAGCCCCAGCCATTTCATTTCCGTTCTTCAGCAGACAATTAAATATATTCGGCACTTTGTTAGGTTAATGATCAACGAGATGGAATTGGCCGGGTGGGATTTAGATGCAGCAGCCAGCGCAATTGAACCAGCAGTTGGTTACTTGAATGCAAACCACAGATGTTTTGCATTTGAGTCCTTTGTTTGCCGGGAAATGTTTGATGGTTTCAATTACCCCTACTTCTCTCTTCCGAATGAGTCTTTGCCCGAGCAGCAGAAGCGGCAACGGCTCTTCTTTGACAGGTTCACGGCATTGAAATCAATGAAAACAAGGGAATATCTTGTCCGGAAGCCCAAATCAACATTTGCAAGTTTCTGCTCCGCCAAGTACCTCCGACTAGTTCATCCCAAGATGGAATCATCTCTCTTTGGCAACTTAAATCAGAGAAATCTATTAAATTCCGGTGAATACCCTGAGACTACCTTCTTTGCCGCATTTGCTGAAATGGCAAAGCGGGTTTGGCTCCTGCATTGTTTGGCCTTCTCGTTCGAGCCTGAAGCCTCAATCTTTCAAGTGGCCAAGAGGTGCCGGATTTCAGAAGTGTACATGGAAAGTGTGAACGAAGAAGCATTCTCGTCGACAACTGACCCACTAGTGGCCTTCACAGTGGTTCCGGGGTTCAAGATTGGTAAAACCGTAATTCAGTGTCAGGTATATCTCTCTTTATCTTAAACAATGGTGAAGAATCGCTGTCGAGATGTAAGCTCACAATGCGATAAGTTGAACTGGAGGCCACCGCCATCTTCACAATTTTTTAGTCAAATCATAGAAAAATGAGACATTGCTTGCCTAGTTTCTGAGTCTGTTGTGGGGTTTCAACATTTTGTCCTGGGCCTTTTGTCTCTTCGTTTTGTGGCCTTTTTCCAAAATGAAAACGCGTGGACCGGTGTGTGTGAACATTGACTGAAGTTTCATTTTAAAATTTCTTGAAAGCATCCCCAATTTTGTTAATATCAGGCTAGTGATAGAGGGACTGTTTAGCTGTATTATATCACTCTTCTGTATAAAAATATTTCTATTTGCAAGTACTTGAATAGGAAATGGTCTTATATTATTTCAGTTTTTGTATGATGTGCAAATTTTGTACCATTTCCTTTGTTTATATGGATTTTGGAGTGGTGTTTGGAGGCAAGTCTCCAAACTGTAGACACACAACAACGATTTTCTATGCCTTTGTGGAGTTTCTAGCCGTCTGTTTTCTAGGCAATTACCCATCCTCTGATTGAATTGAAATTAAGTAGAGGGCCTCACTCAGCTCGGGTCGGTGATTGAGTTGGACAAGTACGAGGCATAAAGAACATGAACTGCCACCTAACCGGTAGAAGAAAAACTTTCGAAGTTAAAGGTAGTTTAGTGCAAGACTCTCAGAGTTCTGCTACGATAGAGTCTTGGGAGGGTTTGACGTATACGATGTTACTGTCATAATTAAGTAATCGGCTATTTTCATGTTTGAAACTTGTGACATTCATATTAGAGTAATCTTACCGCACTTACCGCTACATCAAGGCAACTGACTTGGTACGCAAACCAACGAATTTGGGACAAATGTAAGTACTTTTATCCTAATTATTTAAAATCAAGGAGTTAGTAGAGGCACCACGTAAGTATTCAAATTGCTTCAACAGCTAGATTTAGAACTTTGTTATTCTCTTTTAATTTGTTTGCAATAGTAGTTGCGTGAATAAGATGTTGTTTAGAGAGAGTTGAATGGTGCTTGCACTTTAGTGGGATTATGGTGATGGGTTTACACTTTTCGGGTTAGTAACTATAGCTCAAACCGAACATTTTGTAGTAGGTGAGAAACTGTAGTTACATGTAAGGGCAATTGTTACGGTGGCAGTTGTTACGGTAGTTGCCCCTTTTGTTTTTTTAAGTCAACAAAAAATATAGTTAGTAGAGACATTTTTCTCTACCCACTAATTGGTATGACATTTTCACCAATTATAATTGCAACACGTAAGCAAAGCAAAATAACATCACCATTGTATTAAATATTCTCTCTTAATAGATTACTTTGAGGTCCTACATGTGATGCCATCTTCATTGAACATGGTCGGTCATGAATGAGCATGTGAGGGGAAACATTTTTGCACTAAGAGTCTGGTACATGAAGAGGATGGGACTTTTTATCTTGGGTCTGCCTCATCTGATGGGCTCAGCAAAAAGAAAAAATCTATTTCATGCAAGTGCTTTGGCATGTTGATCTGTTTGAATTGAATAGTTGTGGGCCTTGTGGCATTAAACCTTGGGGGAACATATCCTTTTCGGGGAAAGGAAATGGGGCTCCATGACATGCCATCCACCGCCCATTTGAAAGGTTGTACAGGAAACGTGGCTAGCTGTTGCCCCGTTTTTTCTTCCGAAAGGGTGCAGAATTGTGAGAAGACGGGGCCATTGTTGGCAGGTAGTTCCAATCTCAATCACAGAGATGCGTGTTCCATTAGAAATTATTTCAAATGACAATCAGATATATATGATTAATGAATTTCCGACTTTGAAAACTATCCAAAATAATAGTCACATCTTGAATATTAATATAAGTCACACCATGTGACAAGGATATGAAATAATTTACCGTCGGAGTGATGTTTGTGCTGGAACCCAAAGTCATCTTTGGGCTTTGTTTTTCGTTACAATATTTGATTGGATAAGGATTTTCTATATTATAGGTTTGCAGGAGTTTCCTTGCCACTGTAGGTGGCACTGTATAATGTAAGCTATGTGTCAGAGTGAGCATTTGTTTTCAATTTGTTACATAAATATTTTTTTAGATTAAATAGGCTCAAACCATTGATTTTATCATAGTTTTTGATTCGGAAGATGAAGCTTAAACCTTATACCCTTGATACTCGAACCTTATTTTGTAATATCTTGCTTCAAGAATTCATACCATTGATTCAAGTAACTACAATCTCAAATCCTAGTTTGTGTATTACAACTCAAGAACATAGTCGAATCTCTTGCTTTCAATAGACCAAGATCATGGAGAATCAACAACGTTCAATTTAATGAAAGATTTAAGCAGTTAAAACCATGGAATCTTAATGATTCACTAAAGATATATCAAACATCCATCACAATTGGACCTAATGTTAAGTTTAGTGAAACATCACTGCGAAGAACATATGTGAATTCATAATTGAAATTCTTAGGAAATTCATAAAGATTGAATTAAAACCTTTAAAAGCCTTCAAGACTCTTCAAAATATCCTTCAAAGTACTCCCAAAATAGAACCCTCCTCCTCTGGGAATAATTACAAGTATTTATATGCTAATCTAAAGTCCTAAACCAAAAAAGGAAACTACAAAGTTCGAAGCTAGGCTAGGGCATCGTCTGGACGACAATTTTAGTGCAATTTTGGTCGTCCGAATGCAGTTCAGACAACAATTTTTCAATGTCTGGACGGCGTTCGAACTTGCATTGTAGGTCCGTAATCAACTCTCTGAATCTCTTGTCATCGTCTAGACGACATCCAGATGTCGGCTTCAGTTATCAACTTCTGTAAGCTTCTCTCTTTACTGTAACCAATATCCAAATGGCGTCCGGATGACAACAACAGTGACCTAGGCCTTCAGTAAGCTTTTCAGCTCCATTTTCTGTAGAAATCAAAAGAGAATCAATTAGTACTAGAATATAACTAAAGTAGTATTTACAATCTTAAACTAAGGGTAACAAAGCCCAAGTTAGAGTCTTATAGTTGCACTTTTGGAAAGCCCAATGTTGGATCATGCCGGGATGCACCTTTTTCGTTATGATTTTTTGACCTTTTATGTGTTTGAAGGGTCTTCAAGAATTTTTAATTTTTACAAAGTAAAAAAGTGGGAAGGGGGGGATTAGAGTATCAATCATATTTGGACGTGACCATAAGAGATCCTAATCTTTGCGAAATGTGGTATAGTTACTGATTCAGGAAGGTTGAGCCTGTCACCGCAACCCCATCGGAGTACAAACGACATTTGGCTTCCTCTCAACATCATCTTGTTCACACAACTATCACTGCAAGCGAGTTTAAATAGGTGACCATTAAGAGAAGAGCAGTTAAAATCAACTACGGAAACTAACTCAACTACCACCTCGGTGGTTCCCAACAAGTTTAGGGCATGGTTCGATTCAAGATTTTTATTTAGTAGAGGCAAAATTTACACCGAAGTATACATTTGAATTTTATTTTAATTAACAAATTTTTATTTTATAAATAAAGAGATAATTATATTAAAGACATCGACAAAGGGGCACCGCCTCCATACAAGAGTTACATACAAAAATCTTAATTCAAATTTGGCTAACTAATATTCAAAATTTATAGAAGGAATTTTGGGATTTAGGTAATCAAAAGTCTATGAATATATATAATGAAGGGTTAATTAGAATGGAGTTGTTTATGTGCCTAAATAATGAGATTTAGTAAGATACATATATTTTTTGTTATATGTTTAGTGGTATTTAGTGGACAAATATATGTATTAGTAAATTTGGAGAGAAGGAAATGTAACTGCTTGTAAATTCAATGAAGGTAAAACATATATTTGTAACTTAAGATCAAACAAACATACATAACTTTTTTTTTTAAAAAAAAAAAAAATAGTAGTAGTCAATGAAGTGCCCCTGGCCCGATTGAGCCCGTCATGTATCCGCCCCTGGTTTAGGGTACACAACGTCTGGACTTTTTTAGAAATTTCTGTGACTACCAAGAAGTAAATAATGAGAATGACCTCATAACGTAAACTAGGAAAACCATTCAGTGATAGGCTGATTGTTCTCTCGGGTTTGCATATATATGCAAAATCATTCATTCTTGAGGGCGAGTTCACATAATGTAGGCCTGTTTGTTTTGCCTGCTGCTCCAACTGTCCTACTTCATGTTGGTTTCAGGAGGACTATTGAAACTGTCTTAAGTACATTCAACTTAGTCTTGGCCATTGGCCTTTCTGGACCCAGATGCATCTGGTTCATCCTGCCAAATTGCAGACTTGGAGCTAGATAGATCTGTTCCAGGGCTTGTTCTCTTTCATTCTTATTTTCATTTTCCATTTTTGGTTGGCTGAAAGGGTTTATAGGGTTTAGAACTAAAGTTATTAATTCAAGTTATCTTTGCGATACTTGGCAACTTTGGGTATGTCTCGTAAATCTCTTACTTTTAACATGAATGATCTACATTTGACTAGAACTACCTAACTCCAAAAGATTTATCTATCCAACGAGCATTGATGGAAGACATCAATCTCACGTATTCCAATTAATCTATTGATTTTCTACACGAAAATACCTAAGGACTATTCGTTGATTCTATAAACTAGAATACCAAGATGAATTTTTTGAATATTATTAAGGGTAATGTTATATAATTAAAAAGTTCTTATTAGAGTCTTTTAGGTTTTTAGATTGACTAATTCTGAGTAAAAATACTTTGTATGTTGTAAGTGGGATTTTATGGGACGGCTGAACCAAACTCTCAAGCCACAAATGGATGAGTTCAAACTCTTTTTGTAAGATAAGAAGGTTAGAATGGGTTGACCCTTAGGGGGCCGATCACACTCCGAAGATTAAGTTAGCAAGCTTAATCGAGATAAAAACCAATGAAAGTTGTGAATACTTTGGGTTAACTGTCCATACCTGACTCTCGATGCCTTGGGTATTTATAGAGTCATCGAGGGAGTGTGTTTTGCATTGGCCTATTAGTAGGCTCCCATGGCCTGCTGGGTAGGCATCATCATTGACGCCGCCTGATTACTTACAGGGTCTGGGGCACCGTCGCGGGGGATTTCGGCTGACCGGACGTGCACGTCGATGTTGCGTGGGCAGCTGCTTGTGCATTTAATGCAAGTCAACTCTGCATTTAATGCTTGAAGACCGCTAGCAGTTTGGGCCCGCCTTTTACGGTTTGGGCTACGGTGGGGAGGAGGTCGGCAGTCAAGGCCGACCTTCCCTCTATTTCTGATCTGGGCCTCCAAGCAGCCCCAACTTTAATTTGAGTGGATTGGGCCTCACCCATTGGGTTAGGCCGGGGGTTATTCCCCCACAATTGCCCCCAGCCTTTGTGTCGTTTTGGTTTCTGAAACGGCCAAGGGCTGTAACGATCACCTGGCCACATAAATGGCAGGGATTTTAAAAGATTTACTGTGGGGTATCATCGAATCGACGGCAGATGCGACGTTTCGGCAAAGTGTCATGATTAGTGCCGTTTTCCCGTGCACGAACTGACGGCACTGATGCGTATAAAAGAGCGACGCCCTACTCAGTTAAAAAACACTTGGTCTTTTTTCCTTGCCTCTTGAATAGCGTGTGCGTTGGCTGTTTTGGCACCCACCACTGTAAGTGTCCTTCAAGCCCGCAACTCTTTTGTTCTTCACTGTATTTTTTGCGTTTTGACAGTTGCCCCCTGATGGCATCCCGTCTCCGTAAAATGCTAGATGGCCCGTCGGCCCTTGCTTCGTTTAGGGCGAGGTTTGACATCCCAGATGAGATCGGCTTAGAGCTGGTCGATCCCAACGACTACCGTATGGGCGAGACCGAAAAGGGGGTGCCATTCCCAGTCATTGCCATCGTAGAAGGGGGACTCAGATTTTCCCTTCACCCTCTTCTTCATAAGTTCATAGTAAAAAATAAAGTGTCGCCCTCCCAGTTAGCGTCGAACGTGTATAGGATCTTTTTCGACATGCTTGAAATAAATCGGCGCCTGGGTGTGAACCTGGGCCTCGCCGAACTGGACTACTGCTACATGCTTTGTAAAGTCGGAGGTAGTTACAAAGTCTACCTTTAAGCTGTAAAGAACTCCTTAGAGTTAGAGAAGTGTCTGCCTTCCTCGGGGAAGGGTGTCGACGACGTTAGGGTTTGGGTAATCGGTCCCTGGGAGTTTGGCGATGTTCCTGAGAGGAATAGATCGGCGATTCGATGCCCTAGAGAGCCCATTGAACTAGGTTTGATACCGATCTCTCATACTGTGCATCATTTTAAATTTTAAGGTGCATCAAATCTGACTTTCGCATTTTTGCAGACAAGAAGGGGAAGAGGTCGAAAGCACGTGACTGGTTAGTCAATTTCGACGACCTTAACAAGGTTCTGAACTACATCAGCGAGGGCAGATTAAGATACGTTGCTCAGGCTGCGCACATTTTGCTCTCCTACCCGCTTTGATATCCGACCTTCACTGCCAATACAGGTGTTCCCCAAAGTACTCTCGCGAGGTTGGCGAAGGAAGGTGCCGAGGGAGATTTTGAGGAGATCCCCACCGGCATTGCGATTGAAATTGCGCACAGTCCTACTGGTGTGACAGTCACGGTTGCTCCTCCATTGGAGCCAGTCGGTGAAGGACAACACGAAGCGCAATCCAAGTCCCACAACTCGACATCCAGTTCATCGCCGTACATTGTTCCCAACCGCCGAGTTAAGATTCCAGCAAGAACACAGGATTCCACCCCATCCCCCGATGCAAAGGTCAGCATGAGTCTGAAGGAGAAAATGTTTGCCGCTGCCAGCCAGCCGCTGAGGTCGGCCACCACCACTTCCACCGACACTCCTCTAGCCGAGCTGGTGATAACTCCTGTGGAGGAAGCCCCTCCCGTGTAACAGAGGCCGGAGACTCGTCAACAAAAGAAAAGGGGGCCCGAGATAACTGCGTAGCCGCCAGCGCCCAAAAAGTAAAAAGGGAAGGGCGCAGTGGACGAGGCCGGCGAGACTGTGACCATCACGCCAGACATTTTAGGTCGTCCTATGACGATGGCAGACTCGATGATTGACCAGACCGAGGTGGCATTCGGCGTCATCAAGAGCGTCCTTTAGAAAAAAAAACGTGGCCAAGCTAGGCGAAGCAAGCGACTCGGTCGTCTTTATGGGTGCCTTCCATGACTCACTTCTGGTATGTCGGCACTGACTTTTAACTGATTACAGATTCTTTTGGACACTCGCTCTTGTCATAACCTTCTCTTTTCGGTTTAGGATTATCTGAATTCCTTGGAGGCAATGATGCGCTTCTAAAAGCTTGCCGAGGTTCATCAGGAGCTCATCGAAGAACATGGCCGCTTAAAGGTTGAGTGGATTGATGCCAATAAAGATCGGATCACTTTCAAGAAGTAGGCCGAGCAGTCGTCTGCCGGGCTGCTGTTGATGAAGGCTAATTTCGAAAGGAGGGATTAGGAACTGACCGATCTCGAAAAGAAATTCAACGTGCAGTCTGTGGATCTGCACAAGGCCAATGCTGAGGTCGAGGCGCTCAAAACCGAAGTGGCCAAACTGAAGGTTGATGAGGAGGTGTTGCTAAAGAGGGGCGAGGACAGAACGGCCAATGAACTGGCCATTGAGATGGCAGATTTGAGCCGTACCATATTTCGGCAGGGCTGGAGTGGAGCTCTCCATGTCCTCGGCACCGACAATACTGTCGACATTTGGCATCTATGCCCTGACTATTTTAATACAACTGAGAACGGCGTCATGGACCTAAAGAAGGTGATTTCCAATGTTGAGCATCAAAGACAGATTGCTCTGGAGATCGCTGCTGAAAAAGATAAGGCAGAAAAGGAAAAAGAGGTGGCCAAGCAATCGAAGTCTGTCGAACATTCTTTAAATTGCACGATGGAGCCATCTGTATTGCCAGAGGACAAGTCGGCATAATCTTTTGTAGTCTTTCCTTCTTTCTAGAACATGTTTTGTATTTACCGCCATTTGCAAATGAAAGTTTGGTTTTGCCTCGTTATCCACTGTTTGATTTAAGTTTGTATGACTTCCCCTTTTTGGTCAAACTATCTAATTCGGTCAGCACCAAATTTTAACTTTGTTCTTTGTGGAATTCATGGGCCAAGTTTTATGACTTGGTTTTTGTGGCTTGCTTCGGCCGACCTGCCCAATTTGGACAAGATCAAGTTTTTTACACTTGGTTTTTTTGGCCTTATTTGGCCGACCTGCCCAATTTAGACTGGACCAAGTTTTTACACTTGATTTTTGTGGGTTCACAGAGTGCTCAGAGTAAGGTTGTTTGAATAGCTTCATTTTCGTTGATTCTTCAAAAAATTTTTACACATTTGATGAACTGTTACATCGCACAAGGCTTCGCACTACTGGTAGAATTTCTTTAAGTTGCTTGCATTCCAGGGTTGCAGCAATTGTCTTCCTTCTTCAATAGTCTCCAATCTGTATGCGCCAATGCCGACCTGGGATGTTACTCTGTAAGGGCCTTCCCAGTTTGGGCCGAGCTTGCCATCTGCCGCGTTTTTGGTTGCCCCCAATACTTTTCGTAAGACTAGGTCGCCCGGAGCAAAGTCTCTCGGGCGGACCCGTTTATTGTAGGAGTGTCTTAGCTGTCGCTAATACTCCGTGAGCCTGATTAAGGCGGCTTCCCTTCTTTCTTCGACAATATCCAGGTCTTTTGCAATTGTTTGGTCGTTGAGACCCGAGTTGAAAGTTGCCGATCTGATAGTTGGTAGTCCAACCTCCAAAGGGATGACTGCTTCCACCCCGTATGCCAAGGAGAACGGGGTTTGGCCGGTAGACCTCCTTGGGGTTGTTCTATAGGACCACAGAACGTTGGATAGCTTCTCCGTCCACTTCCCTTTGGCCTTCTCCAGTCCTTTTTTGACTTCGTTAAGCATGGTTTTGTTTAAAATCTTGGCTTGCCCGTTGCATTGGGGATAGGCCGACGTCGAGTAATAGTTTCTGATCCCTAATCCTTTGCAAAATGATCTGAACATATTACCATCGAACTGGGTGTCGTTATCCGAAACAACGGCACGGGGTAACCCGAATCTTGTGACTATGCTCTTCTATACGAACCTTTTGGCGTCGATTTCCCAGATGGTTGACAAAGGTTCTGCTTCTACCCATTTGGTAAAGTAGTCGGTCTCTACGATGAGGAACCTTTTGTTGCCCGAAGCTCGGGGCAGAGGCTCGACAATGTCCAGTCCCCACTGAGCGAAAGGCCATGGACTAGTGATGGTTGCGAGATCTTCGGCCGGCTGGTAGATGATGGAGGAAAACCTCTGACACTTGTCACATTTTAGGACGTATTGAGCTGCATCTTTCTGTATGTAAGGCCACCAGTATCCCTGTGAAATGGCTCGGTGTGCTATCGATCTTTCGCCGACATGGCTTCCACATATCTCCTCGTGGATTTTGAACAAGACGCCCTGTACTTGGTCCGGATGGACACAGTGCAAATATGGACCTGTAAAGGAACGTCTGTAAAGTTCCTTACTCGATGACAGCCAATATATGAGAGATGTATGTTTGATTCACCGAGCTTCAGCCTTATCTTCTAGTAGTTCGTCTTTGTCGAGGTAGGAGATAATTGGGTCCATCCATGATGGTCCTAGCTGTTCTGCTGTTAGGGCTTCCTCTTCCTCCTGGAAGATGCTGGGCTTGGCAAGGGTTTCCACATTGATCATCCGTCTTGACCTAGACTTCAGAGCTGTGGCCAAGGTTGCCAAAGCATCCGCATGTGAGTTGTTGTCTCAACTGATCTATCGAAGCTTGTAGCTTTTGAATTGGCCAAGCAGTTCCTTGGCTTTAGTTATGTACTACGTCATTCTATCGTTTTTTGCTGCGTATTCTCCTGTAATTTGGTTGACAACAAGCAGAGAGTCCGAATAGATGACGATCTCAAGAATTCGAAGTTCAATGGCTCGACGTATTTCGGCGGGCAAGGCCTCGTACTCAGACTCATTGTTGGAGGCAGTGAACTCGAGTTTGATGGTTAGACCGTCTGGTGTGATGAGTACAATGCCTGATCCTGCCCCCCGGTCATTGGAAGCTTCGTCAACGTATAGTTGCCAATGATCAGTTGTTTCCCAAAGATCCAGGGGGAATTCGTTGTGTGTTTGTGTAGTTGCTGAGGTTTGTTCTACCTTTGTTGGTAACTCGACAGAGAATTCGGCAACAAAATCTGCAAGAACCTGCCCCTTTACTGCCGATCTGGGCTAAAACTTGATGTCAAACTCCCCTAATTCCACGGCCCATTTTGTCAATCTTCTAGAGAAGTCGGCCTTTCTTAGAAGAGGTTTAAGCTGGTGGTTAGTGAGGACGTTGATGGTGTGAGTTCTGAAGTAATGCACCAACTTGCGGGATGCTACTACCAGTGCTAGCGCCAACTTTTCAAGGGGTAGGTGCTTTCTTTCTGCTCCGAAAAGGGTTTTGCTAACCTAGTAGATTGGCAACTATTGGCGGTTTTCTTGCCTGAGTAGAACGGCACTGACCGCATGGCCCGATACTGCAAGGTAGAGGAAGAGTTCCTCGTGCTGAAGGGGGTGGAAAGCAAGGGTGGTCGGGTCAAGTATTCCTTCAGATCGGCAAGGGCAGAGTCACATTCTGGGGTCCATTCGAACCGTTCTTGTTTTTTGAGAAGCTGGAAGAACGGTCGACACCTGTCCGATGAACGGCTGATGAACCTGTTGAGTGCTGCAGCCATTCCTGTCAGTTTCTGCACTTCTTTGGCATTTTTCGGGGCTTGGATGCTTTGGATCGCACTGATCTACCATGGATCTACTTCAATGCTCCGATGCGTGACTAAGAACCCTAGAAATTTGCCCGAGCTGACACCGAAGACGCATTTTGTATTCCTTCAAGATACAGGGCACCACTTTTAGATCTGCCAAGTGGGAGTCGCTCAGTTTGCTTTTTATCACCATGTCATCGATGTAGACCTCGACAGTTCTGCCGAGCTACGTCTTGAATATCTTTGTGACTAATCGCTGATATGTGGCTCCGGCGTTCTTCAGACCAAAAGGCATAACCTTGTAGCAGTATATACCCCTTGGAGTGATGAAGACCGTCTTCTCTTAGTCGTTGGGGTGGAGGAGAATCTGGTGGTGGTATCCTCGGTAAGTATCTAAGAAACTCATCCTCCCAAAGCTAGCGGTTGCATCCACAAGCTGGTCAATTTTGGGGAGGGGAAATGGATCCTTGGGGCATGCTTTGTTGAGATTAGTGAAGTCCACACAAACCCTCCACTTGTCGTCCTTCTTTTTCACGACCACTGTATTTGATAACCAGCTTGGGTAGTTGATCTCCCGAATTACCCCAGCTTCCAAAAGTTTCTCTGTTTCTTCCAGAATAGCGTCCACATGCTGGGTAGTCGCCCTTTTCCCCTTCTGGACAACAGGTCGGCAATTTGGGTTAACATTTAGTCGATGACAAGCAATATCGGCGCCGATCCCAAGTATGTCATAAGGGGTCCAAGCGAACACTTCCAGGAAGTTCGTCAACAACTCCATCAGGGATTTTTCCTCTCGTTTGGATAAAGAGGAACCAATGATGAAGTACTTGTCTCACTGCCGATCAATGTATATCTTCTTCAGATCCTCCAAGGCTTTATTCTGAGGAATTACCCCCACATCCTCAATGGTAGGAGAGTCCTCGTGCAGCTCCATTATTTGCACATTCTCAGCTTTCGTCTTGGTTGCGCATGCTGTTAAGAAGCACTGCTTGGCAGCCCCTTGGTCTCCTCTTATTTCCCCTACTCCACCAGGGGTTGGAAATCGGATTAATTGGTGGTAGGACAAGGGAACGGCCTTCATAAGGTGTAACCAAGTCCGTCCCATGATGGCATTGTAGGGAGAGGGCACGTTGACTACCAAGAACTCGGTTTGCAATGTGATTCCACCGGCTGTGACCGAAACCGCCACCTTCCCCATGGGCCAAACCGGATCTGAACTGAATCTGATTAACGGGTTGAGTGATGGCTGGAAGTCGGACTCTTTGAGTTCCAATTTCTTGAACAGGCTGTAGTACATAACTTCAGATGAACTCCCTTGGTCGATGAACAATCTTTTGACGTCACAGTCTATCACTTTTAGTGTTACCACTAGTGCGTCAATATGGGGAACTTGCACTCCCACGAGATCTTCATCAGTGAAGGCAATGGGCGTATGGCCGTTGCCGATCTTACTTTTCTTGCTGGGCGGTTGTATCTGCATTACTTCCCTTAAGTGTGCAACCTTTTGTATCTCGACCCGGTATCTATATGGGTCGACGGTTCCTGACTCAGCCGAACTATGCAACACATTGATTACCCGGACCGGCCTTACCTCTGTCTCTTTCTGGGTCGTGTCTTTCACCCGCAGTTGCTCGGCCTCCTTCTTTGTCTTTTCCCGATCAATAAACTGGTCGAGATGGCCAGCCTTGGCCAAATCTTCCAAATGGGTTTTGAGATGCCGAAATTGCTCCGTTTTATGCCCCTTCTCGCGGTGGTATGAACAGAACCTCTTCTGGTCTCGGGTTGTTGGGTCTCCTCCTAACTTTGGTGGCCACTTAAAAAATGGCTTGTTGCGGATCTGGGGCAATATCTTATAGATAGGATCTTTAAAGACTGTATAGACCCCCTCTGTTACCCTTTTTCCCCGGTTGCTATCTTCTGATCGGGGTTTCTTGGGATCCTTCTTATTTACCTTCTCTGCAGCAACGCCGACCTTGGCCGATGCTGGTTGGGGCGCGTCTTCATTCAATCGCGCATAGCGCTCGATCTTCAGCATCAGTTCCTGTATGGTGAGGACTGGTTTCTTCATTAAGGATTGTCACAAATGGTGCTCCCTGGGAAGGCCGATCTTGAACTGGGTTACAGCCAATTGCTCGCTGTACTCGTCAATTTCGTTGTAAGCCTCCCAGTATCATCAGGCGTACGCTCGCAATCCTTCCCCTTCCTTTTTTCGCAATGTCAGCAAGAAATCAACCTCCTTCAGCTGTAGGCTGTTTGCTATGAAATGAGCTGTAAATAGCTCGGCAAGTTGCCTCCAGCTGGAAACGAACTTAAGTGGCAACTTGTCAAACCATCGTAAAGCCACACTTCCTAGGCTGGAGGGAAAGATTTGACACATCAGCATCCGGTCACCGCACCATACTACCATAAGCTGTTTGTAATGCCGAACATGGTTAATCGAGTCGGTTTTCCTGTCATAGAGGGTGAACTTTGGTGGGGTGAATTTTCGAGGAATTGGGTGGGACTTGATCTCCTCTGTGAATGGCGAGGATGCAATTTGATCCAGGGCCTTTTTCATCAGGTCGTGGGCCGTGCACTCGTTAGTTTGCTGCTTCCTATCCTCCTGCTTTTCGTTATACCATTTCTCCCAATCCTCTCTCCGCCGATCTCCTTCAGTAGGGTCATTATTTGGCAGGGTTTCGCTCCTTCTCCTCTGCCGATTTTTGCACCTGTTGTCGCAACGCCCAGTACTAGGGGTGTAACTCCCTCTTGCCCGTGGCGCTGGATCGTTTCTGTCGCCAGTAATCTGCTCGTGATCAAAGGACCTTTCTCTCCCATGCCCATTTCTTCCAGAGAATGCCTCCTTCATGACCCTAACTTGGGAGGTGAGGTAGGCTATCTCTTCTCTGTGCCGCCGAATTTCCCTCTCCGCTGCACGGAATGTATCTTCACTCGGGATTCGCCCACTGGAGGGCGACAGGGCAAGGTTCCGATGGTGGTTTCTGCAGAAGTTTCTATCCCTGACGTAGCCTGTATCCCTCCGCATTTCATCTGGTGCTTCCTGGTGGCTTTCAGCAGGCGTCCGTATCTCCGACCTTAGCATTCTCCTTCTATACCGATCTACTGGTGTAGACTGGCAGTGCGTCGAGTTGGTCTGATCTTTACTGGAGGAGGCTCCGATGCCTCTCCCGTCGTGGTCCTCTCTCCTATGTCTTTGATTGTTTAGACTCATGGTTTTTCTAAGCCCTCCCACAGACGGCGCCAATTGTAAGTGGGATGTTACGGAAAGGCTGGGCCGAACTCTCAAGCCACAAATGGATGAGCCCAAACTCTTTCTGCAAGCAAGAAGGTTAGAATGGGTCGACCTTTAGGGGGCCGATCACACTCCGAAGATTAAGTCAGCAAGCTTAATCGAGATAAAAACCAATGAAGGTTATGAATACTTTGGGTTAACTGTCCATACCTGGCTCTCAATGCCTTGAGTATTTATAGAGTCATCGAGGGAGTGTGTTTTGCCTTGGCCTATCAACAGGCTCTCATGGCCTGCTGGGTAGGCATCATCATTGACGCCGCCTGATTACTTACAGGGTCTAGCGCACCGTCGCGAGGGATTCCGGCTGACCGGACGTGCACGTCGACATCGCTTGGGCAGCTGCTTGTGCATTTAATGCAAGTCAACTCTACATTTAATGCTCAAAGACCGCTAGCAGTTTGGGCCCGCCTTTCGCGGTTTGGGCTACAGTGGGGAGGAGGTCGATAGTCAAGGCCGACCCTCCCTCTATTTCTGATCTGGGCCACCAAGCAGCCCCAACTTTAATTTGCGTGGATTAGGCTGGGGGTTATTCCCCCACATATGTAATTTCAGCATTTAGATATACGTGTCAAATGTAAAAATGACTTAATGTGCTACAACAAAGGCAAAACAGATAGATTAAAGAGATTGTAGAGTGTTTGAACGAGTAATCAGACTGTTTGAACGGTAGGGATGTCCAAACGGCTTACTTAAACGTTCGAACGGCATGCTAGACTGTCCAAACGCATGACAGAGAGTTTTTTAAAATCGAGCTTCTACTCCATGTCAATTTAGGAATCTTTTCTTAGTTTGAGATACACTTCATTCAATGCTCTTCAAACATTCTAGACTCTATATAAATGCTCCGAAGGTTTTATAATTGATATGCATAAAATCAGAAAGATCATCTAGCTATTTAGAGAACTTTATTGTACTTCTCATATATTAGATTGTTCTTCTTTCTAGTCAACAACAGTTTTTCATATATATCGTTTTTTGCGAATTCCAAAAGTTGATATCAAGAGCACGGGAGAACGATGAATCATGAATGTCGAGCGATCAAGTTTGAAACTTCTACCATAGTTGTGGATTAATGTGGAGTTGTGAATCAACGGTTTGAGTTGTATGTTTATTCTTGTAACTATTCAAAGTTTATAGTGTCGAGTACATTAGTGGCTGTGTATGGCCCCGTGATTTTTTTTCTGGTTTATAGGGTTTCTATGCTAAAATCATATGTGTCTTGTCTTTTTACTTTACTACTTTAAAGTTACATATAGAATTGACATACATTGATGATTGATCTATTCTTATAGTTAAATACTTAGGTTAGTTAATCACTATAGGCAAATCCACGCTTCCAGGCCTTTTCAAAGTTTATCACTGGAATGATATGGTTAAATGAGGGTTATTCACTTTAAAGCATAACACCATTCATCATGGTTGTTAATTATAAAATGCTATTACCACATTATCTTGGTGAAATTTTGTACAAATTTTATGGAATAATAGCATCTTTCTATTATTAATGTCAAAGACTACATAAAGAATTTGAATTTGTCTCAAATTTTAATGTCATCCATCAATTTTAATTTCATTTATTTAAGCCCTCCTACTTTTAAAATTAAGTCAATGTGGTCTAACATTTTAAAATAAGTGAAAAATTAAAGATTAATTATACTTTGACTCTCTAAATTATGATTCAATTTCACTTTACCAGCTGAACTAAAAATCGTTACACTTATTTATACACATAACTATTAGAATTCAATTTGTGTTTACACTGTAACAAAATAAACAAATTAATACTTATAGGATTTCTGATATGATACAATATAAGATTTTCTTTAATCTCTAGTTAACAAATATATAGTTCCAAAAATATCCTTGATATTCGCAGGGCCAATAATTGGTGATTAACACAGATAAGATTCTATAGATGATTTTGGCTATTTACTTAGGCATTTTGAGAGTGTTTATAACATTTTCTAGCCATAAAATTATTTTTTCTCTTTACTTTAGAGACTAGTATAGAATTTTAAACAAACAAGCTCCTAATTTTGAAATTTATGAGGGTGAAAATCTAACAATTTTTAGTTCAATATGGATAAAGTGATAGTAAGTTCTAGTTTAGAAGGCCATAGTATAATTAATTTCTTTTCTTATTTTGAAATGTTAGACCATATTGACTTACTTTTAAAAGTGGAGCATTTAAATAAAAAAAATAAAAATTGGGGAATGACACATTGAAATTTGAAGTGAACTTCTTAATATCTATTATAATATATAAAGGAAGAATCCCAATTGGTGCCTTTGAAGCTAGGTAACGATAGCTATAAATAACTGCTGCAGTTATTTATAAATTTAAAATCTCCCTACACTATTCACTTGCTGATATTGATAAAATCATCTTTTTCGATGATTCAATCGACCACGACGTCTTTCATCTTCGGTAATTTGATCTACCACGACGAGGACTACCATCTCTAGTAATTTTAATGTCACTACTAACAAACGAAGTCTCCTAATTTGATTAGGATATTACTTAAGCAAAACTAAGAAATTGCCAAAAATGACAAAAATAAAATGAGATTTGAAAACTACGAATTTAATGTCCTACAATAGCGGCTGACGGATTCAAAATAAATTTGATTTTGCAATTATTTTTAAATGAAATTCAAGAATTAAAATATAACTTTAATTGGAGAAACAAAAATAAAAAAATACAATAAATATAAGGAAAATGCTATATGTAAACTTTTTTTTACTTACTTTTCTAAACGACTGATGTGGCAAGGTTGACATAGGCATCCATAGGCTTGATGATATTATTTAGAAAACTTACCCAAAAGGAAATATATATTTTACAAAAAAATGGAAGCCCTAAATTTCAGCCTTTGTAGACACCCAAAATACGAATTCCAACACTTCTTTTTTTTCTCTCTCTTATTTCCCTTCTTCACGCGTTGATCCTACAAAATAAAAAAGAAAGGAAAAGATGAACTCCATTGATACACCGACACCACTTCCGTTGATGGGTTTTGTCAACCAACTTATCATATAATTTACCATATTCGGTATTAAATGGTAGAGAAATGATGCAATAACAAAATATAATAGGGTGGTAATAATGTTGTTTCTCAAAACTTTTAATGGTTGGACACTCAGTTTAATAACATTGTTGCTTCTTCTGTGAACGACTTTGCCGCTGCCAAATGTTGATGGACACCGAGGCTTGTTTGGTATAGGGTTTTTTTAGTTTTTTTAATTTATAAGTAAAAAAAATTAAAATTATTTTTTTACTTTATTTTTTTTGCTTTTATAAGCTAAAGATAAACCAAAAAAGCCAAACAAAAAAACAAAAAAAGTCAAAAAAATTTAACTTTTTTTACTTATAAGCTAAAAAAAACTAGACTAAAAAGTTTTACCAAGCAGACCAAGCCCTCTTACACTTTAGAATGAACTTCCACAATGAATTGGTCAGAGATCACGTTGGCCTTGTTAAAGGAGTTGATGCGGGCAAAGAATGAGGAGAGAGAGCAAAGAAATTTCTATAATGAGTTGTTTCTCCTTTTTTTAGCTATATTACCTAGAATAGATCCTTGCTTGCATGTCCTCCACATCAATCATGACACATCAATTGATAAGAAAAGTGAGTAAAAAAAGGGTTTACATAGCATTCCCTAAAAGTAATTATACATTTAACCCCTCCCCGCCCCCAAAAAAAAGATGCTGGTTAAAAATGCATTAAACTGATGAAACCAGCAAGCATTTCCAGTGGGCTATTCTTGTCATTTCGCGAGAATCTTCTTAGGCTTGTTTGGTTTGGCATTTTAAAGTTTTTTTGGCTTACTTTTTTTTGTTTATAAACAAAAAGGTCAAAATTTTAAAGTTTTTTTGCTCTTTTTTATTTTTATTTTTCTGCTTATAACCTTATTCTGTTAAAAGCATAAAAATTAAAAAAATTTAACTTTTTTGCTTATAAGTCAAAAAAATAAAATTAAAAAAGCTTAAAAAAAAACTGTAGTCTAAGCTTATATACCCACTCATTGTCTTAAGGTTCCATGCAATAAGAACATGAACTATTGATGTTATCTCTTGATTTTTTCATAAGAATACTAGTGGATGATTGCACGGGCAGTTTTAATATTTCGAAATGATATAGAAAAATGTAATGTACATTGACATAATGTAGTTGAAGTTTTCAACATTGAAGTTTGCAAATGCAACTAATACATTGCTGCTAAAGGCTAACTCTGACATATATGTGCATTTCCTATAAAAATCAAATTGAATGGAATGAATATGAGTTCTGAAATTCAATAGTATTTAGTTAAGAAACTACAAAAAGTGTAAATTACAGGGTTTAAATAGAGATGTAGTACAGAAGCCCAACACATGTTTGAATCATTGGATGATACTGTTTGTGCTTTTATGCATTCTCATTATGATGGCAACCTCGTCTTGCAATGTTGGTTGTTTTCAATTTTTCATCCTCATTAGATGCTCCAAAAATTTATTATTGCACTGAACAAGATTACTGTAAATTTGGAATGAGCTAGAAATCAAAATTCATAGGTATTAGATGTTCCAGCCAACAAGTTTGGATTCGAAATTCATTGCATAGATAAAATGTAATATAGTCAACACATGATTGATTGTGAAATCTAAATTTGGTAAAAACAAACGTATTGTCCAAATTTTGATACTAAAATCCTATTAAAAACTTAGTAGTATAACCATCAATGAGGAACTAAATAAAGGTAATAAGTATCATACCTTTGCCATAGGCCACAACTAATGGGCACGCCTTTTCTTTTTAAGCAAAATTTGTATTAGTGCAATGTTACCAAGTATCTGACTAAAAGAGCGAATATCTATTTATAGTTATATTTATCTATCTATCTATTTTGTTGTCCATGAACAACTTTGGTGTGACCATGGTCATAGTTATAGTATCATATCATATTTACATATTAAAAAGAATAATCCCCTATTATAAAAGTTTGATGATGGAGCAAACTGTTGTGCTCCATGGGAGTTTTTATATGGGTAGAGATAAATAAAAAGGACCAACAAAAATATTCATTGTTACAGACGTACAACTAAGCTGGTACCAGCTATATAATAGCATGTTGAAATAATTCGATATTGTACCTGGCTATGAGTCATATACATATTGAACAATATGCAAAACGTTGTACCTATCATGGTTGGAGCATCAGTTCCCTAACAGCGTCATGAAGTAGATGAATGGCTAGTTGACCCTCCGAGTTGCCTTCCAAAAGAGTAAATACAAATTCAGCCTTTATGTTATTGCATCAATTAATAATTAATATTATTGCTTTGGTGTTCAAAGGAAGTATGATATACTTTTAATGTGAAAAATATGTATATAATTAGAATTGAATAAGGAAACACTAAAACAAATGCAAAATACATGACCAGATATTATTATACATGTATTTTAGAGGGACTAGGGAAATTTCTTATTTTATAAACAAAAAGTGTTACCAAAACAAACCATATTTTCAAACACCAAAAATTGATTTGTTTGTTTGTACATAAACTATATACATTACAACAAAATAAACAAAAATCAAACATCTTGTCCCTTAAAACAGTTAGTATGACAGTATAAAAATTATGCATTAGTTTCATTGTAGATAGAACCTGCAAAAGTTAAGGTATGCAGGAATACATATGCATCATAGATTGTTAAAAGTGCCTGTGTGGTTAGAGTTTTAATCCGATACAGTTCCAGAGCTTTCAATCACTGTGTCTTGAACTGAGATGACATTGATTTTTTGACGAACCTCTTCTCGCACTTCAAATTGGTGAGGTTTCAATAGCATTAGATGCTTATTTGAAGCTGACAACTGTTTAAAACCTTCCATGTCAATGATGCCATCCTATTCACAGTTGAACAGTATAATGGCATCATAAATTACTTCAATTAATAATCATTTTTCATAATAAGGAATTCTAGAAAAAAAATACCTCATTTGTCTTGTCCATTAGATCAGTAGCACTAAGTGAAAACATCTTTTCAACGTTTTTTCCAAATACAGTTACTTCAATTACTCCAGAGCTGTCTCAAAGCTCAATGTCAAATTGACATCTATAATAATGAAAAAAGCATTTGATTGGTGGATTTATACACAAATGTGATAGTCAAAGTTTAAAATTCTCTTTGTATTGTACATATAATCTTGACTGGTAATAATTATGTTTGTAGCTTGCACAATGCCTGTGGTAAAAAATTATAAGTAACACATTTTGTCATATTTAGATTAAATTTTGTTTAAGGCAATGGATAATTGTGTACGTTTTTTGAGTTTCATAATAGCTTTTTCTTATATGAACATTTGCATCAAGATAACAGCATAAGTATTAAAATTTTAAAAGTTAAACAGTAATATTACTCACAATAGCTATTAAAATGATGTCTATATTTTAAGAACTGCCGAAGAAATAAATAAACTACATTCATTCTGTATACTTGCATGATTAAAACTATTGAGGCAGTAATGTGTACCTTGGCTGGGCAGCTACACCTTGGCGCTGACAATGCATACAATTAAATACTCTTTCATATTCAGCAGCAATACCTTTGTTGCATTTGTTGCAAGTCATGTACCAGAAGTTTTGTTGAAGATTGGTGACACTTGCTGTAGCTTCAACCCAGTATGTTTCCTGTTGTGCAAATATTATAATTTTTATAAGTTATAGATGAAATATAAAACAAGGAATTAATAATATAATTATGAAAGATGTTTTTTTTACATTAGTTGTAGCAGTCTGAATAGTACTAAGAAACTTTATATCTTGAGGCTTGGGCATTGCTAAATTGCTACTTGAAGGTAATGTTGCACGCCCATCTTTCATCAGTTGTAGTTTATTTTCATTCATTGCAATCCTGAAAAGTAGGAGTAATAAAATGCTACAGAATAAACACTATAGAAATAATTGAGAAATTAAATAATGTGATGGTTTACCATGCATGCAATGCTGCTGCCTCTGGAATATTAGGATTCAGAAGAAATGCACTTGATGATTTAGTTGATACAGACAGACCTAGAAAAGTCTAAAATGTAATGTGTTAGGAAACAATTTTAATAGTATCTTAATAAAATAAATTTCTATCAAATCTCACCATTGAAGGATACCACTTTCAAAAGGATTGTAACTATGACTAGCCATGATTCTAAACTGCTTGATATTGCAACACATTCATTGCAGACAAAATGGTCCCACATTGTCAGTAGTATTAGTTTCATCCTATAATATCATGGCAATCATTTTTATCACTGCAATGTAATTACAAAAAGTATAATGAATAAAATGAAAAGTTAGAGGTATGTATATTACTCTTGATCAACAATTACAAGTTCTTGAATTGTAGAGGCTCCATTTCTTGTTTGCAATTCTCTTGGCAGTAGTTGGTTCACAATAACTCCGATTACATCTCCAATTGAATTTTATTTATTAGATGTTTAGAAAAAATAATGCATACATTTATTTAATTTCCATCTCTCTTACCAACTTGAGACATTGAGTCAATGTACTTTGGAAGATCAAAAAAAGGCACAAAGCTGAATTTTGCAGTTATAATTGTGTCATCATCATCCAATACTTCTTCAACAAGGGGCCTACTGTTAATAATCCATTGGAATTAATTCATCTCAACTTTATGAGTTACTGGAATTGGTCTCACTATGGCATTTGATGTATAATACTTCTTCAATACAAGAAGTGAGCTCTCAAACAGTCTTATGACATTACCAAACATACTGGCCTGCACAGGTGTGCTCTGCATATAGTAACACATATAGTTGTTTTCATAAAGAAAAAGTAATACTTTGAAATAAAGTTGCATTATATGATTAAAAAAGAAATAAAACAAAAAAGACATTTTTTTAAAAGAATTACCAGAGAATCTACTAGAAAGATCCTTTGGCATTTTTTTACGCTTCCTGAAATTGGATTTTGTGGGTAACCCTTTTCTATGGCGTGCACTTTTACAATCCAATGCCTTGATTGAGAAGTGATTTCGTTTATCTGCTTTAAATGCCTCACCATTTTTCTTGCTGTATTTTACAAAATAATGGATAAAATGTGATAAAATTTTAAAGCAAAGCTAAATTTTATGCATACTCTATACATATCAAATAAACACATATGAATTACTATAGTATACCAATACATGAATCTATATATAAATCAACAATAGTAATAATTGCAGAGTCATAATCAGAAATAGAATAAGAAGTTATCAGCACAAAAACTATTTTCAAGTGCAAGTATAATTATCAATTTATTTCAACTAGCGCCAACAATTCTTGATAGACAACATTTCTAGTACATTCATCATCAGAATCGTCAGGAGGTGTAATTAGAAGTTTCACAGAATTTGCATCTTTAGCTTTAGAGAGAGTAACATAAAGTTGTCTATATGTAAAAACAGGTTATGGTAAATATATTCCAACACATTCAAGAGTTTGTCCTTGAGCTTTGTTAATAGTCATAGCAAAGCCTAATTAGAAATTGTTTTCTCTCAAATTTGATAGGATACTTGTCAGTTTCAGAAGGCTGCAGTGGAATTCGAGGCAGAAAAACCCTCTTTCCTTGATGGTGATCAACAACAATTTCTACATCTATCATATTATTTTCAAAATTTTTACAAATTAAACATGTTCCATTGCTCAAACCTTTAGGAGGATCAATATTCCTTAATAATATAATAGGACAATTAGGTTTTAAGACTAATAGATGAGGAGGAAGACCATTTGGAGTCCAACTATTCAAAAAATCTCCATATTGACCCTACTCATTTGGGTCTAACGTTGTATCAAAACTTTTGTAATATCTTACTTTTTCTGGAAATCTATCAATCCGTAGATTGTTTATTTCATCTACATAATCATTTTTTGGAGTTAATATTGCTCTGTTTATCATTAAATCTAAGTTCCCTGTATATTTATCTAAATTTGAATAGACAAAGTTCACAAGAAGATTTAAAGAATCAACATTATCTAGATAAGGAATGATCATATGCGACAACAATTTAATTTTATCATCAACTATAGTCTTTTCAGTTTCATTCCCAATACGTAATAAGTAACTAAATGAAGTATCAAATCTAGCTCTCATATTTTTCGTTAGTCTAAACTTTTCTAATATTTGCCATAGTTTTGATTTGACCAAACTTGCGTCAATTGATTATTCTTTTGTTGCCTTTAGAACTATTGACAAAACTTGTCTAAAATCACCTTTAAATATGACTACTTTTCCTCCAAAAGGCAAATTGTAATCATTTATATCTTGCATCATTTCATTAAAAGCTTCAATAGCTTGTCTCTTTCCCATTGAAACTTCATCCCATACTATAAGCTTTGTAAGTCATAATAGCTTGGCAACTGCACTCTGATTACTAATATTGCAAGTTGTGTTATCGTCAATATTTATTGGTCTCTTAAATCATGAATGTGCAGTTCTACCTCTAGGTAATATAGATGTAGCTCTCCTAAAGTTGTTGTAGCAAGAGCAACAAAACTTTTAGTTCTTATAGTAACAAGCAATTGTTGGCCCAAAAGGTAACCTAAGAGGGGGTGAATTGGGTTTTTTAAAAAAATTAAAACAATTAAGATTAATTAAAAATAATCTAATAAATAAAATAGTGATTTAAGATATATGTAATGCAATGTAATCAACAAAGAAATGAAAATAAAGCAAGAGAAAGCACACCAAGAATTATCGAGGTTCAACCATAACTTGTGGTCTACATCCTCTGTCCAAGATCCCCTTGAAGTCTCCTTCCACTATACAATCTCTAATTACAAAGTAGATGCTGATTTCCAAAGTGTTTAGCTCACTTTTACATGAGAACTTCTTCACAAGTTCTCCAGCTACCAAGTGGTTTTGTCCAAGATCCACTTTAACTTATAAGTATTTTTTCTTTACAAGAGAACGCTCAAACTCTCACTTACAAGTGTATGAAAGATATACAAATGAAATACAAACTCTTTATGAAGAGTAGATAGGAATTGAATAGCTCACTAAATGCCAAAATGAAGACAAAGGGAATTTTTTAGAATTTCTCAACTTGATCAGTCAGTGAATGTTGTATTTCTTGTGTATAAATGCAGTTAGAAGCTTGTATATAAATCTCTGTATTGATTTCACCCGTTGGAGGTAATTGGGGGCTCGTTTAATGCGAGTTTAGTCCGTTATAAAGTTAAAAAAACTAGCCGTTAGTCCCCAGGTGTTGACATTTGATTTTCCTGTATCAACACATCCAGCCTGCATTTTTCAAATGTTATTCACTATCTCCATGTGTCGACACATCAGTCTTCATGTGTTGATTCTTTATTTTCATGTGTCGACACATTACCCAGAAATCTTCATTCATCCTTCTTTTGATCAAGTTCAACTTTAACAATACTATAAGATCTTTAAAGAGTCTTCTCTTTGGGGTATTATAATAGATTGAGGTCTTCAATCTATCAAAGTTGTCTTCCATTCAATTTGGATTGAATTTCCTTCTTGATAGTCATATCTTTTTTGTTGTCAAGCTACCAAAACTCCTTTCCATTAACGACAAGCTCTTCTTCTTTAATACTGAGCTCTTTCCATTTGCTGCTAATGACTTTTTCATTCATGTAGAGCTTCATATTCATGATGCCTCATTGTTGAGTTTTTTCTTTTTGCTACTAATCCTTCTTTCTTCTTTAGAATCACTCCAATGAGTATTTTATAAGCTTGATGAAGTCTACTCTTGAACATTTTCAATTTCTTCGAACACATATCATCTTCATTGACTCTTCACATCCCAAATGAAGTCTTCACTTAAATTCTTTATGGAGATTTTGCAATTATGATGAATTCTCTTTTCGAACACCTTTAATCTCTTTGAATTCAAGTCGACTTTATTGAGTTTATGCACACTTGATGAAATCTTCTTTTGAACACCTTCGATCTCTTCAAATGCAAATCATTTGTTTCAAGTTGGAATATGTGTCATTGCTCTGTTTGGTGTATGGCATGACTTTTGGTGTATTGCTTGAACTTATAGATGTTGTGCATCCATTTCGATATGAAGTAAACTTTAAGTCTAAATTATAATCTTTATTAATTTGCACACTGAGTAAATGCATTAGCAAAGTAACATAAAGTTTAGTTATCATCAAAATTAGTACGGAGGTTAACCTTGAGTTAACAGTAATGCTCGATACAAAAAAGTTTTTCCTGTTCCACATGGTCCATCAATAAAAAAATGCTCCATGTTTTTCTGAAAAAATTCTATTTATTATCAAGTCATATGCATACTTTTGGGCTTTATTTAACATTGATGGAGCTAAAATGTCTTTTTCAAAAACAACAATACTTAATTCATGATGTATCTCTTTTGATGCACTCTCTTGTTCATCAAGACTAATATCATCATATGTAATAGCATAAGTATTAATATTCCTACCGATTGACTCGAGAGTAGAATTTATACTCTGTAATACTTTAATTCTAATAAGATGTTTTGTCATGCCATGTGTTCTTTTAAAATCCTTAGACATTACATATTCAAATTTTTGCCACAAGAGTTTTGTATTGCTAGGATTACAATAAACCAGAATAGTAACAAATAAACGTCTCAATGTATAAGGCATATGATACAAAGATGCTTTATGTAAACATTGTTCTAAACTATTATCTGATTCTAGTAATCCATGTAGTAAAGCATATTCATGAAAAGAAGAAACTTCAATACCATTAACTACTTTTAGGTCATTGAATGATGATGCTCCTCTTATATGGTTTAATAGTAAACGTAAATAATAACACTCACCTTTAGACAGATTGGCTGTTACAACTCTACCAATCACTTTTTTTTTTCCCCTAGGAGTCCAAATCTTTTTTGTCGATCCCAAACAAAAATTTCAGGAAATTCCTTGTACAAAAATTTATTCTGATTTTTATTTATTTTATTCGTTCTAAAATATTCAGTAAGCATTGTTTTTTATGCAAAATCATTACTAATGACACGATCAAGACTATCAGTTTTTCTAAAGCTCACAATTTGATTGTCTTCTAAATGTAATTGCAAATTTATAACTGCATGATGCATTTCATTCAACACAAATCCATAAATTTGCCACATTGCTTCAAGAGGCGATATCCATCTAGCAGACTGAAATCGTTCAATTTCATCCACATTATCTAATCCTTGTTCAGAAACTATATGAAAACTAATTATATCATGTCCTTTATATATATAGACTTGTATAAATATTTGACAACCTTAATTGTGGAGCATACTTCAACATTAATATGACAATCAAACCTGGAAAGTAAATAAGGATTGTATGGTATAACCCATCGATTATCAAGATACATGCCACGCACTTTTATTTGTTGTCCATCATCACGTCGTCTATACATGGGATAAGAATCGTTTCGATTACTTGTCATAGCACAAAAGTTCTTAGGATAGAGGTTTTTACATAATTCATTTTTTTATGCACACATTAGTACGATTCAATTTACCACAAGGTCCGTGCATCATGTGTTTAACAACCAATGCACATAAATTTGGGTTTTCTTATTTATTGGGAAGCTCTGCAGACACAATTTTATCATATGAATCCGGTGAAATTAGTTTTGCATTTGGTTTCAAAATTATCAAAAAGTGAGCATGTGGTAAACCTCTTTTTTGAAACTCAATTACATAAACAAAAGCAACCACAGGTCCAAAAATTTCTTTCTTAAATAGCTCAATCTTTAATAGCTCCAATTTTGATCTAAACACCCGTGATATTAGGTTTGACCTATTTTGAGCCTCTTCACCAGGTCCCAATTCTAATTTAATTTCTGGTCATGCAGGGTTGCATGTCATTGTTATAAATAAATTAGGTTTTCCAAACCCTTGTACTAATGCCATGGCATCAAGATAATATTTCTCGCCGACCAACTCTAGAAGCACTGCTCTCACCTACAGCTACACTATCCATAATGCCTTGGTAAAGTTCAACTCTAATCTCAACCTGCTTATTTTGAAAGTAATTTAGCCTAAAAGTCTCTATTTTAATGTACATATCAACAATAAATTATTGAAGAAGGTGACTTGAACACAACAATATAGATTTATGATTAGACCTGAGCTGTAGCTTGTAACAATAGTACTTTCGACAAGAAACTACAGATCTACTTTTTCTTGATCCCTGCAAAACTGAAATTCCAAAAATTAACTTATTAATCACAGAAGCTAAAACATAGGGACACCACCTTTTGTTTATTTTTGAATTAATTCATCTGCAAAATGCATTTTTGAAGCATTGACTAACAATTCTCTCTCACTAAATTTTTTATTCATCTTATTTGCCCTTTGTATTCCTTGGTGCTAGCCACTATCGCCATAAGGAAATAGTAAAGGATATTGTAATGGGTCATAACATCCAAAATAATACTTGACTCTATGACTATAGGTGGAATGACTATAAACAATAATATCACGTTCTTTTCGTTCTACAGTTGAATCAGTTTCTATTTATATTCCAGCAACCTGTGATGTTAAAGGAACATTGCTAACTCTTTGATCTAAACCAGTATTTACTTTTAGAGCAATTTGATAATTCTTCAAGTTAGGAATATTTGCAAGACTTCTAAAGAAAGTAACATATGGATTTACTTTTAATATATCAATTAACTTTTGAATGATACTTGAACTCAGCTTATTCGATTGATTCATTCAATTGCTAACCTCATATTCAGTATCATAAAAATAGAGCTGTAAATATGAAGGCTGATCATTAGTTGGTAATAATTCATCGATATAGTGATAAACCTGACCTTGAACTCTGAATGTGTATATTCCGTTGTTTCTTTTACATAAATTTTTATCATATTTAACTCCAAAAGAGGTAAATGCAAACGTATTATTGTAAGTGCGAATATATTTTCTAAACTCATTAGAAACTTTTGAAAGGCTACTATATAAATCGTATAGATTATCAGGAACAATACTCAACTTCAAGACCACCTCCCCATTAGAACAACAAAAACCACTGGGTTCTGTCGCGCCCCGGTTTTTGGGGTGTCCAAGGTTCTTTTGGTTCGGAGACCCTAAAGTACGGAACTCTGTCACTGAACCTGTCCTCCTAGAAGGACAAGTGCGATTAGATTTGAAAACTGATTTGACTAAGGGCTTTTTAGAAAAATAGGAGTCGCCACCTAACTTGATGAAGGTGAGTTAAGGCACCTAAAACTAAGTGTTAATCCGAAGGTTAAGCTTAGAGTTTTTGAAAAGGTTTTTTGAAAACTCCCTCAAGAGAGGGTTTTTAAGAAAATAGGTTGTTTGGCAACCTTTTGAAATGTTTAAGCCCTTTTTGAAAATAACTCCATTTTGGTCTTTCGAAAGCAGAAATCTAAGGTTCGGGGGTTGGTTACGTGTAACGAAGATATCCTAAGATCATCACCCTACCCTGCCCTTTCGGTACTTACATGTCTATTCACCCTTGGTTCACTCACTAGGATAACCGGTTACCATTGTCCACTTAATATCCACCTTAGAACTTTGAAAAAGGGATTTAGTCATCACTTTTTAGATGAATGATGCAAGTTTTGGAAGAAGTTTGAAAATAATGGAGGTTTTGAAAGAGTTTGGAATAGAAACTTTGAATTGATTGGAATTTTTTGAAAAAGGGATTGGGGTTAAAATAAAAGTTATGACCGCACCATTTTAGATTGCCTACGTATCTCATTTGGCGAGAATCAGGTCATTTGTAGTTCGGGCAAGAGCCCGATGAAAGATAGGCGCATTAAGGCCTTCGGAAGGTTTGAAGACACTTTGGGTCTTTGAAAGAGCTCAAGACACTTTGAGGTCTTTTGATAAGTTTAAGACACTTTGAAGACTCTTTGTGGTCTTTGGATAAGTTCAAGACACTTTGAGGTCTTTGGAAGAGTTTAAGACACTTTGAGGTTTTTAGAAAAGTTTTAGACACTTTGAGGTCTTTGGAGGTTGAAGACCCTTTGTGATCTTGGAGGTTTTGACTTGAAATTGAATGGTGAAGTGTTTCTTAAAAATGTTTTTGGATCAACTCAATGGAGTATTGGAAAAATGCTTTGGCATGACTCAAGAGAACTTGAAGGTGTTTTTGAAGCCTTGTTTTGAAAACTTTGGAGGGATGACTTTGGAGTGTTTTGATGAATTAGTTTCTTGAAAGTGGTTTTTGAAAATGGCTAAGTGTTTGAAATCCTAGTATGGACAACATTAGAGGTTGATCTTGATTTATCACTTGTTCTTGTAATCCCTAACCATGAGAGGGCTAGGGGCACCTTAGGTTTGTGACTCTTTGAAAATATTTTTTTTGAAAAAGTCTTGAAGAGGGAATGTAAGAACATTTAAAGAGTTTATGGCGTTGATCTTTTGGAATCAAGAGAGTAGGGGGTTTTGGAAAATAAGCTAGGGGAATAGTTTGAAAATTTGAATGATCGTTTAGGAAAAGGGTCCAAGAGTTAGGACCTTGAAGTTCACTAACCTAGGTTGGGTTAGCCAGCTATTGCGCCCAAATATTTCGCACTCGAGGAATACTCACACAAGCGGGAAAAATGCTGTACTCTCTCGTTAGAACTCATCCTCCTAGAAAAATGAGTGCGACTACGTTTGATTTGAAAATAGATTTGAATAAAGGGCTTTTTGAAAAAGATTTGGAGTCGCCACCTAACTTGATTAAGGTGGGTTAGGTCACCTAAAAACTAAGCATAATCCGAAAACTACATTTAGGGTTTTTGAAAAAGGTTTTGGAAATATCACCTCGAGAGAGGGTTTTTAAGAAAACGGGTCGTTTAGCAACCTTTGAAAAACATTTAGACCTTTTTGAAAACTAACTCCTTTTTGATCTCTAAAATCAGTGATTCTAGGTTCGAAGGTTGGTTACGTGCAGGGAAGACGCACTAAGCCATTACCCTACCCCGTCCTTTAGATACTTACATGTCAATCTACCCTAAATTCACCTATGAGAGTCTACAACTAACTAAATGGTTCAATCCTATTCACTTTAAAAAAGAATGCTTTTAAAAAAAAAACATGATGCATGATATGCAAGTGCAATAGAAGAGAGTTGGAAAATAGATTTGGAAATTGATTTGAAAAGAAATTGATTTGATTAAAAAGAAAAAGATAAAAGCTTGAGTTTGAAGATTGAAATTGAATTTGGAAATTGAAATTGAGATTTGGAAATAGAAATTTGAATTTGGAAGTTTTGAAAATAGATTGGAGATTTAAAAAGATTGTAGAATTTGAGATTTGAAGAAAGTTGTGACCGCACTTATGAAGGTGGAATTGAAAGTTTGAAAAGTGTTGTGATCGCACCTATGAAGGTTGCCTACGTATCCCTTTGGGGCAAATCAGGTCAGTCGTAGTTCGGACCAGAGTCCGATTGAAAATAGAAGAGTTGATTTGAAGAAGGAGATTGAATTGGAAAGAGGATTTGATTTTGAACTTAGAATAGAAGATGGGAAATTGGAATTGTTTTGGAAAGATTGAGGTTTAAGGAACCTAGACTTAAGAAAGATGAGATTTAGGAAAGACTCGAGAGTTTAAGAAAGATTGGATTTAGGAAAGGTTCGAATTAGGAAAGGTCCGATTTAGGAAAGTTTCGAATTTGGAAAGTTTCATTTTTGGAAAGTTTCGAATTAAGAAAGTTTCAACTTAGGGAAGTTTCCAAATTAAGAAAGTTTCAAAATTAGGAAAGTTTTGAATTAGGAAAGTTTTGAAATAAGGAAGTTTTGAAATAGAAAAGTGTCACTTTTGGAAAGTTTCGTTTTAGGAAAGTTTTGAAAATTAGAAAGTTTAGAAAATAAGGAAGTTTTGAAAATAAGAAAGTGTTGAGTTTAGAAAGTTTTAAAATTGGAAAGAGTTGAAGTTTTAGGAAAATTTAGAATTTAGAAAGATTTGCGTTTAGAAAGATTTAACTTAAGAAAGTTTTGAATTTAAAAAAACTTTGAATCTGGAAAGATTTGAAATTTAAAAAGTTTAAGATTTTGAGTTTCAGAAAATCTTGAGATTAGAAAAGGTTTGAGTTTAGGAAAGATTTGGAAGCTTTGAAAAGTTAAGATTTGGAAAGGGGTAGAATTAGGAAGAATTTGGAAATTGAGTTTTAAAATTTAGGAAAGATTTTTTATGTTCAAGTTTTGAAAACTTAAGATTTAGGAAAGTGGAAGTTTAGGAAGGATTTGAGTTAGGAAAAAGTTGGATTAGGAAGGGATTGGATTTTGTTCCTAAAAAGCGATGTTGGATTTCATTTCCGAAAATGGAGGATTGGATCTAGTTTCCTAAACGGGGAGATTTGATTTGGTTTCCTAAAGGGAAGATAGGATTTGGCAAGGATTTGGAGAGGGAGATTCTAGAAACCTTAGATTTGGAAAATTATAGTTTCGACGTTGAAAATAGGTTTTGGAAACGTGTATAGTTTGAATGAGAAAACAAGAGGTTTTGAAAACCTAGGTTTGGGGGCAAAGTTTAAAAACCATGTTTTTGGAAAGAAAATTAGGGTTTCCTAATGGTTAGCTCTGGGGCTTGACTTGGGCTCTAAGGAAAAAGGATTTTTGGAAAGTGCGTTTTTGAAAACGAAGGTTTTCTAGAAGGGAATCCTAGGGAGGAATTTCTAGAGAGAAGAGTTTTTGGAAAGAGATTTTTAAAGAGAAGGAGTTTTTGGAAAGTGTGTTTTTGGAAACAAGATTTTAGAAGGAAAATCCTAGAGGGGAGTTTCTAAAAAAAGGATTTTGGAAAGAGAGTTTTTGGAAAGATTTTTGAGGAGAGTTTTTTCTAGGAAAGAGACCTAGGGAACGTTTTTGGAAATTGGACTTTGAAGAGAGCGTTTTGGAAAGGAGTTGAAAGAGTTCTGAAAAATAGGTTTTTGGAGAGAGTTTTTTGAAAACAACTTTGGAAAGAAGAAATTTAGGAAAATATGTTGAAAAAGAGATTTTTAGGAGGAGGGATTTGAAAGGAGAGTTTTTTGGAAGGTATAAAAAACATCTCACTTTTCTAAAGCGAGTCTAGCCATAAGAAGGCTAGAACCACTTTAAGAAAGTGGTGTTGAAAACAACAAAGGTTGAAAATATGGACCATGTTAGTCACTTTAAATGTAACACTTTCTTAAAGCAATCCTAGCCAGGGAAAGGCTAGAATCATCCTAGGATTGTGATTTTGAAAACATGTTTTGAAAAAAGGAGATTTTGATGCAACTTTGAAAACAAGTTTGAAAATGATTTTTGGAAGATGCAAGATCATGATATGTACAATGCAATTTTGGGGTCGTGAACATACAAGGCTAAGGCTTCACCACATAATCAAGGGGGTCGGACCCACGTGGTCTCTGGTTAGACTAGAAGAAAGCCCCCGACACGGTGACTCTCCAATAGCCCAATCCTACACATGGACCGGGAATCCTCTTGTTTCAAGCATGCAAAGAAAGGGGGGAAAAGAGATGGGAGATTAAAATAGAGAAAATCCAAGTGGGTTGGAGAGAGAAGAGAGAGGGGGAAGTGCGAAAATTTAAATGGAGAACCTACCTTGTATCTTGTTTATTTTGTGCGCCTTGCTTTTTTCGGTCTTCGTCTTTGTCTTGATCTTCATTTTCAGTCTTCAAGAGTTGTCTTCAAGCTTTAGATTGCAGCTCTTCAAGTATTCAAAGGATGGTTGAAGGCTAGTGTATGAGTGTATGGGGGTGTGTATGAGTGTATAGGAGGCTAAGGTTTGTGTATGGTGGCTAGGGTTTGGAAAACCTAGGGAAGCTAGGGTTTAGGAGGTGCTCGAGCTCTGTATGTCGAATTATATGATTTTTGGTTTGAGTTTGCGGATCCTTTTCACGTTGGAGGAGGCTCTGTATTTATAGAGGTTAGACAACACTGGAGCCAGGCCAAATTTTACACTGGCGCCACTAGGAGTGGCGTAAGGCCATTTTTTGGCTTGGCGCCACTACTAGTGATGACAACCATTTAGGAAATGTTTAAGGTCGGTAAGCAACGTATCTTTGACTAGATTTGGGCGCCTGTACTAGTGACTACCATGCAATTTTTAACCTGACTTCACTAGGAGTGGCTTCGGAAAGTCCGGGAATGATTTGAAGGAGCTGGGAATGACCCGGAAGGCCGAAAAGGAGCAGGAACACTTAAAATAGTGTCCTGGAGGTATTTGACTTGAAAAATGAGGATAAAATGGGTCGGAAAGGTTGACCGGGCTTTTAGGGCCAAAACGGTCAATCGGACCGGGAAACTGTCGGGACAGACTCGGACTGTCCCGGAAGAAGACTTGGGATCTGGAAACATTATTCAGAATGTTCTCAGAGGTCGCCGGTTTGATTCCCATAGCCGGCGTGGTAGGAAAAGGAGACCGGCCCACTAGGGGCAAAATGGTCATTTGACACTGGGTTGGCCGGAACTGACTCAGAATGATCCGAAAAGATAGAAGGAGGTTGAGGACACTATAAAAAACATTCTCAGGAAGTTACCGGTTTGATACCCAGAGCCGGTGTGGTCGAAAAAGGAGACCGGCCCATCAGGGGCAAAACGGTCATTTTGTACCGAGTTTGCCGGAACTGACTCGGAATGATCCGGAAAGGTAGAGGAAGGTCGGGAATACTATAAGAAATATTCTCGGAAGGTTACCGGTTTGATACCCAGAGCCGGTGTGGTTCCCGGGGCATTCGGATGCCTAGGAGCAAAATGGTCATCTTGACCGGAAAGTCTCAAAAAAGGTCTAAGGGGTAGTTTGGTCATTTTTCACCGAAGTGGGCTAACAGACACTGGTGTTGACCTGGGTTTTGAGTGTTTCCGCCACTCTGACGGCGGTCGTCGTGACACAGGGGTTTGTTGGTAATTCCTTATATCGACCTATTTGTGAGTATTTCTGTTACTCTAACGGTTTTGTGAGTAGTTTCACTACTCAGACCGTCTCGAGGAATAAACTTTCTCGAGAGAAGGATTGGAAAGGGGTCTTACCGCCTTCGACAAGACGTGCCTAGATTGGAACCTTTTCGAGGAATAAACTGTCTCGAGAGAGGGATTGGAAAGGAGTCTTACAGTCTTTGAAAAGGCGTGCCTGGATTGGAACCGTCTCGAGGAATAAACTGTCCCGAGAGAGGGATTGGAAAGGGGTCTTACCGTCTTCAAAAAGACGTGCCTGGATTGGAACTGTCTCGAGGAATAAACTGTCCCAAGACAAGGATTGGAAAGGGGTCTTACCGTCTTCGAAAAGACGTACTTGAATTGGAACTGTCTCAAGTAATAAACTGTCTCGAGAGAGGGATCAGAGTTGGAATTGAAAAGAAACAATGCCCCTATTTGGGCCTGGTGGGCCCGCGAAGCGATGGACAGACGGGATTTGGACTTAGAAAATCGATTTCGATTGGAATACGCCCACAATGACTTGAAAACAAGTTTGGATGGAGTGTTGACTGCCGAGCGGTCAAAAATGGGGTGCTTACACCTAGGGTTAGGGGGAATCTAAGGTTAGTTAACTTAGGTTCAAGTTAACATAGGGTTAGGTAACTAGGGTCAAGTTAACATAGGGTTTGGTAACTAGGGTCAAGTTAACCTAGGGTTAGGTAACTAGGATCAAGTTAACCTAGGGTTTGGTAACTAGGATTAAGTTAGCCTAGGGTTTGGTAACTAGGGTCAAGTTAACCTAAGGTTAGGTAACTAGGGTCAAGTTAACCTAGGGTTAGGTAACTAGGGTCAAGTTAACCTAGGGTTTGGCAACTAGGGTCAAGTTAATCTAGGGTTAGGTAACTAGGATCAAGTTAACCTAGGGTTTGGTAACTAGGGTCAAGTTAGCCTAGGGTTAGGTAACTAGGGTTAAGTTAGCCTAGGGTTTGGTAACTAGGGTTAAGTTAGCCTAGGGTTTGGTAACTAGAGTCAAGTTAACCTAGGGTTGGATTGGAATATGGTTTTGAAGTGTGGTTTGGTGTATTTTTGGAAAGAGTTTTGGAAAACACAACATGTTACGCAATGGATTTTAGTTGGCAATCTTTTTAAAGATCATTTCCATGAAAATTTTTTACTCTAGTCAAGAGTAGGGTTTGTATGGTTGGTGATTGGAGACCATTCCAGGGAAGGTTTCCTCATGGCCATTATAACCACTATCTTGACAAGAATACAAAGGGTCAAAAATCAACATAATGATGGTAATTTTTAGAACATCATGTTTTTATGTAAAGATGGGGAGAATGCATTTTTGAAATCATCTTTGGGAAAGGATTTTGAAAACCATTTTTCAAGGGAACCATTTCATCAAGAGAGGGTTCATATGGCCAATAAAAAGGGAGACCACTCAAAAGAGGGTTCCATGGGGCCATTCCAACCCTTAAACTTGAGAGAATGGAAACCATAAAAATCAAAGGATTTGAACATCATTTTTTAGGCGATCATAAGGAGAAAAGGGGACCATTCTAATAATTTAGGGGTCCTATGACCAATATAAAGGGAGACCACCCAAGAGAGGGTTCCATGGGGCCATTTTAACTACTAAATTTGAGAGAATGGAAACCTTGAAAATTAGAGAGTTTGAAAGCAATTTTCATGCAAGTTGGAATACAATGGTGCAAAAGTATGAATTAGGGGATTATGAGGAATTTTCTAAGGCATGACTCCTAAGGTCTCACTCTAAACTTCAAGGGGCTAACTCTTAGAATAATTTTTGAAGGACATGTAGAATTTCAAATATCATGAAATTAAGAGCAATGCAAGCATTGTGGAATATGGCAATAAACATAAAATGAAGCCAAGCATACAAGACATGATCAAAATAATAATATGCAAGGGGTCATGATTCACATACAAGGCTTTTAGGCTTCACCATACAAACAAGGGGCTCTTAGGCCATACCATCTTAAAGTAGGCTAGTGAGAGATCCCCCTACACGGTGGCTCTCACTTACTTTCTTCTAGGCATGATCTAGGAGCCCTCTTGGCTTAAGCATGCAAGAAAGAGGGGTTGAAGATAGGGATTAAAATAGAGAATAGCCAAAGTAGGCTAGGAGGGAGAAGAGAAAAGTGGGGGAGAGCACAAATGTAGAAGGGATACCTCCTTTTGCCTTCAACACTCTTGTAGTCTTCAATGGATGTCTTGGTTAGAGCTTGAGTGACTTCAAGAAGGCTTGAGAGGCTTAAGCGGAGTGTATAAGTGTGTATGAGGCTTTGTATATGGAGTGTATAGGCTTAGGAGAGGTAGAATCTAGCCTAAGTGTTGGAGGGGAGGAATACATGTAGAGATTCGAGTTTCTGGAGTGATTTCAGCAGAGCTTCGTATCAATTTTGAACCTGAAATATGCAAGGGGGAGGCCTCTATTTATAGGCAATCTGGAACAGACCATGCGCATGTGCTATATGCGCATAGCCAAAATTTGGCCGTGCGTATGTAGGACATGCACAGGTACTGTTCCATTGCCAGAATAACACGTGGCACGCTATGTACTGATTAAATCTCAACCGTTGATCGAAAGTCAGTCGATCTGAACAAAATTTGAGCGCATGTAGCATACGCTCCATCACGGGGAAGAATTGCCCAAACTTTGCCTCGATAATTGGGCCAACCGAGAAGGTTCTAGGGGAATCGGTCGCACTCGGGATGTTCTCCTAGTGCATCCGATGAACTTTCATGTTTTCGAAGAGTTTGAATTATGTTCAAAAGCGTGGGATATCGTCTTGGGAAGCGTGCCAAAAAGGACACTTTTGTGGAGCGTCTGTGATACGCTCCGTGGGTGTTTGAAAGTGGCTGTTTTCGTTTGATGTGATCAAGGCCTTTGAGAAGCGTTCTATTTGATATGACCATTCCGATGGAAAGTACTCTGGAAATACTTTCTAGAATTTTCAAATTTATGCATTTCTCAAGTCGTTTGACGGTGTGTTTCGATTAGGGAATCGAAGAAAAAGTCAACTTTGACGGAGCGTCTGCGAGACACTCTAGGGGTTACTAAAAGTCATGATTTGCACACCGTACGATGGAGGGCTTCGGGGGGTGATCTATTTGATTGAACCGTATCGACGGAAAGATCTATGGACGAGCTTTTGAGAATTTCCTGATTTATGCATTTCTCAAGTCGGTTGACGGTGCATTATAACCAGGGAATCGGGAGAAAAGACAATTTAGGCGGAACTTCTGTCGAGTCGTGTGAGTTTAGCATCGTAAGGTGTTCATTGGGTTAAACAAAGGCGTGTGGTGAAACCTCCGCTTGAAATCCCAAGGCCAATGCTGTTTCGGGGCATATTTGGGTTTTCAGGGGTAAATCGGTCATTTTGACTGGAGTTGGCTGGAAATGGTCAGGAATGATTTGGCATATTGTGTTAGGCGTGTAAGGTTGTTCAGGGATGGTTTTGAGAGAGTCTGCTGCCATTCAACGGGGTTTGTGCCATGCCGAGTCGCTCGGGGGCAAAACCGTCATTTTGACCGGAGTAGGCCGGAATAGGACCGGATTTGGACCGAATGGCGTGCGGGGGACGCTTGATGGTTTGACAACATTTAGAAGGATGGACTTATCGTTTTGAGGGATTTTGAACTTTCCCAAAACGTGCCTGGAGGCCCAAAAGGGCAGGTTTGGTCATTTTTCACCGAGTCGGGCTAGCAGGCGCTGGTGTTGACCTAGGTGTTGGTTCCCGAGACCGCCCGGTCTCGAAAAACTATTTGTGCGGTGTTGGTCTCTAAGAACGCCTAGTCTTAGAGAGCTACTTGTAGGGTGGTGTTAGTTCCTAAGAACGCCTGGTCCCAGAAAGCTACGTGGAAGGGTGGTGTTGGTCTCCGAGAACGCCTGATCCCAGAGAACTACCGAATGACGGACATTCTACATTGGCGAGCTAGCAGGCGCTAGAAGTGAACCGTTTGGAATCTTTGATGAGGTGTTGGTCCCCGAGATCGCCCGATCCCGAGGAGCTACCTGGATGGCGTTGGTTTCCAGGACCGCCTGGTCCGAAAAACTGTTTGGAATAATGGTGCTTAAGGCTCCAGCGGGCTCTTGTGGGCCCAAGAAGTGACCAGTTGACTGGATTGGAGATTGATACACTCATCTTGAGCTCGCACGTGTTGTGATATTGGAAAACTTAGCCCGGTCGGGCCGGAGATTGCCGAGTGGGCAAAAATGGGGTGCTTACAGGTTCAAGATAGAATTTTTTTGCATGACAGTGTTTACATGGCTCTGCCATAGGTAAAACATCAGCTTCACACACAACATCATTTAACCTAGTTGCGCTGCCTTTTCTAATCCATATGTTAAAAGTAAATAATATTTAAAATTTCTAACATGAATGTACGAAGTTTTATGTCGTTTATACAATCAAATAAACTTGAATACCTCGCCTAGATCCTCCCCATTTTCTATTTGTATTCGTAGTCTTTGCAACATATATAGGATAATAATTATTATTTTATCAACCAAAAAAATCCTAATAATCAATCAATCCTATTTGTACTTTTCTAATCCAACAAAAAATTTTCTTTCACTAATAAACAATTTACCACTCTGTTGAGTGCATAAATTAGCTTCTATAATAGAAATCGTCAATTTACAATTGCTGGTTGCTTTTGGGAAAATTTATAAATCTATATATTAAAAAGGAATTACAAAATTAGTAACTATATTGTCAACACTGAACACAATTTATTCACTGAGTAATGAAAAAATAGCAACAAAAAAAAAAAGCACATAACAATAGCCTCAAATTTCCAACTTAAAAGAGGCTATGGCAATGGATGAGCCAAATTTTGAGCAAAAGGATTCGTTGATGTCGAACCTATAATAAATACTACACATGAGCTTCTTCTTTAACATTAAAGAGTTTAAAATTAAACACCAAAATAAAATTGTATAACAATTTCTTGCCCACCTAATTGAGAAGTACTATAAGAGCTCATTTGCATTTTGCCCTTATCCATTAAATTCACTCCTAGCTTGACCAACATGTTCCCTATTATAAAAGTATATAAAAATAAACAATTAACAAAACATATTTTATTATAACTTACTAATAGATCATAAAAAAGTATGACATTCCTAAATACAATTCCTTGATTTTCATTGCCAACATTACACAACTTCTCCTATCCATCCTTTATTTTATTGTTTCTCTCTCTCTCTCTCTCTCTCTCTCTCTCTCTCTCTCTCTATATATATATATATATATATATATCAAATAGTTTTTATTTAGCATATCTTTTTATGGACTGAAATCATTAGCTGCTCTTTTAATCATAATTTTTATTTGTAACTAAAAATTCTCATTCTGCAATAATATTAAGATAATAAAAAGTAAAATTCTTCTAACAAAGAAGGAACTATAAATATAAATATAAATATAAAAATGGTGCAGTGGCATCATAATATAACAACATACCTAAATCTTTTCTCATTTTCTTGTTTACATATACTTCTCTTCGTTTTTTGAGTATTTCCTCCTTTTTTTGTCATAACTTTGCATATTGTTTTCTATTAGCTTCATTCCTCTTTAGCCTCTTACTTTCAACAACATCTACATCTATATGTATATATATATTATATAGTCAAAAGTTTTTATTTATCTTCTTCACCACATAAAAACTCCGTCACATATACTAATCAATACAATGACAATACCTATAAGTTTATTTCCTTGCTTTTCTAAACATGCAATTGGACTCCTCACTCGCACTGCTTGAATACTTTCATATGGTATCTCAGCATGCGATTTTTTCAGAGCTTCATTTTTCTTTAACTTGTTCATATCTATGTAGAAACACAGAATTCACAAACAAACATAATAGTGAAAACAACACGATTTTTTTCTTCTACATCAAACACAAAACACATTCGATATGAATTAAAATTATACCTATTTGGCTATATGGTATTCCTTGTACAGAAACATCTCTATGATCCTTTTCTAGCTTTTTTTCTTCTCCTTTCTGTACTTCAGCATTTTTTTGCTCACTTCTCTTTCTTTCAAATCTTTTCCTTTTCATGTCTTGAGAAACAAAGATTTCAAGTCACAATAACAGAAGACATCCTAATGAACAAATAATAGCTATCTTTGGTACTTTTCAAAAGTACATTTATTCAATCAGTCAGAATAATATTTCAAATGAAAATAGCAACATTAATAATTAAAAAAACACAATAAATTAAAAAAATGTAACCAATAATCTAAATAAAAATAAAAATTGAACAACAATGTAAAAAATATAGAACGTGCAAAACTCAATCATACATAATTTATAGAACAAGATATCCACACTATTAAATATAGAGAGAAAAAACAACTCTAACTCAGATCTTGCCAGAATGCTAAGTTTACACCAACTACGAACCAGATAAGATTTGGAGCTTGCAAAATGTATACAAAAAAAAAAAAAAAAAATAGTTAACATAGACACCAGATTTTTTGTATTGAATCACCAAACCAAGCCTTTTACACTCACAAACAGATCTATATATTGATGCAAAAGACAAAATATAAATACTCACAATAAAAAACCAGACAAACAAACACACATAGAACGAAAGCACTAACCTAGATAAGTAGTGGAACCAAACCAAGACAGAAACACTAAAGAACGCAAAACACAGCCTGACAAAGAAATGAGAAGCAAAACAACTACAAAAACACAATACAAACCTATATATTGATGCAAAAGACAAAATATAAATGCTCACAATTGAAAGAAATACCAATACAAACAAAAAATGTTGATCTAAATCACTCACTTAGATAACCAGCAGATCCAAACCATGACAGAAACATTGAAGAATATAGAACAGCCTAGCAAAGAAATCGCATAGCATTGAAAAGAAAACCCTTTATGTGTCTGTAGCACTAAAGTTAATTGAGATGAGATGTGAATCAGCCTTCTCCACTGTTACAACAGCTAATAAGAAGTGAAGTTCCATTACTACCCCTATTCATCTAAGAAGAATTAAAAACATCACAATGTTAAAATTGACATTTCACAACTACCGTTAGTACATTAGTACATCAGAGATCACACATCATCGATGTACTATATAGCTATATGTATTTATCTATATATATAGTACTCACCATGTGAAAAAAACATGGATCATTGGCCTCCACTCACACAAACCAAAGAAGAAAAAAATATTAACTTCTTTATGAAAAATACCCAAAGCCCCATTTGTTTGCGGAAGGAGAAAATGGGGGATAAATAATACTGTGGAATTAGAAAGATGGTGATGGGTGATAAGTAATACTTGATGTGATGGGGAATTACTCATATTACATTTGACTAGATAGGATTATGATGGGATAAGTAATATTATATTGTTAAAATATCACATTAAAAATAAAAAAATAATAAAAAATTTAATTTTAAATTATAATATAGCTATTTAATATTATTTTAATCTATTATAATAATAAAAAAGGATAAAAATGTCATTTTTAAGCTTATCCCAAAGAAGGGGATAAGTAATATCATCTCTCCCCTGGTATTACTTATCCCCCATTTTGAGGGATTAATAGTCGGGAGGAATAAATAATCCTCCATCACTTTTTTTTTTTAAATATCCAATCCCCCAAACTATATCTCTAACCAAACATGCCCAAAGAGTTCGTACACAAACCCATGGGAAAAAGAATTTGGTGAACGAGGAGTACATGACAAAAGGGTTCAATAAGTGGGGAGAGTAGCCTTTTTACTTCCACAAACAAATTAAAAAAATAAAAAATAAAAGGCCACATGGAACACCCACACTAAAAAAAAGCTATGCATTCTAGCAAGAACAAGGCTATACACAGAAAAAAGGCAAGAGCAAGTAAAACTAAAGATCTAAAGTGGAGGGGACAATTAGGTCTACTTTTCTTTTTTCTCTTTGCTTTCTAACGAGATGAACAGACCCTTTTGCACATCGAGCTCCGTGAGAGAGATGTGGAGCATTGTTGCCCACGAACAACACATAGTTAGAGAAAACTGGTTAAAAGGCTAGAGCAACATCCACCTCATTAGTGCATCAGGCATCACACATCACACATCACTTATCTATCTATATAGTATATACATACAGTAGAGTAGTAGACAAACTAAAACATATAAAAACAAAATAAATAAAAAAACAAAAGCTATGTGACATGGACCATTTACCCTCCACCGACACAAACCAAAGAAAAAAAAAATCTGAAGGCCTCACGGAAGATATTGTCGCACCCAGATTTTTCGCACTCGAGGAATACACACACAAGCGGAAAAAATACTGTACTCTCTCGTTAGAACTCACTCTCCTAGAAGAATGAGTGCGACTAGGTTTGAATTAAAAATAGATTTGAATAAAGGCTTTTAGCAAACAATTGGAGTCGCCACCTAACTTGATTAAGGTGAGTTAGGTCACCTAAAAACTAAGCACAATCCAAGAATCACACTTAAAGTTTTTGAAAACGATTTTGAAAAATGTCCTCAAGAGAGGGTTTTTAGGAAAATAGGTTATTTAGCAACCTTTGAAAAATATTTAAGCCCTTTTTAGAAAAATAAACTCCATTTTGGTCTTTCGAAAACAGTGATCCTAAATTCGGGGGTTAGTTATGTGTAGGGAAGACTCACTAAGCCATCACCCTACTCCGTCCTTGTGATACCCAAATGTCTATTTATCCTAAATTCACCTATGGGAGTCTTCAACTAATAAATGTCCAATCTTATCCACTTTAGAGAAGAATGTTTAAAAAGACATGATGCATAATATGCAATTGCAATAGAAAGAGAGAGTTGAAAAATAGATTTAGAAAATTGATTTGAAAAAAAAAAAGAAATTTGAAAAAGATAGATTTGAAATTGGAAAGTTTTAGAAATTAGAAATAGAGATTTGAAAATATATTTTTGGAATTGGAAACTTGAAATAGATTATGGAATTGGAGATTTGAAAAAGGTTGTGACCGCATCCATGAGGGTTGCCTACGTATTCTTTTGGAGGAATCAGGTCAGTCGTAGTTCGAACAAGAGTCCGATAGAAAATAGAAGATTTGATATGGAAGAAGAAATTAAATTGAAATTTGGATTTGAAAAGATTAGGAAAATGTTTTAGAAAGATTGAGGTTTAAGAAACCTAGACTTAGGAAGATAAGATTTAGAAAGGACCTGAGATTAAGAAAGACTTGACTCGACTGTTGGATTTGAAAGATTAAGGAAGGATTGGATTTAGGAAAGATTCGAATTGGAAAAGTTTCAAAATAGGAAAGTTTCATTTTAGGAAAGTTTCGAATTAGGAAAGGTTTAAATTAGGAAAGTTTCAAAATGGGAAAGTTTTGGAATTAAGAAAGCGTCATTTTAGGAAAGGTTTTGAATTGGGAAAATTTTCGAAATACGAAAGTTTCATTTTAAGAAAGTGTTGGATTAAGAAAGTTTTGAAATAGGAAAGATTTCATTTTAAGAAAGTATTGGAATTGGAAATTTTTGAATTTAGAATGTTATGAAATAAGGAAGTTTTGAAAGTAAGAAAGTTTTGGGTTTAGAAAGTTTTAGATTCGGAAACATTTGAAGTTTAAGAAAATTTAGAAGTTTAGAAAGATTTAAAAAGTTAGATTTGGAAAATTAAGATTTGAAAAGGGATGGAACTAGGAAAGGGTTGAACTAAGAAAGATTTGGAAGCTTAAAATTTAAGGAAAGATTTAAAAGTTTAAGTTTAGGAAACTTATGGTTTAGGAAGGTAGGAGATTAGGAAGGATTTGAATTAGGAAAGGTTTAAACTAGGAAGAATTGAGATTCCTATTTCCTAAAACAAGGGATTGGATTTTGTTTCTAAAAATGGATGTTTTGATTTTGTTTCCAAAAATGGAGGATAGGATCTAGTTTCCTAAATGGGAAATTGGATTTGGTTTCTTAAAGGGGAGATTGGATTTGGTATGAATTTGGAAAGAGAAGTTTTAGAAACTCTAGATTTGGAAAACTATAGTTTTGATGTAGAAAAAAGGTTTTGGAAACTTATGATTTTGACATAGAAAAAGAAGGTTTTGGAAACCTAGGTTTTAAGGCAATATAAGAAGTCATGTTTTATGGAAGAAAATCAGGGTTTCCTAATTGTTGGCTCTAGGGTTAACTTGGACACCAAGAAAAGGAATTTTTGGAAAATGAGTTTTTAGAAAGGGAGATTTTGGGAAGGAAATCCTAGAGAGGAGTTTTTAGAAAGGGAGATTTTTGGAAAGAAATCCTAGTGATGAGTTTTTAGAAAAGGAATTTTAAATAGAGCTTTTTGGAAAGGAGTTTAAAAAGAAGTTTTGAAAAATAGATTTTTGGAGGGAGTGATTTGAAAAGAGAGTTTTTAGAAAGTATATAAAATATCTTACTTTCCTAAAGCGATTTTGACCATAAGAAGATTAGAACCACTTTAAGATAGTGGTTTTGAAAACAATGATTTTGAAAATATGGACCATATTGGTCACTTTAAATGTAACACTTTCCTAAAGCTACCCTAACCATGAAAAGGCTAGAATCACCCTAGGATTGTGATTTTGAAAACAAGTTTTGAAAAAAAAGGTTTTGATGCAAGTTTGAAAACAATGTTAATGTAAGTTTTGAAAACGAATTTGAAAACGAATTTTAGAAGAATGGAAGATCATGATATGCACAATGCAAGTTGGGGTCGTGAACATACAAGGTTAAAGGTTTCACCACATAATCAAGGGGGCCAAACCCCCGTGGTCTCCGGTTAGACTAAAAGAAAGCCCCTGACACGGTGACCTTCCAATAGCCTAATCCTACACATGGACCGAGAAGTCCCTTGTTTTAAGCATGCAAAGAAAGGGGGGAAGAAGATAGGGGATTAAAATAGAAGAAAACGCAAGTGGGTTCAGAGGGAGAAGAGAGGGGGGAAGATGCATAAACGTAAATAAGAAGCCTACCTTGTGTTTTCTTTATTTTGCTTAGCTTTGCGCGCTTTGTTTTGCTTCTTTTGCTTCAGCCTTCACTTCAGTTTTTGAAGGTTTGTCTTCGCTCTTCAAAGCTTCATAGTGACAACAATCCAAGTCTTCAATGGAGGGTTTAAGGCTAGTGTATGAGTATATAAGTGTGTGTATGAGTGTATATGAGTGTATAGGAGGCTAAGGTTTGTGTACGGAGGCTAGGGTTTAGAGAACCTATGGAGACTAGGGTTTAGAGAGTCTACAAGCTTTGTATATCGAATAACAGGGTTTTCAGACTGAGTTAGCGGACCTCTTTCAAGCTGGAGGAGGCTTTGTATTTATAGACAAAGGAATGATTTGGCGCCTGTTGTAGTAGCGCAAGGCCAAAGTTTTCATTGGTGCCTTTACTAGTGGAGCCAACTAGTTAGGAAAGTTTTAAGGTCGGCAAGCAACGTATCTTTAGAAGATTTGGGCGCCTGTACTAGTCACTACCATGTAATTTTCAGCTTAGCTTCAGTAAGAGTGACTCCGGAAGGTACGGGAAAGATTAAGGGACCAGGAATGGCCTGGAAGGCCGAAAAAGGGCAAGAACCCTCAGAACAGGGTCCTGAAGGTATTTGACTTGAAAAAGGATGACAAGAATTATCGGAAAGGTTGACTAGGCCATTAGGGGCAAAACAGTTAATTGGGCCAGGAAGCTGCCGGGACGGACTCAAAATGTCCCGGAAGAAGACTCGAGATTTGGAAACATTATTTAAAATGTTCCCAAGAGGATACCGGTTTGATACCCAGAGCCGGTGTGGTTGGAAAAGGCGACCGGCCCACCAGGAGCAAAACGGTCATTTTACACCGGGTTTGTTGGAACTGACTTGAAATGATTCGAAGAGATAAAGGAAGGTCGAGAATACTATAAGAAGCATTCTCAAGAGATTACCTATTTGATATCCAGAGCCGGTGTGGTCCCTGGAGCGTTTGGATGCCTAGGAGCAAAATGGTCATCTTAACCGAAAAGTCTCGGAATTGGCCCAAAACTGACTAGAAGGCACCTAACCGTACCGGATTGCTTTTCAGACAATCTTGGAAGGGTGGACTTACCGTTCTGAGGACTTAGGTACTTTCTCGAGAAACGTGCCAAGAAATGGCCTTAGGGGCAGTTTGGTCATTTTTCATCGAAGTAGGCTAGCAGGCACTGGTGTTGACCTGGGTTTTGAGTGTTTTCGCCACTCTGATGGCGGTCCTGTGATACAAGGGTTTGTTGGCAATTCCCTATATCGACCTGTTTGTGAGTATTTTCGCTACTCTGACGGTTGCGATGTTTGCGGGTACTTTCGCTACTCTGACGATTCGCGATTATTCCTGAAACTGCCTGATCTTGGGAAGTTGCTAAAGGGACTTAGCCCCTAAGAAGTCAACTTTCTCAGAAGGCGTGTCGAAATGGACACTTCTGTATTGGTGGGCAAGCAGATGCCAAAGGTGGAACGTTCTACCATCTAGGGGACTTGGGGTCTCGTCCCGGTCGACGAGTTTGAAGGGACTTACTGTTCCGAAAAGACTTTCTTCAGAAAACGTGCCGGATTGGATAGACTTACCGTCTTGAGGAATCAACTTTCTCAAGAGAGGGTTTGGAATTGGAATTGAAAAAAGAATTGAAAAGGGGACTTACTGCCTTCGGAAAGACATGCCTGATTTGGAGTTGGACCAAACAATGCCCCTAAGGGCATTTTGGTCATTTTGCATCTATTTGGGCCTGGTGGGCCCGCGAAGTGATGGATAGACGGGATTAGACTTGGAAAGTTGATTTGACTCAAAATATATCCACATTGACTTGAATACAAGTCTGGACGGACTGTAGATTGCCAAACAGTAAAAAATGAGGTGCTTACAGATATGACATGAAAACCAAAGTGGAAAAAGATCTGGAAATGAAAAAAGGCTACATCTCCACTGGAAAAAAGCAAAAAAGCTGAGGGCAGAAACATAAATACATTGTTCACGTACAATGCTTGCCATTTTGAATAAAAAAGAGGGGCATAATAGTCCGAAAAGAAAGTTGGCAGATGAACGAAAGGCGATGCACATTGGCACTTTTTATATAGCTAGATGATTGATTATGTGAGGTCATAAACGACATCTAATGCATGTAAATGACAAATTTTCAAATCCTTTCACTCTCTCTTCGTTTTTCTTAATCAAAAAATTATAACGGAACATGAACCCTTGAAATTATGTTGACCGCGAGAGCACCGGTGGACTCACAAGGGCGGAGGGGGAGCGGTGGCCGTGACCTCTCTTAAGTTTGAAAACTACTCTTAGAGTTTATGTGTTGTTAAGAGTTTATTATAAAAATAAGTACATTGGTCCTCCAAAGTTTTAAAAAAATTTCTTAGACCTTTTTCCGCTTTTAAGTAATTTTAAGAAAATGGATTTATTGTCCCCCAAAACTCAAGTGATTTTACTAATACCCTCTCAAATTTAAGTAATTTTGCCTTGCCCATCTAAGTCTAGAAGAAAAAATTTAGTGAAAAAGTAGCGTCTTTTTATTTTAAAGTATTACATCTACTATGATTTTTATCTTGTTTATATTTAATGAGTCTTTTAGTATATAGTTTAAATCTAAGTGATAGTGATTGGTAATTGGTATAATAGTACATGTGGAGGAGATTTTTCGTAAGCCTCGATTTGCTCCGCGAACTACCAAGATGAATACCAGAAAGCCTACAAGAGCAGAAGACAGTGAGAATGCATCGAATCTCTTTGGGCCGATGACACTCCGAAGATTAAGTCAAACAAGCTTGATCTCAATGTATTGAAAAAAAGAAATCTATTCTAGCTCTCAGTTGTGCATACCTTGTTTCTTAGTGGCGTAGTGTATTTATAGGTTTCGGAAGTCACACTCCTTATAGAAATGATATTCTCTCTCCTTGTAGGAGTAGACCTTTATTGAGTCGGTTTATGAGTAGATTGGACTTATCTTTAAGAGTCTTATTCCAGGTCAGACTAGGTCTTCTACTCAATGAACTTCTCTTTGTGCTTTGAGAGTACTTTAGCAGCTACTGGGCATACTTCTTTCAGGTCGGCATCATCATTCTTAGTGGGTTTGGTTTCATGTAGGTCGGCTTATAACTCGTTCTGAATCTTTTCTTTATTTTTGTTTGACATTACTCTCTCTCTCTCTCAGAATAATATATGGGTTTTTAACTTTGCTCAAAACTGTGCTGACTGTGATATGGGAGGGCTGCAATGGTCCAAGGGGAGTTATCATCTACAGTCTCCTAAGCCATTGTTGTAATGTCCATTACTTACACGCAAAGTGTGAAACAATGAACAATTTAGTGCTCATTTACCTGCATTTCTGTAGTGACATGCTATGCAATTGTTTCACAAGCTGTCGAGATGTGATGATTTGATTTCCATACATAATAATCAGGACTGTAGTGATCCTGACCAGAAAGGTTTCGTGTTTTTGGAAATCAACGTGATCGCATTTGATATACTGTTTCTAAAATCTACTTTAGATTTTTTTTTCTTTTGAAAACATCCAAATTTTAAGAATCAAAATAAAGTTGTCTTTTGAATTTTCACAACCGTTTTCATACAAAATCAGAAATGATATAAAAACGATAGTGTTCACTAAGTGAACGCAAAAATAAAAATGATATAAAAACAATAGTGTTTACTAAGTGAAAACACGAAAACAAAAAGGGTGATTACACTCTTTATATGCTCACAAGGTCCAAGAAGGCATGATAAGGGGAGAGACAAAAGGGATTATGGCAAGTCAACCATTAGAAAAAAGTGTTGATGGCTTGATCCCGCCTAACAAAAATGAAAGCGTGTAGAGAGCTAGTTGACATTTTCATTATGTATCAGTGAAATCCCAAGTGAGTAAAACATAGCAAAAGCTCACCCATCCGTGTGTAGAAAACAATTAATTTGAGATTGTTCTTTTATATTTCTTTAATGGGTATTTAAGTCAGCTTTGCATAGAAAACAATATCCAATAAGGACTGCAAAACTCAGATTCTGCCTGGTGAAATGGCCAATGCAACCAAAATTGATTGACTTTGTAGATATAAGAAGATTTTGGATCTAGTGGAAGGGCATCTCTAGCTATATCTTTTGTTTTTTTGTAACTATGGAAAAAGATTGGAACAACACGTGAAGGCAGATCCCTGAAAGCTGGAAATGGATTGAACAGCAAAATATAAAAACTAAAGCCGTCTCTGCAAGTAATTTGAAGTTGAGTTGGGTAGAAAGTGAAATGTAATTTAAAGCCGGGAAGCCTTCATCGCCGGCCTGCAAAGTGTTGAACAAAGAATAGAAAAGAATAAACCAACTAATGTCATACGCTTAGCACATGTCACTAACTAATGCTCGTTCTGTTTAATCATAAGATGGCAAAGATGGGAAAAAAAAAAAAAAGGAACTGTTTTTTAAACACAAAAGCAGCAATGCTAGCACTGAGTAGAACTTGGAACAGAATAAACCTGAATAATTCTACCCATTGAAAAAATGTTATATGTATTATATACCTACAGCTAGTTGTTTTCTTCCTCTCCAATTTGGCCCCACAGCTATCCTCTGACTTCTTTTTCCAGACAATTTTTCATCACCATCGACCAACTCTACATACACCAATGAAATTCTGGAGAATAATCTTCCCACCAAAGCTTTACAGTCTGTTGTATTGCTAATATAGAATAATCTTTTACAAGTGGTATTGCTAATATAGAATAACCTTTGGGCCATGTTTGTTTAGCAGTGGGATGGGATGAGGAATCATTGCAAATCTAGCGAATGGTTATTATGTAATTAACATCCAATTCCAAATCTAAAAATTATTTGTCCTAATCTAGAGATTATTATTTAATCCTTTGTATACGGGCAAAAGACTACCAAATTGATCTTTTACATAATAAAGCACAGGTTAAAGTCGAGCAGGAGATTATTAATTCAATCCTACAGCGTGAGCTGCAACTAGTTTGGGTTGGACAACTCAATTTGACTCGACTGAATTATCCGGGTTTACATTCAAAAATTTTAATCTTACTCATAGTTTCAAAAATAATTTTCAGTTTTACCACTTAAAATTTTTTAAATTCCCCCCCCCCCCACCCAAGATTTTGAAAAGTAGTATTTTAGCCTTTGATTTTAGAAGTAATTTTTCATTTACCCCTCAAATTTTGAGAAGTCACCTAACTTTGCCCTCAATTTTAGAAATAATTTTCAATTTGCCTCCATAAATTTTAAAAAAATTATATTTTTACCAATAGTTTTAGAAATATTTTTTAGTTTTCTATTCTGAAAATTTATAAACGTCAACCTTAAATAGTTATTCTGCTTTAAAGACCTTTATACATTAATAAAAGTTAATATGCATTATATATATATATATATATATATATATAAGATAAAATGTCCTAATGCCGTTTGAAAAGGAAAAAAAGTTTTGGTTGTGATTAATGGCCGCATCTTTTGAAATAATTTTTTGACTCTGCCATTGGGTTTAGGGTTTGGTTGCTCAAACATCCTTTCCCAATGTTCTGAGCGTGATCAAATGTATAGTTAATGAATTGTACAAATTAGAAGTGTTTTTTTTTTTTTTTGTACAAATGGAGTTGCAAAAAATTATCAATTTAAGTAATGTTGTACAACTAGAAAATTACAAAAATGCTATTCCCATATCATTTTGGTAGAAATTTATATCTCCCTTTTAGAGCCATGAAGATCTCAAAATAACTAGTAATTGCAAATAATGGCTAATTATAAGCATTTATCTACACCTTTTGTTTTGCCGAGTTACAAACTCTATGTACATGTACTATACTACACCCTATTATTTTTGGTACCACTAAGTAAATTATTAGTGGTTAATGAGTTGTGTAACAGAACAAAATGTTAACAGGTGGGCTACCTGTGAATAAAAGATGGGCTACTACTATTTTATTCTTAAAGTGATAAATTTTTTTTGAAATTTTTAGGATAATTTGCGAATATTAAATAGCATGATAAATACTCACTAACCTCAGATGTTGGCTTTTTGTAATAATATAAATTAATAAAAAAACAAAAATTTATAGCAAGTTAGTGGGGGGGGGGGGGGGGGGGGGGGGGGGGGGGGGAATCTGAATCCAATTCAAGCTACAACAGAAAAAAGACAAGTTCATTAGAAAAGGGTTCTGCAGTTTTTTTAGACTTGAAAAGCAGATATCTGGCTTTAGCAGAAAACACAGATTGAAATTCCTTTCGGTAGTTAATGCACGGCAAGTTTCGCTTTACAATTCAAAGTACTGGAAGAGGGTTGTTTTCTTGACAATGACTCTATTTTAAAATTGGTGCATTCATGATGATTATTTTTAATTTAATTTAGCTACTCATATTGAATACTATTATAAATAACGTTTTCATCTTTAATTTTTAGGAATTTTTTATTTTATTTTTAAGCAGTAGTATAAGTACTATTACAAATAGTACTTTTTAATAAAAGTACTCAATATAAATTGTTAAATTAAGTTGAAAAGAGTTGTTGAGACTTTATTAACTTCAAAATCAGACCTCTTTAAAACATCAGCATACGTGAAGAGGATGTCATCAACAGCGTAGAAGTTAAATTCACCCTACAATGCATGATCATATATATCTATATATATACCCATCATCATGATAAATGAAAAAGTCTCATTTTTCAATCGAAAATATAACAAAATCATCTCATCAGGCTAATTAATGTACCGATCGAAAGTTGGTATTCAAAACATTCTATACGTATTATACATGGAAACAGAAGATATGCCTTGCAAACCAGTGAGTCTTCTTCTTCTTCACATTCTTGAGTTTGGCGATCATGTCATCATTAGAGAATAGGTTAATACCAGGGGAGTCCAGGAACACTCTTCGGGGAATTGGAGGAGACCACAAACCACTCTGTTCATAATCAAAGTCGAACTCTGAAGCGTCGAAGTATTTGCCGAGGAGTCTGTCGGATAAAGATTTTGAAACCATCTGAACATTTGGGGCAGCTGGAGATGAAGTTTCTGGTAATGGTGTTCGCATTGAGGAGTTTTCGGATATGGCCATTAGGAGAGAGAGAGAGAGAGAGAGAGAGAGAGAGAGAGAGAGGTATTGCATACAAGACTTGAGCATATGTTGTCTGTAATTTCTTCTATTGCCTATGACCAAAAAGTGTATTGAGCTTCACAGACTTGGATGTTCTTAATTTATGCTATATTCTCTACTTGTTCTTGAAGGTATTCTTCTTATTCTTAGCCAGCTATTTTGCTTCCGAGGTTTTGATTCCTTTATAGTTGACAACATTTTTGAAAACTTTTTTAATGCTATTTTTGGATCTAGATTTGTCAAGGAAATGAAAATACTATAAGTACTCATTTTTTGTGGGCAACCAAACAAAAAAATGAGTTTTTTTAACACAAAAACCTAATAATTTTCTTCACAATCCCACCAAAAAAAAAGAAAGAAATAAATCTATTTTCTTCACTTCATTTTTTTTATATCTTTTTCCTTTCATCCACAAACTCAAGATCTTACAGAAGATTATTAACCAGAATGAAATATCAGTGAAATTCAAGATATTGGAAGTTAAATTTCATGGTTACTGTTATTGGAATATTTTATTAATATTTTTAATATAATATTCCGATAATTTTATTATTCGACTATTATATTTTCCTCTAATGTTTGAAAATATTATTTTTTGTTTACTCTACTCAATATAGGGTGGAAATTTAAGTGTGTTCGGAACTTGTGGAAGTAAAAGGAAGGGAAAGGAGCGAGAGTGAAATAGGAAAGAAAGTAGTTACTTTTCCCTTGTTTGATTTTGCGAAAAAAAAAAAAAGAAGGAAATGAATAGAAAATTACTTTTCCTTGCTTGATTTCAAACTAAAGAGGAAAGAATATGATAGGAATGGGAGAAGGAAAATGCCTTTACCTCTTTTTTTCCTACAGTTTCTTTCACTTTTCTCCCTAGTTTGAAATCAAACAAAGGAATGAAACAAAATAATTATTTTATCTTGCTTTTCCTTTTGTCCTTAAGTTCCAAGCACACCCTTAAATATGTCCACCAGATGTATTGGGCCTTGAGGTCCGCTTCGTTTGCAATTTAAATATTCCAAGCCCAGACTAAGACTAAGCCCATACATCCGAAAAAAAAAAAAAAACCTCCCGCTCTTTTCACTCCGCTCTCATATGCCCTCTCTCTCTCTCTCAAACAATCCCAGGAGGCAGAAACCCTCTATCTCTTTGTCTCTCATCTCCGACCTACCGATCAAACCAAAATCACCAAATGAGGGAGGAAGATATAGAAAAGCTCAGAGGTGTAGTTAGGGATTGTGTAAGTAAGCACCTGTACTCGTCGGCCATATTCTTCGCCGACAAAGTCGCCGCACTCACATCGGACCCCGCCGACATCTACATGCAGGCACAAGCGCTGTTCCTCGGCCGCCACTACCGCCGCGCTTTCCACCTCCTCAACGCCTCCCAGATCGTCCTCCGCGATCTTCGCTTCCGATACCTCGCCGCCAAGTGTCTGGTGCGTCCCCTCCCCACTGCGGGCTTAGTTCATTCTTGAAGGCTTCAATTGCATAGTTTCTGTTGAGTTCTTGTTTGCTAGGTTTCCAGGAATTGCCGCTTTTGTTGGTAGGTCTTTGCCTTTCTTTGATATTTGGCTGCCATCCTTACTGTAGAGACCATTTTTTTAATAGCAATACAATAAATTTGCGCTTTCATTTTTCTGGGAATTGCCCATTCTTTGTCTGATTATTCAAAACATGAATAGATGGAAAATAAATTTATAAATATTGCTTTGGAAAAGTAGCTATATTTAAAAATTTTATCTCCTTCCATAATTTTGTCTCAGTATTACTGCCTCTGGTCCTTGGCTTAGGTGATAAAGAGATGGAGTGGGGTCACAATAACATGCACAATTTGGAGACATTAATAACTCGAATAGCATACATGGTATGGTCAAACCAATATTACATCATTATAAATTGAACAAGTTAATAAACTTCAATTTATAAGCCATATATTTACTCTCATATAATTTTTGTCGATATTTTGTATTTTGCATCCTTTTGTAGTTAATTAAAGTTTTTATCAAAAAGTAATCTCTAATTAGTAACCCATGCGTTTGTTCATTATAAATGCCAAATCTCTATATTTGAGGCTTTAAATACCACTATACATAATAATTTTTGAATGAAAATATATAAACAAAAAGAAAAAGATAATCTTTGAAACTCTTCATGGTTTGCATTTAGTGGATCTTTATCATTCTACTAGGACGAATTTTGGTTACTCTTGAGCTTGACAACTGACATCTTTTGGTGTTTTATCATTGCCATATGTTTTCTATCTTCTTCAATGTTGTTTTGAATTACACATCACACTGACCCATAGCTCATCTCAGCTCAACAACCCATTATCCCAACTACTTGGTGTTAACTAGGTGGTTTTTCTTCTATACTTGCCTTTATGTAAAGCCATAAAATCTTATTAAATATTAAAGGGCAAAGTCAAAAGTTGACGTGACTTGCAACACATAGAATGCCTATTTGGTTTTGTGTTCCTTGCCATGAATCTCAAGGGGTAATGGTTACCCAGCATGATGATTACACAGGAAAATTCATGAGTTATGGATGGTAAGGGGTTCATGAGGTTGATTCCTTTCACTGTATGTGCTATTGCTACTACATTATGTACTAATGTAGAGTGTATAATGCAACGTTTATAACAGAATATTGACAGATATGCGTAGCATCTAGAAATCTTTGATCTGTTATGTTCAAAACTGTACTTTGTGGATCATAATACATTTGTCTGCATGCTAGCTTTTTTGTTTTTTGTATTTATGCAGTCTTAGTAACAGATGAGTGGTCCCTTTCCACCTTTACATAATTCTGTTGTACTTGTTTACTTATATGTTTAGACGTTGTCCTCACTTTTCTATTCAATGAATAAAATATATATGTGACCAGGAGGAATTGAAGGAGTGGGATCAATGTCTATTGATGCTTGGTGATGCAAAAGTTGATGAACATGGTAATGTTAATGACACAAAGGACTGCAATGTCATGTACTTGGATAAAGAGGGGGAAGATCGTGAAATCAATGTAATATTTCTTGCTTTATGCTACTTGTAAGAGTCAACACTTTTTAATTCCTTCTATTGCATAACTGACTTTTCTCCTGCCTGGCACTATTTGTCTTGTCAATAGTGAAACCTATAGCACTAAATTTCTACTTTTTAAAGAACTACTTTAGAATGCACTTTTCCTCTTTTGGGAAGGTAGAATACAACATTCTTGTAGGGAAATGGAATCTATAAGAATGAGTTAAAAAGGATTGTCATAGAAGTTAAGAAAAAAGGCATCTCTGCTAGCCTAGATATGCTGTTGGAAGCTAGTATTCTGAACTGAGGACACCATTGAAGCTTTTAGAATTGAGATGAAGATTCTATTTTGCTTCTGTGTTTTTTGATTTAGTATCAAGCACTGAATTTTAAATGTCAGTTGCTACCATTTCTTGTAGGTTCTTTCACCAGATAATTCATTATGACTGGATGAATTGACAAATCTTTCATAGAACGATATAATTATTGGAAATTTGAAATCAACACACATATACTTTTCATTAAGATTTTGAATAGTTGGGTATCTCTGCCTGTGAACTGTAAGAGCCCGGGATTGATTTATTTGTGAGCTAAAATTGGACCATTGTGGTCTTTGTTTTCTTTATTCGGGACATTTTTGTTGGTGGCTTTGCTTATGAAACTGCGTGAGCTTCCATGATCTGAATGAGGCCTGTGCTTGCAAATTTTGGTTGTCTAGCCAGGTCTAGCTTAGCCTGAGCCCGTTAAAGTTGTAATATTTTTGTGCCGAGCTCAAGTCAATTTCAATATTAACAAGTGCAACTTCAGCCAAGCAACACTCAGTATGTCTAGAGCAGATCTAGTTCTCTGTATCCCTGAAACCTCCTCATATATCGGGGCATCTGATGGCAATCTACATACTTATAGAGCTTGAAAATGTGGTATGTACATATAGGCCTTGCCATTGCTCTAGATGATCCCCACCCCAGAGGCAACAATTGCACTTGCTGTCACTATCTGGCATAAAGATGTGGTTCCCAGTGTAGCGACCTTAAATTTCAGTTTGGATATGGGTGTATTGGCGTGGAATCCTAGTGATTTCTAATAGGGCAAAAACTAAAATTGGAATTTCCTTTGTACATAGCTTGCACCCTCTCTGCATTTTAGATAATGTTAGTTGTTTTCCATATGTCCTCATGGTCCTTACGAATCAACTCCATAAGCACTTACCCTTGTTATATTGGAATCACAAAAGCTGAGGTACAATATTAATATCTATTATATCAAGTTAATAGTACATTGGTAATGTTTGGTCTTTGAGGTACAATATTACTATCCATTGTACTAAGCTAAGAAGCATGGATAGAGATACGAACACGAGACACGGCAATTTCAAAAAATAGGGGACATAGATATGGCGGGAACATGGCAAAAAATTATTATTTTTATATATTTTATTTTCCATGTCTATAAATATAATATTTACCTACCACCAAAAATATTAAAAAATCTAATACTCAATATAATAGACAACAAGCTATCAATTTATCATCCATCAAGCATGGATAAAAACACAAGTTAAAGAAGATCATTATCCAATACATCATTAGATTCATTACTGTCTAAAGCATGAACTAGCAAGCATCCAACTTTCACCAAAAAAAAAAAAAAACAGCAGTGGCAGGTAAGCAGTACTAATTTATTTAGTTAATTTTGCTAAACAGTACCCACATTGAACATAAGCAACAGTGAATAGGAAAAAAAAGGACAAAAAAAGAAGGAAAAAAGAAGAAATACGGACAGTGAATAAGAAGAAGAAGAAATGTTTTGATTTGAGATATTTTGTACATTTTATATTGAAGTTAAGAAAATTAAAAAATATACCCCATTTAAAAAATTTCATAATTACATTTCAACCCCTGCCGTGTCCTAAAGGTGTCTCAGTTGTGTCCTCGACGTGTCCCAGCCGTGTCTCCGGCGTGTCCACAGCTTAAAAAAAAAACAAAAAAACAGGTGGCGTGTCCTAGGAGTATCCATGTCCACGATGTGTCTGACACGCAAACGGCACCCTAAACGGTGTGTCCGTGCTTCCTAGGTACTAAGTGAATAGTACTTTTGTAATGTTTGGTCTGTATTTGCTTTACCTTTTTCCAATTGGAAGCAACAGAGTGCATTTTGATAAGAGGAGATAACTTGCATGACTATTGGGGAATTACTGATTTTAAATTAGAGAAGGGAAATATAGAATGAATTAAGGAGCATTTGCTTCTCACGAATCTATTTTGTAGGAAGATTTGAGGGAAGGTACTTTTCAAGTTTTTGAGCAGTATGAGATTGCCTCACAAGCATTACTTCTGCTTTTCAATGTTGTGTGGGTATTGCCTGCTTCAATTCAGACCACTTCTATGTCTTGTCTTTGAATGGTATGAGTGAAGGAAGCCAGCATCTTGGTTGCATAGCTGGTCTTGACAACTGCTGTATTTTTTTCAAATTCCGCATTCTCTATGTCCAATAAAAAGTGATAAAAAAATCTCTCTAAATTTGAGCCATCATGCATTAAGTGTGAAAACAAGGGTTTGAATTTAAGGAGTGCCTCTTTATGCAAATATAAGCTATGGTTTAGGTTTGTACCAGATCTACCTATCCCAGTACTTAGGATAATGTGATCACTAAGGTGATATGGCCTCTTTACTTTGTAAGATTTAGGAAGGGGATTGGCAGTACTTCTCTATGTGACTTTCTTCTATTGCCATGTTGACAAGAGTAGATGGCTTGCCTAATTTTCAAAACTGGGGATTAAGGTGTTTGAGGCAACAAAGTTAATGCTATGTCACACACTTCCAACTCTTTCATTTTGGAATCCTAGGGCGACACTTGTAGAAATGGTTATTGTGTCTACTCTCTGTGTTTCCTTGGAAAGCAACTGTTGCAGACATGGACCACGCCCCAGCTCATTAAGTCACAACAACATTTAAAAGTTGTGATCTAAAACTTCTTTTGTAAATTATTTGACATTTTTTATGTGTTGGTTTGGGGCTTGGCATTGGACCTGTTCTCTAAATGTTCCATTTGTCTAAATTTGGTACATTAAATAGATTTTGATCACCACATTTATCAATATATGGTTATGCCAAAAGAAGGAAAAATTGGTGCAATGTATAGGCTTTTGATGTTGTCATATTGCTCTTTTGCTTTGGTAAGTTTTAACATTCATGTGACCACTCACCCACCTTAAGAGTGTGTGAAGATTCTTTTGTCCGTCATTGATTGCAAAACTTGTGTTGATTATACGGGATATGATATGAGATAAAAGCTTGCATTTGTTATGCGATCTAATGATATACATTTATATATATCTCTTGCAACAGATTTCATCAGCAATATGCTTTTTAAGAGGCAAGGCATATGAAGCTTTGGAAAATCGTGCCCAGGCTCGACAATGGTGAGTTCTCACTATCCCACATAATCATTCAATTTTTGGGCATCTGTTATGGTTTATTAGTATAATATATATATATATATATATATATAGGTATGTATATTTCTGTACCAAAGTTTGTGAATTTTGTCATTTCTAGTTGCAAACTGATGATTCCTATACATACATCACTTTGGAATGATATTTTTGTTTGTATGGATTTAATGAAAATCAAACACCTTAGTTGCTTAAGAAAGGGTGTATTTTCTTGGTTGTTAGAGAAATGGGATTTCTTCGATGATGTTATGCAAGTCTGTGGAAGTTATATGGAAATGTTGGACATTTATTGAGTGGTGAAGAAATATTGGAACATTTTTAATAAAATGCTTGAAATAAAATGAAGTGTATAAAATGTGTCCTAAATGATTTTTTATTATTATCTAATACAAAAGATACATATGGTAATTCAGCGAGTATTTTTAAATTCTGTGTATTATGAGATGCAGGCCCTTGGGTAATTGCTTTTTCGTTAATTACACTAACATCCCCTGAGATTTCTGACAATTACAGGGACATCTGACATCTCCTTAGATTTTGAAATATCATTATTCCCTTATTAGAGTTGTCGGCTAAATGTTGTCAATGGAGATTGTACATTTACATTTTCCTCTCAATCATAAATAATGTTTTCAAAAGCTCATATCTTAGATTTGCGCACACATACACACACATCTTTATATATATGTGTATATATATATTACCAAATTTAACCACACCATGGCTCCATCATTGTTCTCCACCACCATCGACCACCCCCTTTGAATCTTGTCATGATACACACCATTGTCACTGTTCAACCTCAAACTCTCCCATCTTTGATGAGCATCTAACCACTTAACCACCGATTGTATAAAGGCAACATTGGTATTTTAAGTTTAAAAAATGGCAATTTTAGTTTTTTCCATCCAACTGACTAACAGATTGCTAATGGAGGGGGTTTCTGCATATTGTCATGTAAAGTAGGGGTAATTTAAAAAGTTTGAAGGGTGTATTTGTAATTGTTATAGACCTCAAGGGGTGTTAGTGTAATTTGCCCTTTCCTTTTTAGCTGTATCTACCAAAGGGGAAAACATAACCACCAAACCTCTCAACCATACCACCTTTGCAAATATATCCTCTTATCAACAAAGATGAAATGTTTACAAAATCAGGCGAGAGAGAGAGAGAGAGAGAGAGAGAGAGAGAGTCTTATCATGACCCAAAATAGAGCATTGCTATCTACCATATCCCTGAGTAAGGAAGTTGATGTTGTGGGTAATAGGCTAATGCATTACCAACATACCGTTATAGACCCATCACCCTCCCTTTTTCATCGCATTATAGTCCCACCACTGTTTCTCCCTCTTTTTCTCTCAATTACAAACAAACCGCTGTTGTCTTTTTCCCCCCCTTCTCAATCAAGTTATTTAAGCCAGCCACCGTCCGCCTCCGCTCATCGTTGCCCAACACCATTACTAGTCGCCACCCACCTCCACTCATCACAGCCCTCCATCACCACTTGAGGTTTCCGTCATTAACAAACCACAAAACGAGCTGATGCAAGCCATGGAACGACCTGAGCACGGACACTAGAAAACTGAGAAGTAAATTCGATGGTCTGATTGCATTGGGGTAAATCCTAGGGTTTGTTGCATAGAGGTAAACCTTCTCCTATTTAAAATCCCTAATTCAATCGACTTTGATTTGATTGCACACTACTTGGAGGCTGTAAGGAAGGTGATGGCTATGAAGATTTCATGGAGATGGTGGTGTTTCTGGCTCGGCTGAAGAACAATCTTCTGTTGGTATTGAAGATGGTGAAGTGTGATTTTTGCCTTGTTCTTCGCCTTATCCACCGTGTAGAATAAGGGGTGTGGTGGTAGAGTGGCACATTGTTGGTTGGATAAAGAGGAGAGAGGGAGAGATGTCATGGTGTCTATTGCACAGAGAGAGAGGGAGAGGGAGAGAGATATCTCAAAACCTAAGATGGATGGATAGATGATGAGTGTGTGTGTGTGGGCCGGAGGGGGGGGGGGGTATGATTTGGTGTGATAGGTTTATTATCTCTTGATTGAGACGATGACATGGTACATGGTTACTGCTTTATGGAAAGTCAGTTCGTATTTCATATTAATTTATATAGAAAATACATACTTATTTTCGATTAAATTATCCTGTATAAAGGTAGTATTTGCATTTTAAGTTTCAAAAATGGCGATTTCAGTTTGTTCCATCCAACCCACTGACAGATTGCTAATTGATGAAAAGGGGGGGGGGGGGGGGGGGTGGTGTCTACATATTGTCTTGTAAAGTAAGGGTAATCTCAAAGATTTGAAGGGTGTATCTCTAATTGTTAGAAACCTCAAGGGGTATTTGTGAAATTTGCCCTTTCCTTTTTAGTTGTGTCTACCTAAGGGAAACAAATAACTGCCCTTTAGGTGTCGATCTTATTATAACAATTAATCTCTTAAGGCTTGTGTTGGATGCATTGGAAGATGTTATACCACATTTTTTTAACTAATTTGCATGATAGGACTCATCTGAGTAGATTTTATGTGATGTTATTTTATTATTTCCAATTATAGGAAGTTTTATGGGCCTTTAGGCTAAATATGGGGCTTTATATTGCTACTATGTTTGGGCAGGATTAGTTCTAGAAGGTATAACGAGGTTTAAGGACTTTCTCAAGCCTATTTCATAGGCTTGTTGAGGGAAAGAGAAGTACATGGTTGAGAGGGATTAAAAATAGTGAATTTGGTCAGATCTTTGCACTCGGCCTCTTTTCTTATTTGTTGCCTTTTCATCTCTCTCTTTTTCTCCTCTCTCAAAATTTCTCTCGCATTCCTTTTCTCTGTTTCTCTTGACTGCATGGCACTATCCTTTTCTTCCTGCCCTTTCTCTTTTGCTTTTTAGACGTTAAAGGAACTCAGACATAAGTTATGCTCGTTTATTTAAATTTTTATTTACTTCTTTAGTCATCCTAAATGCACGTGTGTGCTAACTAGACTCGAACCCTGCAATTATACCTCCAGCCTCCAGGGATGGTGGGAGGTGCCACTCCAGCTAATAGCTAGAGCTGGTATGTGTCTGTCACATGATTAAAAATTAGTGTATTGGCCACTTTGCACTTTACTGGACTCCACCTCCAAGTTTTACTTAAATTTCAATTTATTCCCTGAAATTTTTATTACAACGGTTGTATGCGTAAACTTTCAATCAAATTTCGATTTTAATCTTCATCAGTAACTTTCAATGATGAGTTCCATTGATTGATGTGGTGGAAGAAGTGGTGATTGGTGATGGGTTAAAATAGGAATGGAGGTCATGGTGATGATGGCATTTGTTAATGAAAAATATAGTGGCGATTTTTTCTACATAAAGAAAATTAGTCAAACGTGGAGGTAAAATTTGGAGGACAAAAACAAAACGTGGGTGAAACTTAGGGAATGAAAAGTGTTAGTCAAGTTAAGGGCAAAATGGTCAATACAATAAATTATTAGGTCATGTGGTAGGCATGTGCCTGATTTGCATCTAATTTAATGACCATTAATGGTGGACAACATTGAAATTCATGTATAACTTCATGGTTAACATTGGTACAATTGAAAAATTAGGGACCAAAGCGAAATTTTGATATAATTTGGATGGTCTGTGATAAATGCAATTTATTCTGTCTATAAAACTTAATCAAAGAAATGGAATTGATCCCTAGGATTGTGACTACACCTTTATTCTTTCCTGGGTTTTCATTCCTTTCTATTCTTTCATTTCTATCTGTTCTTTCACTTCATTTTTTTGTTACAATGTCTTTGTTTTAATTCTAGCAATTATTTGGAACAAAATTTATATATCAATTCAAGGAGATCATCTTTATATTTACTCTATACTTGATGTTTTAAGGTACAAAGCTGCTCTTAAAGCTGATCCTTTATGTTATGAGGTATGCTACAAGCTTCAAGTGTAAATGCATTTCTTAATTTTTTAAAGTTTTTTTTTCTGCTATGACAGTATGACTTAATATATTCAAATTATAACAACTTCTTATTTGAGCTTTGTAACGAGGGAACGCTCTTAGTGTCTGAAAATAAACCAACAACCTTCCTAATTTGATATTTCATTTTTGGGAATGGTTGAATTGCTCTGACACTACTGTCTTTTCATTTTAAATGAACAATTTCATATCTATGCCTTCTGTACTCACAATTATATGATAACATTTTTACTGAAATAGGTTGGAAATGATGTCAACATTGTCTTTAACGGATTTTTACTGAAAATATGTTGGAAACGAGTCCTTTGAGAAGAAGTAAATTACATTTTTTATGGTTTTTCTGGTGATTGTGTGTTTAAAATTTTTCATTAGTTGCCCCCTTTTTTCAGGCACTGGAACGTCTTATTGAGAATCATATGCTCACATGTGAAGAAGGTGAAAATTTATGATTATTTAGTCATGATGTACATTATTTGATAAATAAGCAAACTGGTGTCTGATATCTAATTCACATATCCTTGTTCTGTTGCCTTGTTTTAAGATTTCATGAGGTCCTTTAGAGTCATTCACCAAATTTGCTCGGTTTTTGCTTATATTATTTCATATTAATATGCTTCACTGGGTTGAATATGACTTATTTGTTCTGCCATTGAATTCCAGAGACAAGTCTACTTTCATCATTGCAATTTGCTCCTGAAGATGGATGGATCTCATCATTCTATTCATGTCTGATAAAGAAGGTATGTAATGGTGCAACCGGAATGTGATATAAGTCACGTGAAGCATGTTTTGTATTTTGATGGGTCCATTGCAAATGTGTTAAATGCATAATCTATGCACTTCTAAAAATTTTTGTTTTAGTTTCTGTCATGATGATACTCTCATGCCGTGATTCCCCACACTGACCTCGTATTTTTCTTTTTTGTATCATACAGTATGATAACGACAATGTCGTAGAAGCCAAATTTAGAGAACTAGAACAAGAGGGTTGTAACTTCAAACCTTCAGAACAGTCTTTCATGGGTACACTGAAAAACAACACTGATCTATTGGCCTGCAAAGCTGAATACTACCATCAGTGTGGGGAATATCAAAAATGCTTCGATCTAACTTCCATGTAAGTTGGAAAATGCTTCAGAACATAATAATAATATAAACTTGTATTTGATGTACTTGACTGGAGCCTGCATCTTGTTGCATGCTATGTAATCCAGATTGCTTGAAAAGGATCCCTTCCATCTGAAATGTACACTGGTGCATTTAGCAGCTGCTATGGAGCTTGGACATTCAAATGAACTCTATCTTATGGCGTGCAACTTAGTAAAGGATTATCCTCAAAAGTGAGCATGCTTTTTATCTTTTTACTTGTTTTTTTTTTTTTTTTTGGAAAAAAGACGTGTATTTTTATTTACAAATAGTATATATATATTTTTATCATAGGCATAGTCTCCTATCATATTTGTTAGCATGAGAAGCACACTTATCATAAGGTTGAATGTGAACCTGTGGCATAAGTTTAGTATTTAACTTTTTTTGCTTAGCTGCGACTCAAGGCTTTGTTCATAATTTCATGTAAGATGTATAATTAATAGAGTTCTGTAAAGATACTTTTTTACAATGTAAGCAAAGAAGTACGTGAAACTACTACTTCTTTTCCGTTCTTTTTGGAATGGGGATGCTGGAGTGGGGCGTTCATCTTCCTTCTATTGCTCTCTCTCTCTCTCTCTCTCTCTCTCTCTCTGAGAAATGAAATTTCTGAGGAGAAGAGGACTGAGTAAGGGAGAAAAATTGGTGTGATACTCTTTAGAATTTTTTTATGGAAGTTTGACAATACTGTTGAGCTTGGTTATAGCTGTCTTAAGATTTTGACAGTGAGCTGGTGTTTCAGAAATTGATGTAACGATCTTCAGAGCGAGCCAAAAGACCTCCCTAATGCTAAGAATTGTATAGGACATTGTTTTTGAGCTTTGATTTCCATAAAGTTCTAAGAAGTGTTGGGTCCAACCATCCAAGAAGTGTCATGAGTATGTGATAAAATCATAGATCAGGTCACATATACAAATTTTAGGAGCAATGCATATTTCAATTTAGTGTGCTTGGGTATTTCATTTTATTGTGCTAGTTAAAATCATGTTTGTTGTTATTTGGGCCTTTCAATTTACCTTGTATTTCAAAACAAATTATTCTCTTGTGCTATTCAAATCTGTTTGGATGGAGCTGATAAATGCCATTCAGATCATAGCTTTTCAATTCTTTTTCGAAAGTTACTCTTCAATATCCTGAATTGCACATGAAGTTGTTTCTCATTGGGACGTGTTTTTCAGGGCTTTGTCTTGGTTTGCAGTTGGTTGCTACTACTATTGTATCAAAAAGTATGATCAATCACGCCGTTATTTTAGGTAATAACCGTACACTTTTTGACTGAATTAACCCCAATTTCTCAACAATGCTAGTGTGGTTATTTTTACGAGTTGCATTTTGCCATTTAATATTCAAGTTTTAAGTTAGTTGCCAATACATTCAACTGTATCATTTCTTGGTTTGCACTTTTCTTTTATGTTAAAAAGGCTAAAAAGTTTGTTGTGTTGGAATCTTGACTTCTTCAAATTCCATGGAATGCTTATGTTTTGACATTGACTTTATAATACTTTAAGAAGTTAATAGTAATTATCCATCCTATGCAATTACATAATAGTAATTATCCATACTTGATAACAGTGCCAGTGCCTTGACCTCATCGTCAAATGAGATTTTAACAGATTCCAACTAACTTATTAGTGCATTGACATCGTTGATATGCTCAATCGCAACTCCTCCTTCGGCATCTTCAGCTTCTTGATAAGATGGACTTTATTCATGGCCGAGGGCTTCTCATACATCCGTGACAAAGCAGCCATCAAACTATCGGTTGTCTTCTCGTTCCTTATATTGAAGGCAACAGACGCAGTGAGGGTTAGCCTTACTGTACCCAAGGCTTTACGATCGAGTAAATTCCACTCTTCCTATTTCATCTCTGTCGGTTTCTTTGACTTTCCTCCAAGAGGAAGATAAAGATCCTTCTGATAGAGATAGTCCTCCATCTGCATCTTCTATAATCCGAAGTTCGAACCATTGAACTTTTCAATCTTGACTTTTCCTTCTTCCGCCATCGTCTAGGAACCAAATGCTCTGATACCAATTGTTGGGGTTTTGCTAACGGAATCAAACATAAAACCTAACTCTTGAGCAACTAGCAATATAAACAACGAATCTAGAATGGAGAATATAAATCAAGCACACAAACACAAGCAGCACAAAGATTTACGTGGTTCACCCCCAAAGATTAGGGCTACGTCCACACGGTCTCTGCGGTTTCACTATGATCATGAATAGAGGAGTTACAAGAATCTATGGAACATGTGTAGACTTCTTCTAGGATGATACAAGCAAACCCTAGCCTCCTTTTCTCTTTGATCTCCCTTGTGGCCTCTTCAATCACTCTCTATTTGCCTAGACTTTGTGCTTAGGCTTTTGTAGAAGTTGTAGAGCAAAGGACATCCATTTAGGAGAGTTTCCTAAAACTTTGTCCGGTTGTGGCCGCAGCCAACAGGTAGTGCCAACTCACTAGTATCTTGCATACGACTCACGTCGGTGATTGCCGCGTCCAACAGGTAGCACCAAGGGAGCTCCACTCACTGGAATCTCATCCAACATTATTCTCGATTCCCGCTGGGGGGAGAAGGGGTAGCCAAGGGAGCGCCAACCGAGAAACTTGGAACAGTCTCCACATCACATCAGTTCCCTTGGTTCTTCTTTGCATGTTCTGCCGCACCTTGCAGGCTAGCATCACCTAACATAAATCAAATCAAGGTTTGGGCCTTGCGAGGCATCTCTTTAGGGCCTTTTTTAGGCTTTAGGTGCTGCTGTACCTTCATCAATTACTTTACCATTCTGAAGACCTTATGCATTGAGAGAGATTGGAAATTTTAGTCAGTAGCACATTGTTAAGTTGCATTTGATTTGGATTTCATTTTTCTGCTCTCATGTTCCAATTTTTTTGTCTTACAGGCTAGTGACTTCCATACTTCTCAGAAGCCATATTTCTCAATGAGTGTTTTTCTTTATTGTAATGTTATGCTTTATTCTGCACAATGGTTTTGCTTAGTGTGCGAATGTTGGTCCTAGAAATTTGTCAAGGTGACATTCATTGCCATAAATTGGCTGCTAGTTGGGCTAGTAATTGCGCTTCCAGTTGGATTTGTTATAATTTTTCTGTCTATAAATGCTGCTTCAATCCTTATATCCTTATCGTCTATAGTGCATGGGTCTGGATTGATATTTCATTGGTAATTTTAACCGACAGCAAGGCTACAAATCTAGATGGAACATTTCCACCAGCTTGGATAGGTTATGGGAATGCATATGCAGCTCAAGAAGAGGGTGACCAAGCAATGTCAGCTTATCGCACTGCAGCTCGTTTATTTCCTGGGTAATATTTATATAACGCTGAAATCTTTCTTCAGTTTGACATTGAATGAAAATTTTCTTATTTGACACTTGCCTGTGTGTAGAGTTGATAATGTTCATGTCCTCAACTCTTTTTGAACTTACTATGCATTGTACTTCATCATTTGCTTTACATGTTTCTAATTTTTTTTGTCCCTGGATAAGTAGGTTATTTTTTTTACTGGAACAGGAACATATTTGTTGGGGTGTGTGTGTGTGTGTGTGAATGTGTCTATTCTAGTGGATTAGATTATTCTTCCTTAATATACTAACATTTTGCCCTGAGTCCATAAACTTTGACATCTGATGATGGGTTAAGGAGAAGGCTCCTTAATTCCCCCTGATGCTTCTTAATGAGTTTTATTACTTATCACCAAAAAAAAAAAAGGCTCCTTAATATAGCAATATTAATTCTGAGAAAGAATAATTAGAAAGTGAAGAAGTACATAAGTAACAATTGTTGAAAATACAATTGGGTTAAGAAGACCATTATTGTTATTCTCATGGTTGGAGCTATGCTAAAATCAGTTTATTGATCATTTCTTTATTATGCGTAGTGGAAATCCTCTTTACTTGTGAATTGTCTTTTACAGGTTGAATCTTGATATTCTCTTGTTCCAGGTGCCATTTGCCGACTCTGTACATTGGGATGGAATACATGCGAACCCACAGCTTCAAACTTGCTGAGCAGGTGATACATCTGTCAACTTTAGCAATTAACTAGTTGTGGTTCTGAGTTTCGCTTCATTTCTAAACTCATGCTTAAAAGAATGACAGAGAAAAAAAATATATTTAATGCACTCATCTCTGCATTTGTTATCCAAATATACATGTATTTTGTTATCACTGTTGGTCTTAGTGATAAAGCTATCTAAAATGGATGTCAGCTTCATAGTTGTCGTCGAGAGTTATTTTGTCAGGTTCTTTGCTATTCTTCTTCAATCTGTTAGTTATTCTGTTAGGTTCTATGCTAGACTTAAAATTGATGACATCATTCTGTGTTTTCAAAAAAACTTGTGGATGGAAAATGTTGGAATTTGGTGTGGGTTGTTAGGGAATTGCGGTGTCTTTGTAGTAAAATATATAACATTATTTTATTGTGTGTACTTCAGTAATTAGGAATATGTACTTCAACAGTAAGGAGTATCTTCAATTGACTAACTAAATCAACATATATTTTTTATTTGCAAATTATCAAAACTCACCATACTAATAAGTAACAAATAAGCTATATCAATTGACAAATCTTCTCACCATATCTGCATCCCCTAGGGTGCATCATCTAGCTACTGAATTGCGTTTCTAGTTGAAAGGTATAGTTGTGTAACTCAGATTAGTTTGCTTTAATGTCACACAGTCTTATTTATGTTCCCGTTCTAATTTAAATAAACCTCTTCAGATGGATTGAAATACCAGATTGGAGATCCAATCATTAGAACATATGAATAGGTTGGCGTCTAGGAAGCACAAACACTCTGCCGAGGTCTCCGTATGCATGTCGAATACCTCTAGGACGTGGACACCCATTGGACACATGTCCGACATGCCGTCAGATGTGTCTAATTTTTTTAAAATATATTTTTCTTCAGACGCGTCTCATTTTGGACACTTTGTGACGTGGCGGGGGTTCTACCACAAATTTTGAAAATAAAAGATGTGGTGTCAAGTTTTTGTAATTTTAAAACTTGAATCTGAAAAAAAAAAAACAAAACAAAAAGGTTCAGTTCTTTGAAGTTGATCGATCGATCGAGAGAGAGAGAGAGAGAGAGCCTAGTCGAAGAACCCCATAGGCTAATTGCTTGGAAACATAAGGCGTTTCTGCACTCTTTAACTGCACATGTTTCTTTAATTAAGTTATGAAAGACATGGTTCTTTAATTTTAATTAGTGTTATTTTGTATTTTGAATTGGCTTTGAATAATATATTTATATACATTACATATAAAATCATATATTTTTGCCATGTCCCTGTTGTGTCGTGTCTTGCATTTTTTGAAAATCGCCGTGTCATCGTATCCATGTCGTGTCATGTCCCGTATCTGTGTTAGTGCTTCTTAGGTTGGGATTGTATTGATTTGTCATATTACAGAAAGGGATCGACTGGGGGCTTTTTTCATTCAATCAGATTTGGATCACCTTCAGTCCCATCTAAATTTGGCCTGTTTGCAGGCAAATGTGCCAGTGTGAGCACATATAAGGTATCCATGTGGTTGAAACTTCTGGTTTTCCACATGGTCTCAGCAAGAAAAAAACTGAAATCAGCACAAGGCAGCCACATCGTCTCTCATCTTCGCTGTTCTGCTCTCCATTAACATCCAATTACTTATGGAGCCCCTTTGTTCGTATCACTCATCGGCCTCGCTTAGGTCCCTCTCGATTCTCCCCGGATTCACTCACAATTTTTGTCATCCTTATTTGCAGTTCTTCAGGAGTTCGAATCCAAGATTTAAGACTTAGTTTCTTCATAACTGATTAGAGATATCAGAAGACTGCTTCTGTATCCTTTGTGACTGTACATCAACATGTTAGTTTGAATAGGAGTCCCTTATCCCAAATAATTCTGAAGTCTATTCATTGTCAAAATATGAGGGAGTTGTAATCCCGCATTGTGAGTTTGAAATCAAAATACGTATTCAAAGTGCTAGTTTGAATGACGTTGATTTGTCTTGTTTGTCAGTGAGTTTTTTCGATTACGTATCGTGATATAATCCTGTCTCTGGTGGGATGACTCCTATCTCAGGCAATACCTTCAAATATCTTTTTACCAAGTTAAATGTTGCATCTCAGCCTAGACTTGGTACCATGGTAGTCCATCACATTGTTCTGAAAATGAGTTATCCTGATAGAGGCGTACATGGTTGAAATGGCATCAGACATTTTGATGTGCTTAATATGGTACAAAATGCTAGAATCAGCTGAGATAGAAATCATGTTACGACCATATTTTTTAAAGCATTGAACCTACATGGTGGATAATACGTAGAGTGGTTGCTAATGGAGAGAGGGAAAATTTGCAGAAATGCAATTTAAACTATATCTTTTTGTGTGCAAACAATCGTATTATTCCAGTTTTCTCCTGATGTTTGATGTGCTAATGTTTGTGGTCATTGAATATCAAAATTCTGATGAGCTTTTTGTATGATCAGTGTTCTGACAGGATTTTGTCTCAGTTTTTCATGCAGGCAAAGACAATATGCCCCTCAGATCCACTTGTATATAATGAACTCGGAGTTGTTGCTTATCATATGAAGGAGTAAGGATAACTGCCCTTCATGAAACGTCTTGTTGCAGATATTTAGTGGGATTTATCTATCAAAAGGACCCTGATTTGATAGTTGTTGAAGCAATATCAAAGAACACTTATAAAAGGGATGACATTAGATGAAACATTATCTTTTAGTGACAAATGGAGGATATGATAAATTTTTAAACTAGTTTATTTTGGCATTTTTTGTATGCAAAAGTTCCATGGAAGTTTTGGAAATTGAGATAACTGACCAAGAAAATAAAGATTGGTTTCTTAAATTTAGGATTTTGAAGTTTTGCTTCCACTATTACATTTAGATAAGCTACCTTCACTTATTATTTAGTCAACATTTTGAACTATCTAGTTTTTTGGAACATGGTAAGTAATAGGAATGACTAATGAGGGCATTTGATAGGATATGATCTATTGAAGAAATGGTAAGGGAATCTAATTATTTCTCTATATGATACTCATTACGTTTATAAGAATTGGTAATAGAGAGGCACCCTAGACATTCTTATAATAATGGCTCACAAGGAATGCCCTTTTCAAGTTTCTCTTGTGTTTTACTTCGGTAAGATATTGGATTGCAAAGCTATGATGCCTTTCACTTATATTGGAACCCATGAACAACCTTTCCAAAATTTTCCTTGACATGGGATGGCTTAAGTCCATCAACTTGAATCACTTTTTTGTACTTGGGAGACAAGCCATCTTAAATTTGGGCTAAGAATTTGAACTTGAACAATAATACTTTCAGTAAATGAGGAATTAGTTTGTCACTTTGTTTGTCGATTCTGCTTCTGTATATAAGCTGCCTACATTTGGGAATGCCCTTTGCATCTTGATGCATTAAGATTGTTGCCCAAGGTGTTTTAAATGAAGAACAGAGCATCTTGAATTTTGATGGGATTGCGAGAAACTGACCTTGCTCTCCATCTTATTTGTACATTTAAATGTGATAGAGCAATTCAAATATTTGGTCTTAAAAATTGCCACCTCCGGAAGTTCTTAAAAGTACTGTACTTATTGGTATTGTTAAGAGATGAACTGATACATATAAAAGGAAAAGGTAAACATGAAGTACAAAAAGTAAAAACAAGCTAATGTAGTGGGATGTAGCCTAAACATGAGTAGAAGACGCACTCAAAGAAGAAATCAATCTCCCTGCAGCTCTTGATTTACTGTAAACTCATGGTGTAGAAGGAAAGGAACCGTGTAATATGGTCCTCTACTTAGTTGACTAGACGGCTGATATGCAATCAAGACACAAAGACTTAGTTTGTTTTCAACCACTAATCCTGCTTGAGGTCAAATAATACCAGCTTATGGAATTCAATGATTTGGCATTCAGTGAAGAACATAGATATATGTTCTTGTCTTTGGGAAGTCTTTAAGAGACCAGAGCAAACTCAGACTAAAACACCTGACTTGCCTTCCGAAATATTTGAAATCAAACCAAAAAAATGGTTAAAGTCACACAACCAACAATGGATTATGTTGTGTGGAGAAATTGTCCAATGTTGAGCAAAACTTGAACTTTTTCAAAGCCCTTTTATGAAATCCGGACTTTTTCTAAAATTAAGTTGATCCAGGGGAACCTATAAAAAAAAGTGGTTCTTAAATGTATAATGCTATCCCAAAAGACAAAAGAACTACCAAAGGGTGTTTCCATCTTCAGCTTTTACATTGTTGCTTAGGGTGCCCAAAGAGATCTAGTGCTGACTACTGTAAAGCCAGCATGAGCACTTGGTGTAATAGTTATATCCAATTCATGTGTTCTCTTTGGTTAACGTTTCTCAAGACTAAGCGAAATTTAGGTCTAAAATGTGGCTTCTAGGGTTTCTAAATGTAGGAAAAAATGGGAAAGAAGATAGAAAGTGGTAAATATAGATATATAGAAATGCTTCCTGGCACCCTGCATTCTTCCTGAGCAATATATTTACTGGTGGAATGATACTGCTGAAACTAGATGTTGTGGAAAGATGAACTCAGGTTATGTAACTTATGATTTGTTATGCTAAGATGTTAAGAGATATTTGGATTTATTTTCTTATTTCAAAAGGTTCTCTTGTAGATTCCTAGGCCAGGCAACAAGGAGGCAGATAGATTGGCTGTACGTAGCAGCTCCTCTTGAGCCTCCCAAGGTCATAATTATCCTCGAACGTTGTTGGAGACTTTGAGGTTTTGGGGTCTGCAAGATTCTCATGTGGATTTTCTTTGTTCTTGCTGTATTTGTTGAAGTATTTCTCATCGTTTTCTGTTCTATTCTCTACTGTGTTCAACAAAAAATAAAAAATAAAAATCACTACACAATTAAAGAAATGACATCAAACTCCTCTAGTATCTTGCTTCTTATTAATTGTGCTGAACCCTGACAAGTACCTGTGCCTTTTATTTGCCAAAGAAAGTGTGTGCTTTAGTAGCATCCTTGTTCATGCTCGTTTTTATTGCTGGAGCTATCAATATGTGCTAGTATATTATGATTAATTTTGATATTTTAAGAACTTTCAGAGTTATGTGAGCCAAATTTTTGGGCAATAGTTTGGAAATGCCTTTTACATCTATTTGTTCATATTTGGTGAAGCTACTTTTTATCCGCATAACTTTTTCTTTTAAACTCTTTCAGGTATAAAAAAGCTGTGTGGTGGTTTGAGAAGACTTTGGCTCACGTTCCATCTTCTTTAAGTGAAATGTGGGAACCGACTGTGGTTAATCTAGCCCATGCATTAAGAAAATTGAAGTATGTCTAATTTTCCCATACCTGTTTGAAACAATATCTATTCTTTGTCCCATGAACTTTTGTTTACTTCCTTCTTGGAACTCAAGGATGTTGGATGGGTACATGCCAATCATCTGTTTTCTAAGTTGAAGTAAAATAGTGTTAAATATTCTAATTTGGATGGATTCTTGTACCCGATAACATCATCTATGCCTTTGCTGAATCGTTAAGTGTCGCAATTTTAACACAAAAATTGCCGAATAATAAGCTCAAATCCTGGGGAACCTGAAGGGGAAAGAAAAAAATGGCTTCTTTAAAGGTACAGTGCAGTGAAATCCATAACATTGTTCGTAATATAATAGTTGTAGCATTTTTGGTGGTGTTGCATGGATTATGTTGATGCAGATTTGTGAATTATCTTCCCCTAAACCTTTGTTTTATTATACCTCCAAAGGATGCTCTTTGAGCCTTTGAGCTCTCATAATTTGACCAACAATAGTGATATGATATCTTTTCGGTTAGAGTTTAGCTGTTAGTGTTAAGCCTGTTGTAGTTTATGATGTTCGTTTTTATGTTTATTGTATGCATAAGGAAGAGAAATAGTGGTTTAAATATCTAAGAGAAGTCTTTTGTTTTATCCAGTGGACATATTTGGTGCAGTTTAGGCGCCTTGTATAGAAGGATATGTTACCTTGAAGTCTTGAACTTTAAGGCAAGATTTAGATGAGGTTCTAATGATTATATTTTTGGAATCATATTTATATGGAGCATAAACTTTTTCTATGTGACATTCCTATTTTAACAAGTCCCTTCCCCATTACTGGGCGCACCGTGATGCATGCACATATTGTAATTCTTGTTTCACACTAGAAAAGGTGACAGCGGTGGGAGGTGGTCATGTGCCGGCAGGATTGTTACACGATTGCTGTTACATGGGTGAGGAAGAGGGTCAAAAGATTGGCAGGGTCATAAAAAAATTTGCTAGTGAAATTATTTTAAACATGTGGAGTTTGTGGAGTTCAATTCTACAGAAGTTTAAGGGAATTGAGGATACCAAGTGCAGCATGATCAAATATGAGAAGGTTGTGTTGTTGTTCCTTGACTTATCTTTATGATATGCAAATTTCAGATGTACTGGGACATTAGTTATTATGTACAAATTCTTTTGGAGATTCTGGAGGTTTTAAATGTGTGGGATAAGTTTGTAGTTGCATTTTTTATGAGCAGGCCTGTTTAGAAGTCCTTCATTCCACTATATCTTGATTAAGGTTTTGTTCTTCTAGAAAATGTCCTCTCTTGTTCACTGTGTAGATGCTTTTGATTTCTTACTATATGTTTTTGCAAATTTAGTAATATGGACCTACTCTATATCAGGAGGTACCATGAGGCAATTACGTACTATGAGAAAGCACTTGCTCTATCAACCAGAAGTTTGAGCACCTATGCTGGTCTTGCCTACACTTACCATTTGCAGGTACTTTATCTCTGAAGAATTATTTCGTTTTTTTATCTAGTATGGTTGGATGTGATGATAGAAGGGGGCATTTTCTATAGTGTTGCTCAATTTTGTGGCTTGGTCCATAACAACTGGAGCTAGATTAGACCACTTGGCTAAAGGCACGTGTTGATTGACTATAGCCTTTTTTTTTTTTTGTGTTTTTTATTTCATTTTGGCTAAAGTCTGATGGAGAAGAAAATAGTCAGATATTGAGAATATCTGTTTTCTGCCACCACTCACCAGGAATGCTTTGTTGGAGTTTCCATGTAATATTTCCTTGTGCACTCCTGCAGTTCAGTATCATATTCTAGATCAAGAAAAGTAAAAATTTTGAGTGGAATTTACCTTTTTCTTTCGAACTGGTTGTTACCTGTTTCACTGGTAATAAGAAGCTAATGCTAACGTTTTGTATGCTTTTTTATTTTGATTTTTCTCTGCATTGCCTTGAAAGGTGTTATGCCAATGACTTGTTTGGTTAGTCTGTCTTTCAAGATGCTATAAACAAGATTGGATAGGGTATGCAATGTTTGTTCATTAATGTGTAGCACTTTCTGCTCTAAGTGACTTGCATGTTTAAGTAAACTTGCTCACAAGGGAATGCTAAGGTTTCATGGGCATGAAATGACCAAATTGTCACATTCTAGCTTGAATATTAGAATATGAACTTCTCTCCAAACTCTTTGTACACTCTGTCTAGCTGATGATTTATTTTCTGTGCTTGTGCAGGATAATTTTACCGCAGCAATTACGTACTATCACAAGGTAAGTTACTCCAAGCTTGAGCTGTGGCATAAAGAAAATAGTATAATAAAATCTACTGATTCTATGCACTATGCTAATACTGAGAAAACTGTTTTTTGTTTTACTTCGACTTCATTATAATTCATCGTCCTTCTAAAAAAGGCACTGAAATGTAATGACATGTTATGTCTTTTGCCTTTGATGTTCTAAACTGAGTCCTGTTATCCTTATCTCCCTATCAGGCTTTATGGCTGAAACCAGATGATCAGTTCTGCACGGAAATGTTAACTTTAGCTCTCATAGATGAATGCCGCCATGGCGTGGAGCCCAAAGCAGAATCTCGTCGAAATGAGGTATTTATTTAGTGACAGTGCCAACAAATTTTTTTTAAGTCAATGTTATAACATAGTGTACTAGGTATATTTATTTCTTCTTGTGTCAAAGCAGATGAGATATTAGGTGTTAATTGTTTCATGTATTTGTGACTTGAGGGCATCTATATTTTTCAGAACTGAATGAACCTTCACTGCTATTGGTTTATTAAATGATCCTCGCCTTACAATTTATCTCACATTTCGGGAATCTTTGTTATTGAGTAATTGATGATGGTACCTCTTCTACATCCGCATGAAATATTCAATCTCTCTCGTCTTGTGATCAGATGTTTCTGGTGATGTGTTTATACGGTTGGCGGATTTAAGCAGTAGAGATATACAGTTTGTTATTTTCTGGTTTGACAGAATGAAATGTAAATTTGAAATAACGTATAACCAGTTTCAGTTCGATGAAGGGTGCATAACAAAATTTGATGGCCACCGGATCAATGATGATGTTGTTCTTGTCTAAAATAATGAGGTAGATTGCTACACAGAAACATTAAGTGGAACTTAGTAATGGGGATTAAAGCAAGAGACATATTTATTCTACATGGAAGTGCTGTCCTAAAAATTATGTATCACTGCATATCATGACTTTAATTGATTTTATTTTAGTTTTTTGTATTAATAAAGTTATCCTAATGTGAAGAAATATTTAATATTATGACGACACGTCATTGAAATGACATGGCATCACAAGCTAATGAAACAAATGCATATATTCATATATGCATGTTGAAATTCTCCTCACCCAGAATGCCGTACTGGTTTTTGAGGTGGTGTGAAAATTTTTTCTCAACTAATGGCATGCTTAAATATTCACTTATTTGGCATGATATTAATGGTTGGTGATAAACACCGATGCACTCAATATTTGTCCAATGGGAAAATGGGAAGAAAATGAATATATCTATATATGTTCATATTTTATGGGTAACTTAACCAAAATAAATAAAACTTTACCAATAAATAAAACTTTACCAATAAAATATTTATACAATTTTCGTTTGATTTCCCCCTTTTTGAATATTGGAGGGCCACCATGTCTCCACTGGATGTTCTCCACTTCATCATGCAAAAATGGCTTGTTCTTATCTCCTGCAAATTTGACAGAAGTTCTCCCTCAGTAGCCGTATTAGCTTTGTTGATGCTTGGAAGTGAATGGGGAAAAGCTAGAGAGGGCATTTTATAGATAGATGGCAATTAAAATTTGGACAAACAATAGCGGAAGTGTTGATCTGTCACAAAATCAGAAAGAGGAGATTTTGTGGATATCTCTATTTTTATGTACACAAATAAAGTGAATAAAGTATATAGAGAAATTTCTTTGTTTTTGTTTTTGGCCTTAAGAGGAACATCATGTATACAAAGTTAAGAGTTAAAGACGTTAGAGAGTTGGTGTGCTAAATCGAACCCTGACCTAAGACGCAGGTGAGGGTACTAAAATGAATCCAATAATGTTAGATTTTTCTAAAGGGAATTAGTTACGCTCACTTTTATGAAAAATGGGAATAAGCCAAAATTAAATGGGATTCAATTACCTTCACTTTCAGAAAAAAATGAAGATTCCTCACTTTTTTTTTTATTTTCCCGGGTGTTAGTCACTTATTGATAATTTAGTTAAGTATCACAAATTTATTACTTCAGAAGTACATTATGCACTAATTAAAGTATTCAAACTTATAAATACTAAAAAGTGGTACATCTTATAATAGCCTTCACAATATTCTCCCCGTTGAAGCCAATCTCGTGCATAGGAGGATTCAAGTTTCTCCTGAATGTTATAGATGTTCAAAACAAGTAGAAACTCTTGAGCACCTGTTCTGTGGGTGTGATATTGCAAAGCAAGTCTGGCGGGGGTTTCTTTTTGGGACTTGATTTTGAGCATAACACTCCATCTTCTTTTAGCGGCTGGTTTGAGGAATGGTTTGAGAAGGTTACTGGGTAGGATGGATTTCTCTCGGGTTCGCATAGAGACTGATTGTATTTTGTTGATTCAGGCTTTGCATGATCTGAGCAAATCAGAATGGGTTGATAGGTGTTTAGTGGCTGATATTATCTATTTTGTAAAACTTATGGACTATGTCTCCATTAGTAAAGTGGATAGGCAGGTTGTGTGTAGAGCGAGCTCTCTGGCTACGGAGCACTTGTGTGCCTGGACCAGAGAGGGATCTTTGTAACTTCTTTTGCTCCTTTTAATGCTACTATTTCTTGTTCTTGTTCTTAAAAAAAAAAAAAAATAGTAATTAGTAATATATTCCTAAGAAGTGACTTGTATCATTGGGATGCATAAGCATGTTTGATTTGCATTTTCAATAAAAGCATAACCTTTTCAAAATTCCATTTTAGAATTTCCAAGCCCCTTCACTTAATTCTCCATAGAGTGTAACAAAACAAGAAAAATTTTAAATCCCTTTGAAGCACCATGTCACTCTTTCTTCACTCACAATATTAGGATTTTTCTTGCTATCCACCCATCTAGTAAAAGAAACCTTCCATTGTATGAGGAGGAGGAGGAAAAACGTGGTGCTTCTTGAGAACAAATAATTTCTCACAAACAAGACATGTTGGACCACTCTAGGACTGCTCCTCTTCAATGAAATTTGTAGTTGCATTTGAGTGGGTGAGCATGTGAGTGGGTCTCACCCACCCACTTTGTAGGGGAGACTGACCAAGAGGACGAGAGTCACGTTGTGTTATAAAGAAACCGAATAATTTCTCACAAACAAGACATGTGGGAGTCACAAACTCTATTTGACTTTTCTTTGTTATAAGAATCTTCCGTGGAAGAAAGTCTTCAAAATCTTAATTGCTTTGAGACAATATATGTATATATATATATATAATATTCATTAAGTTTTCAGTTTAGTTCGCGACCTGGTTTTGAATGAAGGACCCCCTCCTGCCTTGGTTCATTGTCTCCCATCTCTTTGCTATATGCAAACAGGAATCTCGCTTAGTTTAAATTAGGGGTGTGCATATATTGAATTGGGTCAAATTTATACGAGATTTAGAACTGATTTGCTTGGTTTTAAATTTTTGGATTCAGAATTAAACCGATTTTGTTGTAGAACCAAATCGAACCAATCGAGTCAATTTAGGTTGATTCAGTTCAGTTTCATGTGTTGGATTTGATCGGGTCAATATCGGTTGGTTCAGGTTGTGCTATTTTTCAATGTTTAAAAATGAGTTTTTATTAAAAAATTTAAAAATAAGATTAATCTTGTATCCTAATTTTTTTTTAAATAATAAAATGACATACAAATATAAATTAATAATAATTAAATTTAAATAAACATAATTTAAAGGATATAGAATATATGTAAACTTTTTTTGATAAATATAAAATTGGGTCTCGATTCGGTTCTCGAGTTGATTCGGATCTAAAAAGTGTGAATCCGAGAACTGAACTGAAATGATTGGGTTGTCATTTTTTAGATCCAGAATTGAACCAAACTTTTCACAGACTTGAACCAAACCGACGTAGACAGATCGAGTTGGTTCAATTTTTGAATTTTTTAATTCTTTTGTGCACCTTTAATTTAAACCATAATTAGTAGGATAGGAAAACATAAAACGTGACTTAAAAAATGATAAAAAACGAAAAATGATAAGTAATATTAAAATAAAATAAATATATTAAAATCCTTCAAAAGTCATACGTCTTTAGAATACTATTATAATAAGTAAAATATTAATATACTATATAATATCTGTAGATTTTTATTAAAAATTAGGGTTCGACTTTTTATGAAGGTTCCGCACTCGAGACCCAAGAGGATAGAGAACAGTGCTCGAGGGCGGGGCATTTTGCAGGGCATCTTTATCTTTTCAAAGATTAAAGCAAGTTTACAACTTTAGGAAAGAAAGGGAAAATGATTCCTTTGCTTGGTTTTTACTTTTCTAGCTTAGGAGAGAAATGAAAAAATATTTATTTTCTTTTTTATTTTATTTTTAATATTTATTTTATTATTTCTGTTCCTTCTTTTCTTTGAATTTCAAAAAAGAAAATTTTATTTTCTTTCTATTTTCTTTTCATTGCAAACCAAACAGGTAAAAATAACCACTTTTTTTTTTTTTTTTATAATTTCTCTCTCATTGCTTTTCTCTTCATTTCTCTTTTCCTTCCACCATTTCCAAACAGGCTGCCTCTAATGAGTCCTCCGGTTTACCAAAGGTTAGTCCAAGTGAAATGCGGCCCTGAAAAACCCCACAATGGTCCAAACACTCCTGAAATTACAAAGCAAGATGGACACCATATTTATCGACACTAGATTTACAAATATTTAAGATGTTAGTATTAATTACTGTCACTCATATTTAAGTTTGAAAACCCATCAAATATACAAAAATAAAATAAAATAAAATAAAAATCATATCAGTAACTAAAATCACAGGATTCTCGAGTCCTATCTTGTATTGGAACATTTTTCCCACACCAGAATATGTACTGTTATTATTTAAATTACTGCTCATGATGTCCTCCTTTGGAAGTCGGTATAACTTCGGAAATAGATTATAGATATTGTGCAGGGGTAAGTTTATTCATATATGAAAGTAGAAAAGTTAGGCAATGACTCTTTTATGTAGTTGCATATTTGAGGGTTCCTATGAGGCATTTGCTTGTTATTCCATAACTAAACAAAAACCATCATCATAGTTAATTGTTGAATGATCTCACCTTAGGGTTTCTCTCACTTACCTGACATCTATGTCATTGTTAACTTCATCATGGCTGTATCACTATTTTACAATTATACGACACATTATATGAATATCGCTTTGATCACTTCCGATTTCTGCATATTGAGCTATGTTACTTGGATTTGGATACGGGTGTTAGGTGCAAATATGTATGCAAGTATTGGATTTATTTGTTTACTCTGTCCAAGGACACGGGAAGTCGGGAACGTAACATGATAAAATATTCATATTTTGTAATATATTTCTTTTATTTATAGGTTAAATTAGTGTCTACAAGTTACTATAGAGCATTTCATGCATAATATAGGATTATTATGCATATTTAAATAGTAAACTCCAATTATTAGATTTTTATTAAATAAATGTCAACAATACATGTCGGACACATATTTCATATTCATACCTTTACTCAAGTGTCGAAATTCAAGTGTAGAGTATCGACTTCATACATTTTAGAAAAATCAGAATAACATAGATATTGAGTACTACTTCTTTTTTCTTTGATTACACCAGGAATAACATCACTAAAGATTTTCTTTCTTTTTTCTAATTCTATATATTGATCACCGTGATCGGTCCTAATTGCAATGAATGAAAATTTTTCAATAATTTTGATCACTTTCTACATACATTCTTCCTTGTCTTTTGTTGTAATGTTAAGTAATTGACTAAATTTCATGACAAGTCATGTTTGATGTAATTTGAGAAATTGGGATATCAATTACAAGCATTCGGAATAGATTTGAAGCTTCTTCATGCAAACTCGTGCTAAGAGAGACTTGTATGATATATTTTGGGTGATAAAGGAAACTTCGAGAGACGTCATTGGACTTCGAGGGATTTCGAGGACAAAACCAGTGTGCTGGATGCAGAATAAGATCTCGCTAGATGTTGAGAGCAAAAACAGTGAGCATGTAAAATAGACATGACTTTGCAGGATTCTCGCGAAATGTCGATGTCAAAAACAGTGAGTATGCAAAATATGGGGATTGAGCTCACGAGATCTCGAGGGATTGAACCACGCAAAATTTGGATTCTCGAGATTCGCGTTGCTAGGGTTTTTGCGCTTATTTAAGGACTAGCACACTTTCCTAAATTAGATCTGAGCTGCCATACTTAAAACGCTTTGAGAGAAGATTTTTTCATTTTCCAAAAGCTCAGAAACAAGTCTTTGCAACAATTTTTTTCAACTCAATTGAAGAGATCGAAAGTCTTGAAGGAGTTCAAGACGCAAAATCTGTTCTAAAAGAATCTGAACGGTGGTCAAGCACGGTGATGGTGAATCGTGGATACGAGCAAGATCCAAACAATTATTAGATCAAGGAGTTGATAGGTTTTGACTATAAAGAGTTTTGTAACGGATTGAACTACAAGTTACAGCGTATGATCTTTGTCCGGCGAAGGAGACGTGTGATTTTTCTCTCACTAAAGGTTATCACGGCAAAAGCTGGTGTGTTCTTGGTTGAATGATTTGTTTTATCTTCTATCTTGAATTGTACAATATTACCCATAGTCATTACGTCTTGACCTAATATTATTGTTATAAGTCTCTTAGACAAACATAGAATAAGACTAGAATTTTCATTTTTGTTTTGAAAATAAAAGTCCTTGCATGTACGTTCTTTGAAAAGTAAATTTTAAACTACATATTGTCCAGTGGAGCTCAATCTAGAGATCATAGCTCACAGAATTGTCGGCCAAATGACCAATGAAGCAGATGCTTCTGGACTCGGTGAACAATGATAATTAAGGTAGCTAGGGTAAACAAAACATCACGCAGAACCTGTAAAATGAAAGAGTAGCAATTGCGCTTAAAACAACAGGCAAATGTTTCTAACTACTTGTGGAAGGGGCAGCGATGAGATGCTGAAGTGTTATCTGCAGGTTTGTGTTGCTCGGCTTGATGAGGATGAGGTTCAGATACTGGTGGTCCTTTCATTAGGCAGCTCAACAGCTCTGCTGGATCATAGTATACTTCCACGTCTTCTGCCCTTAGAGATTCATCAACCTGCATCACATATATATATATATATATATAGAGAGAGAGAGAGAGAGAGAGAGAGAGAGAGAGAGCTGTAAGCTTAAAATATTACTGATTAATATGATAATGGAAAAGGCTGAGGGAGATGGAAAAACCATATCTTCTACGAAATGTTTGGGACAAATAAATAATAAACGAGTAGACGTTTTGACTTGTGAAAATTTTGAAACAAAAAAAAAAACTTAATGATTTGTACAAATATATAACTTTATAAGTAGCATATAATTTGTACAAATACACACAAAACATTAATGAGTGGCAATTGACCAGTGCAGTAATAAAATTTGTTATTAGGACAAATAGAGCAACGTCATATATAAGTTCTTTTTTCACATACTTTCTTATTTACCAGACATAATATATATGAGACCTGTATTAATAAATGGATGTGAGACTCATTCATTTGTATCTCATATGTAAAAAAATAAGTTAGAAATTTTTTTATATAAAGCATTTTCCGGACAAATATTTTTCACTAATCTATTATATACAAACAAATATTCAATAGTACCTTAGTACAAATAGTTTTATAAAAACGGACTCATCAGATACATGAAATTAGGATAGAAATCATAATATATGTACCTCAAATCGCTGCTACTGCCTTCCTTTTTTATTTTTTTTCCGTCTTGTATCCTTACTTTTTTTTATTTTTAGTTTTTGAGAGAGAGAGAGGAGGAACCTTAAGAAGTCCCATGCCATAGAACTCAACCATCTTCCCAGTAGGAGTAAGACCTTTGAAAGGTCCCTCAAAGAAACCCCAGTGCCTGAACTTGTAAGCAATCACAGGTGGTCCAGAATGAACACTTATCACCTCCCAAGCGAACCCACGAGGAAAAGCCGATCGAAACGCATCGTGCGAGGATTCAAAGCTCTCTTCCTCCGCTTTGTAATACTTAAACTCCTCCGGCAGAGAATTCTTCAAAAGCGCATTGTAGCTCCCAATCCTAAGTGTTTCTTCAGCTGATAATCCCTCTCTTCCTGTTTCAAAAAAATATTAAGAGAGAGAAAGAGAGTGAATCTACGTGGGTTTGATTTGCATGTGACATTCCTGCCTTTGCATGCCATGGCGTGTTAAGGCTGTGTTTGGAACTTGTGGAAGGAAAAAAAAAAGTCTTGGCTTTTTATTGCTTTTACCGTTAACGATGAGCTTGAATTTCTCTGGGTTTATGGTCTTGAAGTCCTGTAAGCGTGTCTTGTAAGAAAGTTCCATTTCCCAATTCTTTATGGCATTCTGAACCGTCTCTTCTAGTGATCCTTTCGGCCATTCCTGCAAACCATGTCATATTATTGAATATATATATATATATATATATATTGAGAGAGAGAGAGAGAGAGAGAGAGAGAGAGAGAGAGAGAGAGAGAGAGAGCAAAGATCGGATACCTTGGTTCGGCCTTCTTCGAAGAGCTTATTTACGGCATCGAAGACCGGAGGGCCACCATGTCTCCACTGGATGTTCTCAACTGGTGCATCAAGCAGAAGAGACCTGTACTTATCTCCTGAAAATTTGACTGCACCTTCTCCCTTAGTAGCCATGTTATCTTTGTTGAAGCTTGGAAGAGAACGGGTAAGCTACAGAGGCCATTTTATAGATATTTTTGGCTCCCTCCCCAACTTTCCTCTCTCCCACATTTAATTTAGTAGATAAGCTTATGAGTTAAGAGGACCAAACATATGATAACTTGGTCAAGGGTTTTGTGATTTCGACAAAGACTTTAAGAGTTTTTTTTTTTTTTTGATAAGACCAAGACTTTAAGGAAAATAATAACAGAACAAAACAATTAAGTAATGAGTTTTGATTTGCGTAAAAGTCCACTATCATTTAATGAATCATCAGTTGCAGGGTCGTTCTCACCAGCTTTGAATTGATCAACCATTTTTTTTTTTTTTTAATTATATAGGGCCATCTTGTATAGAATTATAGTTTGGATAAGCAAAGAAAAAAAACAGATTATCACGTTAATGATGTGTATGCTACTCGTGAACCAATTTCTCAATTAATTTTTTTATCAATAAGACACACATCAAGAAATTTCACATACATTCGTTAATGTAAGTACCACCGTATTGTCTTTTGTGACCTGCGAGTAAACAAATTGTTGAAAAATCGATTTATGTGTAGCATTACTCTTAAATAATATCTTAACTATTTTCTTTAAAAGAAGGAAGTCCAATTTGATGAGGTAGATTAAAAAAAAAAAAAATCTACCACCATTCACCAATGAATAATTAGCTTTGAATAGATAGAATGACAAGTGTACGCACATAATGCAATAGAGATTTCGTCCTTCCGGCCTATTTTGAGCATTTTTATCGTTAATACTAAGTGTTGACACAATTTTTAATAATTTCTATAATTAGATAAAATAAATTTAAAATGTGTTCTAGAAACACATATTAGCATTTATTGTATAATAACATTGAATAAGTCATGCGGCGGGGACTCCGGACCTGAGCTCCAAAAAAAATTATTTTTCTTTTCGCTGCAAGGTATTCAAACCTTCGAGTTAAACAGTTTATAAACTCGTGAAACTATGTCCAACTTTGAATGGTATTTTACATGAGATCGTGGCCAGCAAGAGAGAGATTACATAGTGGTAATCTCATGGAAATTGGTTTGACATCAACCACGATGGCATGCTTCGACGTGCTTCCAAAATCTTAATTTCCAGATGATGCTGAGAGCAAAAGCATAATATGAATAAAAAACAGAAAATAAAAACAAACAGGATAGGATCAAGCTGCATTCAATGTTTAAGACTGGTCAACCATTTTTTCCGGTAAGTCAAGGAAAGTTTATATATAAAAATCTAATATACATATTCCAGGCATACATACATGATTTGGAAGCATCTCAAGGAGGAGATGGAGATCAAACAGCCCCAACGTTTGTTTTATGAAATTCATTGAAACTGGTTTGGCAAACTAGCTCTAGAAACTGCGCTACATTCGTAAATCGATTCTAAAACTTGTTTTCGAAATTTTTAAAAAATACGTCAATTTTAAGAACCAAAAATAGTTGTTTTCTTGAGCTTCCGGAATAACTTTCATACAAAAATGAAAGCAATATAAAACGATAGTGTATTCAATTATTCTATCTTTTTTGTTTTGGAGAACTTGAAAAAAGAGAGATTCTCTATTTTTTTTTTTTGGTTTCTATGTGACTGTACTCTAAAATATACAATCGAAATCCTTTATTGTAAGCTAATGTTCTTATTTATTTATATATTATTTATTATTTTAATATAATTTTAATTTTTTTTTATATTTTTATGTGTTGTACAAATTTAAAATTAAAATCAAGTAAAATAAAACTAACATATACATATACATCTATCCAAATGTTATATATATATATATATATTATATATATCATTTATATATTATAATAGATATAATATTATATATATATATATATATATATGTTTGCAGGTGAAGAGACAAAATGAGAGGGGAGTAGGTGGTGATGGACGCGTGAAGAGAAAAAGAAGAAAAGGGGAATAAGAAAGAAGAGACACAAAAAAAAAAAAAAAAAAAAGACAAAGTGGTAAATAAGAGGATGGAGCCAGTGAAGAAGAAAGAGAAAAGAAAAGAAAAAGAGAATAAGAAGGCAGGAGATGAGCCTTCGATTCTATAAAAGGAGCATGAGTTAGAGGGGAGAGCAGAGTGTAAGGAGCAGATGTCTTAATTTTTAAAAAAAGAATTTAGTATAAAAGATTTTTTTGGTGGTTAGTTTATTTTTATTTTTAGTATTATATTTTATTTTACTTACTAGTCCTAAAATTATTTTTTAAACCAAGTCTTTTTAATAACTAAACAAGCCATCATCATAGTTACTCGTTGAATAATCTCACCTTAGGGTTTCTCTTGCTTTATCTGACATCTATGTGATTGTCAACTTCATTGTGGTTCTATCGCAAATTTTCAATTATACAACACATTATGTGAATATTGCTTTCAGCCTTCCGATCTCTGCACGTTGAATTATATTATTTGAACTTGAGTATGGGTGTCTGTCAGTATTTATTTAAGTATTAAATTCATTTATTTTCTCTGCCTAAGGATACAGGAATCATTAGTGGAGTCATGTCAAAAGCTCACTTGACCTAGCCCATGATAGATTAACCAAATAAAAAATTTAATACTTAAACTTTTAGCTCAACAAACCTTTAGCCCACTCCACCCCTAGCCTAAACCCTTACCCCAAAAAAAATTTAAATTAAAATTCTCTCTTAAGTTCCATTAAAGAGGAGACTGAAACAAAGAATGAAAAGGTTTGTGCCATCGAAACCCCTTGATTGCCGAAAAATCTAAAACAGATCCAAAGAAAGGGTTGGCAGATTTAACTCTCTCTCTCCTTGAATTAAAAACAATTTAAATATTAGTGCTTCTTTACTTGTTACTCCAAAGGAAGATTTAAGGTTAGTTTTATTTTTTGTTTTCGTCTCCCCGTTTTCTTGTACCTACTTTTTCTTGCTCCTACTAGTTGACCAATCAGTTGTGTTGTATTTTTATTTAGTTCATTTGTTTTTTCAATTGAATTGAAAACAGTAGAGTTTGTGACTCATTCGGACAGTATGAAGTCTTGTAGCCATTGGTATACCTCATCATCAGAAATTTCAGAATATGTCCACTATTTCTAAATTATATCAATGATTATTTGAAACAAATAAGTCACAACACTACTATCTGATCGAAAATTTGATTCATCTTATTCTAACTCTTTCTGTTACCACGACAACTACAAAACGAACATTGTTAGCTATAAATGAAACATATTAAAACTGCCTTTCGAAATAGATAAATGATGAGTTTCTTGCAAATTCTATCATTGTCTAAGTTGGAAGAGAAGTTTGTAAAAATATTAATTTAGATTCGATAATAGATAATTTCTATTCTCTAAAAAATTGTAGGACACAAGTTCAATAGTGCACTTTTTTTTTTTGGTACTTCTCTTTGTTTATTTTTTAACATTTACATATTTATGTACAAGTTTGGTAGAACTAATTATAAACTTGTTTGGCTTATTTAATTTTTTTATAGTTTATTACAATTTGACTTATAGCCTAGGATGAATTAAATTTCTGGCTCTACCATTAATAGGAACATGATAAAATATTCATATTTCGTAATATATTTATTGAATAAAATAGTGTTTACAAGTTACTATAGAGTATTTCATTCATAATATGAAAGTATTATACATATTTAAATAGTAAACTCCAATTATTAGACTTTTTTGTTGGATAAATATCCAACAATACATGTCGCACACATATCTCATATCCATACCTTTACTCAAGTATGGAGTATTAACATAAGTACTTCGTATCTTTTAGAAAAATCCGGATAACATAGACATTGAGTACTACTTCCTTCTTCTTTGATTACACTAGGTATAACATCACCAAAGATTTTCTTCCTTTTTTCTAATGCTATATTAATCATGATGAGTCCTAATTGCAATGCATGAAATTCTTTTAATAATTATGATCAATTTCTAAATCCATTCTTCCTTGTTTTTGTTCTGAAAATAAAGGTCCTTGCATGTTTGTTCTTTGAAAAGTAAATTTCAAACTACATATTGTCCAGTCAAGCTCAATCTAGAGATCTTAGCTCACAGAATTGTTGGCCAAAAGATCAAAATGAAACAGATGCTTCTAGACTTAGTGAACAATGATAATTAAGGTAGCTAGGGTAAACAAAACATCATGCAGAACCTGTAAAATGAAAGAGTACCAATTGGGCTTAAAACAACAGGCAAATGTTTCAAACTACTTGTGGAAGGGGCAGCGATGAGATGCTGAAGTGTTATCTGCAGGTTTGTGTTGCTCCGCTTGATGAGGATGATCAGGTTCAGGAACTGGTGGTCCCTTCATTAGGCCGCTGAACAGCTCTGCCGGATCATAGTATACCTCCACGTCTTCTGCCCTTAGAGATTCATCAACCTGCATCACATATATATATATATATATATAGAGAGAGAGAGAGAGAGAGAGAGAGAGATGTAAGCATGAAATATTACTGATTAATATGATAATAATGGAAAAGGCTGAGGGAGATGCAAAAACCATCTCCTGGCGTGACTCCCGTTCTTCAATGTTAAGCCTACACCCGTGGAGTTATTTGAGCCCAGATCATATGGGATTTCATATTGAGCTGGTTCTCACAATATAAAAATTGAGTGTGTATTTATAGCCTCAATCTCTATTTGTCATTCCATGGGTCGCCGGACATTTGACCTTCTAAAAAATAGCCGGAGATTTTGACTTTTTAAGAAAAAAGAAGATGGATAGATCTCAACCATTCGTGAAGCCCTATTAGATGTGATTTTAGGTCTAATATTTGAGACATGCCCTTCTTTTCGATTAAATATCTGTTATAATATGATTAAATCATATCAGACGTGCTGATTAAAGGCCATCATCACCCTTCGTTAACATAGTTTGGAAGATTGCTTAGTATAAATAGCCTTGTATTTCAATGTTTTTTTTTTTTAATATTTCGTTTCTTAACTGAACTAACTAAAAGGAGAATTCATGACAAGAACTATAAGAACAACTTCTTATTAAACGTTAATGAATAAGAATAGTGAGCAATTAATGAGCACGTCTAGGGGCAAACCATATCTTGTACGAAATGTTTGGGACAAATAAAATAATAAACGAGTAGACATTATGACTTGTGAAACTTTTGATAAAAAAAAAAAAAACCTAATGATTTGTACAAATATGTAACTTTATAAGTAGCATATGATTTGTACGAATACATACAAAACATTAATGAGAGGCAATTGACTAGTGCATTAATAAAATTTGTTATTAGAACAAATAGAGTAATGCTGTACCTAAGCTCTTTTTTTACCTACTATTTTACACGTCATGTGAGACCCATTTACTTGTATGTAATGTGTAAAAAAATAGATTAAAAAATAGTTTATGTAAAGCATTTTCTGGACAAATATTATACACTAATCTACTATATACAAACAAATATTCAGTAGACCTTAGTACAAATAATTTTATAAAAACAGACTCATCAGAAACATGAAATTAAGATAAAAATCATAATATATGTACCTCAAATCGCTGGTACTGCTTTCTTTTTGGATTTATTTTTCCGTCCTTGTATCCTTACTTCTTTTTTTTTTTTTTTTTTTTTTTTTGGAGAGAGAGAGAGAGAGAGAGAGAGAGAGAGAGAGAGAGAGGAGATACCTTAAGAAGTCCCATGCCATAGAACTCAACCATCTTCCCAGTAGGAGCAAGACCTTTGAAAGGCCCCTCAAAGAAACCCCAGTGCCTGAACTTGTAAGCAATCACAGGCGGTCCAGAATGAACACTTATCACCTCCCACGCGAACCCACGAGGAAAAGCCGATCGAAACGCATCGTGCGACGATTCAAAGCTCTCTTCCTCAGCTTGGTAATACTTGAACTCCGCCGGCAGAGAATTCTTCAACAGCGCATTGTAGCTCCCGATCCTCAGAGTTTCTTCAGCTGATAATCCCTCTCTTCCTGTTTCAAAAAAATATTAAGAGAGAGAGAGAGAGAGAGAGAGAGAGAGAGAGTTAGCTACGTGGGTTTGATTTGCATGTGACATTCCTGCCTTTGCATGCCATGGCGTGTTAAGGCTGTGTTTGGAACTTGTGGAAGGAAAAAAAGAGTCTTGGCTTTTTATTGCTTTTACCGTTAACGATGAGCTTGAATTTCTCTGGGTTTATGGTCTTGAAGTCCTGTAAGCTTGTCTTGTAAGACAGCTCCATTTCCCAATTCTTTATAGCATTCTGAACCGTCTCTTCTAGTGATCCTTTCGGCCATTCCTGCAAACCATGTCATATTATTGTATATATATATATTGAGTGAGAGAGAGAGAGAGAGAGGGAGAGAGAGCAAAGATCGGATACCTTGGTTCGGCCTTCTTCGAAGAGCTGATTTACGGCATCGAAGACCGGAGGGCCACCATGTCTCCACTGGATGTTCTCAACTGGTGCATCAGGCAGAAGAGACCTGTACTTATCTCCTGCAAATTTGATTGCACCTTCTCCCTTAGTAGCCATGTTATCTTTGTTGAAGCTTGGAAGAGGAAAGGTAAGCTACAGAGGCCATTTCATAGATATTTTTGCCTCTGTCCCACATTTAATTTAGTAGATAAGCTTCAGAGTTAAGAGGACCAAACATATGATAGCTTGGTCAAGGCTTTTGTGATTTCGTCAAAGATTTTAGAATTAGAGAGAGACATAAAGGAAAATAATAACAGAACAAAAGCCATTAGTCAACGACTTTTGATTTGGGTAACAGTCCATCTATCATTTAATGAATTATCAGTTGCAGGTCGTTCTCACTAGCTTTGAATTGATCAACCATTTTTTTTTAATTATATAGGGCCTTCTAGAATTATTTTTTGACTAAGCAAAGAAAAAGAGAGATTATCACGCTAATGATGCATATGCTACAAGTGAATTAATTTCTCCATTCATTTTCTTACTCACAAAACACACATGAATAGATTTCACATGCATTCATGAATCCCATCGTATTGTGTCTTGTAACCCTTTAGTAAACAAATTATTAAAAAATCAATTTATGTGTAATATTACTTTTAAAGGAAGTCCAATTTGTTGAGGCAGATTAAAAAAGGAATGTCCACCAGCATTCACCCATGAATCAAAAATAGCTTTGAATAGATAGAATGACAAGTGTATGCACAGAATGCAATAGAGATTTCGTACTTACGGTTTATTTTAAGCATTTTTAATAATTTGTACAAAAACAAGCTTAAAATATATGTCTTAAAAATGCATGCTAGTATTTGTCTTATAATAATATTAGAGGAGGTGGAGGAGACCCCGCACCTAAGCTCAAAAACAAAAATCATTTTCTTTTCACTACAAGGTATCCAAATCTTTTGAGTTAAAAAGTTTATAAGCTCGTGGACCCACGTCTAACTGTGAATCGTATTTTATATGAGAAGAATTCGTGGCCAGCAAAAGAGAGATATCACAGAGTGGTGATCTTATGGAAATTGGTTTGACATCAACCATGATGGCCATGATGGCATGCTTCGAAGTGCTTCCAAAATATTAATATTAAGATGATGCAGAGAGCAAAAGCATAGTATAAATCCAAAACAGAAAATAAAAACAAAGATAGGATCACGCTGCATTCAATGCTTAAGACTGGTCAACCATTTTTTCTGGTAAGTCAACGAAATTTTATAGATAAAAATCTAATATATATACAAATCCACAAGGGGCATTACTCCAGGCATACATACATGGTTTGGAAGCATCTCAGGGAGGAGATGGGGATCAAACAAGCCGTAACGTTTGTTTTCCGAAATTCACTGAAACTGGATTTGGCAAACTAGTTCTAGAAACTGCTCTACGTTTAGTAAACCAGTTCCAAAACATTTTTTCAAATTTTTTTTAAAAAACACCTCAGTTTTAAAAACTCAAAAACACTGTTTTTTTGAGTCTCCCAAATAGTTTTTATACGAAAATAAAAACAATATGAAACTATGGTATATTCAATTATTCTATCTTTTTTGTTTTGGAGAACTTGAAAAAAGAGAGATTCACTTCTCTTTTTTTTTTTTTTTTTTTCTGAGAACACGAAAAACATAAACATAAACATACCCACAACCAAATAGGGCCTTAGCTCAAAGTCCAACCACCCAGGGCCATCAAAGGCACAACAAAACAAGTATCAAAACATACCGCCGCAACTGCAACCCAACTTCAGCAGCAGAAGCTACAACTTACAAGGCAGCAAAATAAAAAAGCATAAACCTACAGAGCAACTAGGACATAAATAACAGTTAACTAGTCTCCAGCTTCATATTTCTTGACACCACAAGCATAAACATCAGCTTCAAAGCATCAATGAAAGGTCAGCTTACAAGTGTGAAGAACATATGATTTTGTTTTCTTAACTCCCTATAACACTATAATTTCAAGTTTTAAGGTAATCAACGGCACCTAATAATAACAGCACAACGTGAAAATGTAATTTATGAGCAAATATCGTAAATTTGTACCACCTGCTTTTTCCTTTTGGGCACTGCAGTTCTACAATAAGTAAAAGAGTAGACAGAATAACGAAAACATTAGGGTAGTATTTACCACAGTTCCCACTACCCAATAGCCTTCAAGACGGTAAATAGAGTTGTCAACAAAATTGTCATTAAGCCGAGTTGATCAACTGAGCACATACCTTGAATTTAAGCATGGCAATGAAATGGTTTCTCTAATAACTCCCAACGGGAAAGTTGGAAAAGAGTACTGTTAAGTTATTCCAAGGACAATCTTGCACCCTCTGTTTCCAGAAATCCCGGAATTCAAGCAGAAGAACAGCATATTCTTTTGTGTTATTTTGGATATTCTTAGTCCCTCTTCCCCCGAGCTATATCAACAACAATTTGATTCAAACGCTGACCAAATATCTTGGTAGAAAATGAGTCGGTCACATGTTGCCGAGCATCTGCTCCCATTCTCTCTGCCATCTGTGGGTCCTGAATGAACTTTGCCATAGCCAGAGAGAACTCTTGTGGGCTAGGGTCACAAAGGAACCCTGTCACACCATTCTTAATTGTCTCAACAGGGCCCCCACTGTTGCATCCAATTACAGGTTTATGAGCTGCCATAGCCTCCAAGGGAACAATTCCGAAATGTTCATCCTACACTCATTAACCGATCTTATGGGACTTCTTGTGTAACATATATAATCAATTTGAGGAGAATATCAAAATTTTGCACACCTTTGGTGTATAAAGTACGCATAGGCATTGGGAAAGCAGTGCATTTCTTTCAGTTGTTGTACAAGATGTCATGAACTTAACCTGGTGAGACACTCCTTCCCTGTCTGCTAAGCTTTTCAATTCCTCCAAATATTCGACATTCTGTCTCAGGCGTTTATCAAAGCCACCTGAAGAAAAACAGAAATGTACATATATAAATAAATAAACAAATAACTTACTGTACGAATTTGCATCTGAACATGCAAAGGCATATAGTGCATATATATAAACAGTCCTCCAGTATTTTGAAGAAGAAGTTAAATTATTTATCTAGGGTGATGCACAATGTAGCATTGGTCCCTATTATAAAAAGGCGAGAGCAAATGCTCATTGGGATTGCCAAATCTACAAGCCCAGGATACATAAGTATATATTGGAATGCATCAACCACTTAACTTGATTTATGAAAAATCCGAGAAGAAACTGAAGTAACTTAAGTATCATTGTTCAGTGTGTCAGGCATACTATAAATGCAAATGTCCATTAGAATTACATCAACAACTTCGCGAGCATCTCAATATAACTGTGAACAACTTACAAAATTCTACCCTTAAAACTCAAAGCAGAAACACTAGCTCACAAAGAACTTGGACACTAGCCAACATCATGCTACTACTATCCATAGATGATACCTATTGAATGAAAATGTTGTATAAATTCATTAAAAAGTGTGGTAGCAATCAAGAAGTGTAAACATGATAACCGTGTAGGAAATATCTTCATAGGAATAACGAAGTATCTAATTTTTGCAGAGTTATTTATCAAATAACGCCACATAAGAAAAATAATCACCATTAGCAGTGAGAACAGCAGTACAACCTAACTGAAAATGCATACTCCAAATTGTTCACCAACACGCAACCAGTATTACAGGGACTCTTCAAATGTGATAAGCACTTGAATTGGACGTGTGACACTTGGATAAGTTATTGGACATGCACCTACCAAGTCGTCTGGTATTACAAGTTTACAATATAATTGTATGAAAAACTCAATATACTTTTGCAATAAGGGAAGTGGCAAAGGTTAATGATTAGTACTTGGAAACAACCAGTTACCTTGGGAAAGAAAATAGAAATACTATGAAATTTGAATTTGTAGCTGTAGCCTAGTGTCCTCACCTTCTTGGACTTGGGCATTAGCTGAATCTGACATTTAGATGCATGTCTACACCCAACAGATGCTTATCAACCCATGAAGCATAGCACACAGCTGATCAATAAAGGTGCACTTTGTATATGACAGTGACAAGCAGTACAATACATTTACAAGAATACACCTAAAAGGAAATGAAATCAACAGATGACTGTACTCAAGCAAGAAATAGACAGAAAGACTTGCCTACAACTGTCAAGGTAGCATCAGCCAAGTTACGACCCTGAAGAACATCCCCTCCAAGAGTGCGAAGCATGGCAAAAGCAGATATTGCTAAATCTATGTTCTTTTTCCTTTCAAAGCGATTGATGGAGAGAAAATTCAACCTACAGCAGAGTAATCGCATAAACTCCTAAAATTTGGGAGGGAAGGGGGAAAAAAATTGGTCAAGAAAATGTTTAAACATGGACATTTAAAACCATGCATAGTTAGTTATCAAAAATAATAACCAAAAAACATGCCTACAACTAGAAAGATACCAAGAACAAGCATGTTCGTTACTTAAAAGCATGGGGTTCATCAAACTGATCTAAATTGACTGCTGGGTAAAGCACTGCTGGTTTAACTCCTCTTGCGTCAAGATGCTTAAATGTACTTGCAAAAGTAGATGCAGTAAATTTGCTGTTAACCAGAATTAAATCCGCCATACCTGCAAATCCACCAGCCAATTATTTAGATTGTGAAACGCACATTCCAACAGAATGCATTAAATAAACAGGAGACAATTAACAGGAGAAACACAAAGGCAGGATCTGGAAAGAGACCAGTTGTTATTTCTTCCATAAAGTCTATGGGTTTCCGATATATCCTCCTCAGCAGCGTGGTGTGTTGAGCCAGCAACAAATCCGGAAAATGGCAATAGAATACAACCTGGACAGGAAGTGGACAACGTGAAATAACCATAAACATAATGGTGAATACAAAAATAGTAATTATTATAAAATAAATAGAATCACCTTTGTTGACTTTTTTAGTTTTGTCAATGGAATGACTACAGAGACTTGATCAGCAAGTATAACGTCAAACGATGGCCACATGAACAACATACAGAGAGCAACGAAAATGCACCGCAGATATGCACATACTGCATGTAGACGATTGAAAATATGACGGGGTAGAAAAGCACCATATACTGTAACTGGAAAGGTTCCTGGACATTTGCACTGATGTTAATGTCATGTATCATCATATATTATGCAGTAAGTAGATGCAGATAACTACAAAAACAGAATTTAAAGAAAAAACCATGCAGAAGTTATAACCACGCAGATATATTCATTGTAGGTGCAAAGAAGTGCATCTTCAAGGCTGACAAAGATGACATTCTCATTTTCAGTTTGTGTCAAATTCAACTTCCTTTCTCCTTTTTCAGAAGGAGTAATACATAAATGACAAGACTCAAACATCAAAATGAGACTGCAGCTTCCAACCAACTTGTTACAAGTTAAAATTGCATGAATGTCACCCAAAACATTCAAGTGCGCTGTGAAACTAGAAGAGAACAAGAAGTTAGTCTCAACAAAACAATTGAAATGCGCTTTTAGCACTCGATTTTCACTATACATGGAAATATTGAATATTTATGGTTATCCTTTGACTGCTATCTTAAGGTAGGAATTGGCCACAGATTCCCAAAAAAAAAAAAAAAAGAATCTGTCTTTCAACGAGTTATATATCATGGAGTGCTATCCAAGTACCAATTCCGAAAATTAGGAAATAAAAGAGTATCCACTAACCAAAAGAACAAGTTTCGGGGATAATCCATTTTAGCTTTGACAGAGAAATGAGCAATATACCTGTGGCAACCTTATTTAAGGATATTATGGAATTGTAAGCGTAAAATCAGAATCAGAATAAATATATAAATAAAAAAACAAAACCAACTTACCAATACCATCTCCAAACTGACAATAGTTCCACCTAATTAAAATTGCAAAAATAGCCCCCACCACAAATTGCAAGACCAGCCCCTATAACCAAAGATTAGAGAAAAAGATATAAAATTCTCACCAGCCAGAGTCTCCTCAAAACATCGAGTTCTGTCATGGTGTGAGGTAAAGATATGAACGTTGTGCCCATGAGACGCGAGTTCCACAGCAGCATCAACAATTAATCTTTCAGCTCCTCCTATACATAACAACCACCATCGAGTGAGTATACTGAAAACAGGGATGGGAAAAGGATTTCGTAGCACACAAAATGTCTTCATACACTATTTACTTATTTAGTGTATGATTACAATAACTTAATGCATGATGAAATACCAAAGAACATATTACAACCTATATATTTATGGGAATACCCAGGCCTTGCATTTGATGCATTCAAAGAGCCTTTACAAACCAGAAGATATTAAGAAATTTTCATAACAAATTGACAGTGAGAGGATTACTGAATTCTCTATTCCGTTTTGTTTATTCTGTTTTGAGGGGAAAGCCGAAAAACTCATTAACGCAGAGGCAAGCTTGATTTTACTTTTGTAATCTAGAAAAGAGACCAAAATAAAGAAGAAATTTAAAAGCAGCAGAAAAAGGGGAAAGAGGTGGTAAAACAAAATTATGGCAACAACATACTAAGACGTGGGGAGCCCAGACCTAACATCATTCTTCTTCTTCATCTTTTTTCTGTAGGGGTTGTGGGGGGAGATCTCTCTCATTGCAGCCCAGTAACTCCACTCTAGCTATCTCCTCCAAAGCCATCACCCATCACCTTCATGATTTATCCTAGAGAATAAAGCTCTAGGGCCCAACTGGATTTCTCTGGGCAATTCATGATAGGCGATCCAAAAAGCTGATATCATGGCATAATAATGTTACCTGGAACGTGGGTGATTGCAATGCAAGGTACAAGAACATGGTATGCCATGCTCTAGAATGTGGTACAGTTGGGATAGACTAGTATACATGTTATCTATTATTCTTCAACTTAATTAATTATGTGAAAACACATTTGCATTATGGCCCGCTTTTTTTTTTACATTTTGTCCTGCAAAAACTCTAGTATCTAGATTTTAGTTTATTATGTTTGATTTTTGTTCCTCATAAGGAAAATGGTAAGGAAACAAACCAAAAAAATTTTGGAACACTAAATTCACTATTTTGGAACGAAAATGTACCATATTTCGGAATGTGTGTTGCAAAACTCAAATCACTAGGGTATTAGAAATCGGGAAGGTTTGAGAGGAATTCGAATCCAACATGATTGTCAATCATTACAAAGAAGCCAGGTGTTTGTAAGATTAAGATTTTTATCTACTCTATTTATTTCACAATTTGTATGAGACCCTAGCAAACCTGTTGGCTTCTGTATTCACTCGGCAAATATATCCGTTGCTAAGACTAGGCGGACAATTGAAGAGGGTCAACTCTCTAGTGATTTAAGAGATACAGCATGTTGTATTTCATGCAGACAGATTAGGGTAAATTCTTTGATACCTAGTGAATGTACTGACTTGAGCCAAAAGAGCAGGCTCTAGGAGAATGTGCAAGATTAACGTTGGGTAGGCATTACAACATGCCGAACTTCTTGCTTTATTCGGTAGCATGGATTGGTTTCAGGAAGTATGGATCGAGGATTCATTGATGTTTATCATCTACTTCTTTCCCAAAATCCATTAATGGAATTTCTAGAGGCTTCTTTAGGAGCACTAAAGGTATCAAGCAAGGTGATTCCCTAGGAGCTCTAAAGGTGTCAAACAAGGTGATCATTTCTCATTGCTTGTTTTGTTTTATGCAGTAGTGCAAGCCTGCAGCTGAATAAGGAGGGTGAACTAATAGAAGGCTTGAACAATTATTGAGGCCTCCTAAATCACATATTCAGTACTTCAATGGAAGTGCCTCCTTTATTATGGAAGGCATGAGCATGAGTGGCAAGATATACTAATACTCTTCCCTTTTGACAGCCATGGAACTTGAGATGAGTTTAAATAAATCTGTTCCTTTTGAAGTGTTTGTGCCTAATATTAATGACTTGGCAAGTAATTTTGTCTGTACAGAGAAAATTTTATTTAGCATTTTGCTGGCTATCCTTCATATCCTTGGTTAGTCTCTGTTGGTTTAGGATCCAGAAGCCGTGAGATAAGAGAAAAAGTTGTTATCTAAGCAACAAGTCCCTGACGCTATCTGTTTAAACAATTGATGAAATGACTCCTAATATGACTAAAACTGCATAAACCATATGTGCTAAAGGTTGTTTGCATCATCTGCAAAATCATATAAGATTAAGAATTCTAAAGAAGTAAAGGCTTAGAGCATGTACACCATTCAGACAATCATAAACACCGAAGTAGTAGAATTTTCTTTCAGGGATTTTCTCTAAAAACTACGCATGCGCCTATGGGCACGCCGTGTGCACGCGGTTTGGCAGTGTTGAGTTCATCACTACAAAAATCTAATCTCCCACCCAAAAAATTACATATGTATAGATATATATATCCAAGCCAATGACACATTATACCCAAAACCTTAAGACTTTGCCATTGGGGGTAAAATTGTTCTGCCTCTCCATTTGGCTTCTAAACCATGACCCACATATTGGGAAATTCATAAATCAAAACTCTCTCTGGCTCTTGCTTATTAATTCACGGAGTTAGATTCAGGCAAGAAATCTCATGAAACCAAATGACACAATTTACTTGAAAAAATATATCATGCCAGTAACAACCCATACAGCCATTTTACACTTCAAAGATCCACAAATCTTCCCCATCCACTCTTCATCAAATCCATCACAACAAGTTCTTTCCGGGCTCGATTTCTCAACAAAATTAGTGCTTTAGACAAAAATTATGTTTCCCACACCATTTGGCGAGACAAAACTCTTCAAAATTGAATGAAATTACCAATTCCAAGAACACAAAAAAATATCAAAATCAATCTCTTCCAGATTGTTGTAATAATTAGGCTCTATGAATTCACATGTCTTGAACCATTAATCAATTAATTAATGGAGCAAATAGTACAGAACAAATAGAATGACGAACGACTACTATATACATTTATACATAAAAATATACACAATATGATTACCGATTCCGAGGTCTGGATGAATGATGGCGATGTTCAGCTTTGATCTTCCCCTCTTCTCCATCACTGTTCCTCTGTTCTTTCTTCGCTGTCGAATCGTTTGATCTCCACAGATCAGCCCTTTTCTTGTCTCAGTCGAGAGTCGAGACCGGTGATAATATTGTCAGATCAATTGTAGCTGCTTGTTTTGCACCAAACAATTGTTCCTGCTCGATAATCAGTCAAGATTGCTCTGGTAATACAAGTGTGCCCATGGGCTTGCAACTTGTAACTGCGTACTTGTGGAGTGGCCCAAGCCCAAACAAGAAACAGATTTAAGACGCCTGATTTTTTTTTTTTGAATAATTACACTTTGTTTGAGCAAAAATCAAATGACCCTCATCCTCTGTTGTTTAAAAGTGAAAATATAATCTTTTATAGTTTGAATTTATTTACCAAATGAATGTAACCGTGACAGATTTTATAAAATAATAAAAATACCCTACAAAAGAACAAACCGTTATTTTGATCTAAAGGGATAAAATCATCTTTTTATGTATCATTTTTTAGAGATGAAATTACGAAAATATCATTGTGAAAAAATTTATGATAATTATTACAGTTTTCATCTATTTTATAATTAAGTTTAAATCACAAGATTTTATGGGTTCACTTTTAAACTAGAGGTTCATCTTTCTTTTTTTTTTTTTGTTTATTTTTTTTTGCAAAAAAAACTGTCTTCCCGGAGAAGAAACAGAACAAGAAGCTTGACAGTACGGCCTTCTCTCTCCCCTCCCTCTCCGACTGGATTTATTTTTGTCTGATCGTTTCTGGCAGAGAAAAAATGAGAAATTATCAGATATCTAACGTTTTTGTTTTCTCGGATTAGTAACACCTCAAATTCCGATTTCAGTTTCTAATCTTCCTGCACTTTCTCACCAACCAAGATCACATTAACCGGAACCTATCTTTCTCTAATTGTGAATACATTGGTGTTTTTTTTTTTGGTTTTATGACTGGTCAAATAAAAAATATTTTTTTTTGATAAATACATATTTATTTTCTCCTCATTTAGCTAACCAAATAAAAAAATTGGCTTCATCATCTTTTTCCTTCTCTCTCTCTTTCATTTCACAAATTCAAGATTAGATGAATAGTTGAATTAAAGCCTCTTTGAGGCAAGAAAGTGTAGCCGCAACTTTCAGGCAAAGAAAATCTCAAGATGTTGACGTCGTAAAGACTTGAGCATGAGGTTTTGCTCTTTTTAAGAATTCAAATTTAAAACCTATTAGGTATTTTTAATTTTTTTGAGCCACTCGGCCTACTCTCACAGTCTTTGATCAGATAATTATTCGATTTGCATGTGAAATATGAGATTGAACTAGTCTGGAGATTAGTCGAGGTATGTATAATTTGGCCAGACACTCAGTTAGCAAAAAAAACAAAATAAAAAAAATTTCAGGCGGAGACAGATGAAAGCCACTTTTACTGCAAATACATTTATATTGTTACATTCTGACTCGGGAAGATGCTCTTCAGTACAAAGAATTGTAGTTGGTTATTGTATTGATATCATTGTCATTCACTCTTAAGCTCTTAGCATATCATTGATTTTAATGCTTATTGCCTTACTTTCCTAATGCGGTATCTACTGAAAAGAAAGTCCAGCATGGACGAGACTCCAACATCGTGAGATCCGGGGAAGAGTAGATGTAGCAGTTTATCCCGCGTGCAGAAGAACTGTTTTGTGCTTTGCACACATGACTCTCAGGTCGCAACCACCCTCTAATGCAGTATTGATTCTCTCATTTTTCTTTTTTTATTCTCAAACTGATAGGTGATTATCTTTTTCATTCGTTGTTTTGACCTTAAAGCACTACTTTTAGGCATGTCAGCACCATTGATGCAGAGGATGCATCATGCATGAAGTTTATTGTGATATGCATGAACAAAAAGGTTGTGACTGTGCCATTATTTGGCTTTAAAAATAAAATGTACCATTTGAGAGAATGTTTTGTGGGAGTGGGAGAGGAAAACCATATCTAAATTCACAAAAGAGGGGAAAAAAATCACTGCAATGAACAAGTTTTTCGAGACGAATACAATCTTGAAAGTCATGCCCAAGAAAAACTACTACATTGGTGCCTCTTTCCACCTGTTTTTACTCAGAAAAAAGAAAAAAATCTCGGTGTCATATATTCAAAAAAGGGGCACAGCCTCTCTAGTCTCATGCATCATTTTTAGTTGTACGTATCCGTCTGTACAAGACTCTTTTCAGACCCACCACAGCTGTAAGGTGGATTTTCTCTCCAACAAAATTTAAAATTTGACACAACTCTAAGGTGGATTTTCTCTCCAGCAAAATCTAAAATTATGGTTTCCGAATATGGGTACTGAAATTTAATTACCACTAAGTATAGCACTGAAATTTTGGATACTTCCTTAGAAAAATGTATAAAATTCACATTAAGAGTTCACTATAATAATGTCCAGTCATGTTATCCCAATTGCTATGCACGCGCCTGTCATTCAGCATGCCTGATCAGCTTTGGCCGTTTAGAGATCTCACTGTATAAAGCAAGCTAACCCCAACACCCCCAGTTCTCTCTCTCTCTCTCTCTCTCTCTCAACAAATGAGTTTCCACCGCTTCCACGATAGGTGGTCCGACCACCTGCGCCGCCTGGTGGACCAACTCACCCAGGCACCGAGACCACCTACCACCCAACAAGACCACCACAACCTCCGGCAACTCGTCCACAAGTTCATGGCCCACTACGCCGAGTACTACCGGGTCAAGTCCCTGGCCGCTAAGCACGACGTCTTCTCCGTCTTCGCCACCCCCTGGTCCACCTCCCTCGAGCGCTCCCTCCACTGGATCGCCGGGTGGAGGCCCACCACCGTCTTCCACCTGATCTACACCGAGTCCAGCATCCACTTCGAGTCCCACGTCGTCGACATCCTCCATGGCCTCCGCACCGGTGACCTCGGCGATCTCTCTCCCTGCCAGTTCGGCCGCGTCAGCGAGTTACAGTGCGAGACCGTCCGAGAAGAAAATGCCATCTCCGACGAATTGTCCGAGTGGCAGGCATGAAATTTACCAACAAAAACAAAATTAATCTAACCCTCATTTTTGTTTATAGTTTTATGCAATAAGAAAATTTCTCAGGTAATAAAAAAGAATTCTTTTTTAAATATACAAAATTTTTATACAAAATAATATGTTAAAATACTGTATTTGAATAGAAGTATTTTATTTTAAAGTAAAATATTTATTATAATAATTTTTAATTATAAAATTGTGACTTTCATTTCATTATAATGAGTGTCTGTATAATAAATAGTATTTTTGTTTTCTAAATATGCCAATTTTTACGCCTATAGCAGGATGGTTCAAGTGATCATCTGGGGATGTGTGCAAATCTTGACGGGAAGATCGAACGGCTGGTGAGGATTCTGGAGAAGGCCGATGATCTACGGCTGAGGACGGTTCGAAAGGTGGTGGATATGCTGACGCCGCAACAGGCAGTGGAGTTCTTGATTGCGGCCGTGGAGTTGCAGTTTGGGGTCCGCAGTTGGGGTTTGAATCAGGACCGTCAAAGTGAGAATGTGTAAAAAGTATTGGACGGTGATTGGAGTGCAGGTCGCTGGTCTGGGTTGTGCTGCAGATGATTTAGAGTCGCTGAGAGGTAGCCAAGCAATTGTTTTTGTCCCAATAAAATCATTTTCAATTGTTAATCGATCTTTTTTGCGAGAACAGAAAGTTAAATAAACCATTTAACATATGAATACAATATGCACTAGTTCAATGAGGATGTTTCTATTGTCTCACGTGGAGTAAATTTGTATACATTTTATCATTTTTAAATCCTACCTGTGATAGCAAGAATTAATCAGTGTATTGGTCTGCCTTTTTTTAAATAATTTATCATTGCTGAGTGAAGATATTAGTTGCAATATGTTGAGAAATGTTTGTTTCATTACGTTTGGTTGTCAATTTTTACTCTTTTCATTGTGCCGTAACTTCTTTTATTAAAAAAAAATGTATTTAGCATTTTATTATTTAGGGGCACAATTTTTTTTTTTTTTTTATAACATGGGAGAACTGACTCAAGGCAAGGCCCTTACGACTTACTCCTACATTGCAAACTCTCTTAGAGGAAAAATGCTATTCTTTTAGAATTTATAATTAGAATTTTAAACCAGAATGATGTGGCAGTGGCAGTTTTGTAATTAAAATGTATCTTGGTGAGTTCTTTATTTTAAAGTGATAGGCCCACAACTCAGCCACATTATTCTGGTTATATTTTCTGATTATATATTCTGGTTGTATAGCATCACTCCTCCTAGAGACTAGCAAACACCCCAATCCACAAGTCTCGGGTAAGACTAAAGCCTATTCAGGACTATCACGTTGATGAGAGTTTCGCCGAAAATCGAACTACAAATTAAAATTTGATTTTATTTTAGAGACTCTAATGAGATGTATCTTCGGTATTAGCTCCCACGTTGATCAAAGTTTTGCCAAAGATCGAACTTTCATTGCCGAGACTTAAACTTGAGATGCATCTTCGGTATTAGCTCTCACAGTCTGTGCGTGCGCCATTTGGCTTTTGCGCTAAGCGGGGGATTTAAGGGCATAATTCACTATCCATAATTAGGAGAATTTAGTGTTTTTATGCTGTTCAGTGCTAGGTTATTCAATGTGGGGTCAATTAAAAGCCATGACCTGTGAAATACTTTCAAGAATTTTTAATATTTGTAGAACTCGACCCACTACATTTATAACTCGACCTGAGATGTCTAATAATTAAGGTAAAGAAGAGTGAGGTTTAATAAGAAAAAGATCTGACCACCTTATTAAACATAAAGAAAAATTAAATTTTCAAGAACTTGCACATGCGTGTAATTAAAAGCTTAGTTTTAGTATCTCTTTATATATAAATATCTATAAATCTTGCAACTTATAGTTATTGTTTAATCTTTAACTACTAATAGTGCAATTTTTATGTGCTTGTTGTTTCAATTTATTATTTAGGGTTTTTATTTTGTGACACTATTATCACGTTTTAGTAATTTAGGAAATAATTTATTAAAATTTTAATCTTAAATATTTCTTTACTAAGATTTTTTTTTTGATAATTTAATTAAAGTTTTTAGAATATGCTAAAGGAAATATACGTTCATATTGGATATAATAAAATTACAAGTTGATATGAAAATAAGTCGTTAAATGACTTCTCACTCCGACGGGAGGGCAATTACGACCACGGAGAAAGATGTTTTGTGAAGGTGACTACGTGTCGCTTAAAATCCACGTGCATGCATGCATGGCAACACCTATTTCTCCGCATAGCACGTGTCTCGGAGGGAGAACCAATAGAGCTCGAGAGCTGACACAGCAAAAAATACCCAAGTTTCAAAAAATATATATTTATCGAATGAAAGTTCACAACAACTAATAATGAGGAGAAAAGTCAAAGTATCCATGGTTTCTATTTCCTGTGTGCGCTGAAAAAAACAAGGTTGGAATGGGTTGTCTCGAATCAATTGAATTATAAAATGGATGGAATTATATAATTAGTGAAATGAAGAAAATATCTTTATGAAGGACAATATTTTATTTTAACATGTCATCTTTTAATATTTTATTTTGGAGAGATAAAATAATAAAAATATTCTTATGATAGTATAAAAATGGCTATGAAATAGTATAAACCATCTCAAAATGCCTAAGAAAATGGTCAAAATGATTTATAAAATCTTGCTTTTAATTTGTAGACTTCCAATTATTAGCTCTGACAATGTCAAAGAGTTTTTTTAAAACTATGTATTTATTAATCATGGACAAAACAAATTATATTGTATCTGATTAGAAATTCTACAAGTATTTAATTTGTTTTTTTTTCCTGTTAATAATGTTAATATGAACTTAAATTTTCCCAGTTTAGGTATAAAATATAATAAATTTTAGTTTAGTGGGTAAAGTGAAACTAAATCATAGTTAAGAATGTCAAAGTGTGATTAATTTTTAAAATTTCTAATTTATTTTAAAATGTTGGGCCATATTGACTCTTTTTAAAAGTTAGAGGGCCAAAATAGAAGAAATCAAAATTTAGGAATGACATTGAAATCCGAGGTAAAATTAGAGGGACAAAATGATTATTTACCCTTAAATTTATTAATATACACTCATAATACAAGAACTACTACTACATTTTTATTAAGATTTTTTTTAATATAATCATATACTTCTACTTTGTAATATGATTAATATTGTTTTATTATTATTCTTTCTTTCTAATTTTTCTCCTCGAGTTTACTATAAATTAGTAAATATATTTCCTTATATATTATAAAAGGGCAAATATTTGATTGACGTTTAGGGAATAAATACACTTACATATAGGCTATATTTGGTATAAAGAAATAAAATGAAGTCAAATTACTGGTCATTTGACTCATCTCTGCTTTCATCTTCATTCCCTTGTTTGGTACCACAATTTGTTAGAATGATTATTTTATCTCTTAAAAGTGGGAATGACTATTTCATTTATTCATAAAATAATAAACTAAAATCTAATTTGATAACATTTTTATTGTCAAAATTATTTGAAAACTTTAAAATATATAAGGGTAACCGTTTTTTAATTTTAATAATTCAAAATCCCTAGAGACCATTACAAGAAAGCTTGACCGATGCATCTATTGTATTGATGATTATTTACCTATCAATGCTGTTTGCTTGCTTTATTACTTCCTTCATGGAAAGCTTTATATTTCTATTCCATGAAGATCCCTTGGACCTCGGATCAATGAGATGATGACACATGCATGCGTGCATATGAACTTCTAACGAGTGGGTTCCAAACATGGTCAACTCATTTTTGCAAAAGCTTTGACTGGACGTACTTACTCGGCCTTTGCAGTGGAAGCTGAAGTTGCTAGATTAGCAAGTGTTTGGACTGAGGGAGAAGGATGGAGTCATGTGATTTTTGAGGGGGATTCCCAAAAAGTGATCCACTCTTGCAGGGGTGCTCGTTGCTCACCTCATTGGTCTCTATCTTTTTTTTGTTATGGATATATCTAGTTTTTTGGATCGACATAGGGAGTAGGAGTTTGTTTATGTGCATAGATCTGTAAATGCTGCCGCTCATAAGATGGCAGCCTGGGCGTCAAGGAACAAGTTCACTGGAACGCTAGGCCCAGGTGAGCTCCCTCTTGCCGTGCTTCAAGTGATCTCAAGGGAATCTGTTTTGCCAAATGGTTGTGGCTAGGTGCCTTTGTTTTTAGTTTGTTAGCTATCTTGAACTTGGCATTAATGGGCAAATGAATCATTTTTCCGTAGTATAAAAAAAATAATAATGGGCAAATGAATCTCAGAAATTGATCACAATTTTCAAAAAGTTCGAAAATATTTGAAAAAAATACATCCATTTTTTTGTGTTTATTTTTAAAACGAATTTTCCTCCCTTCTCCTCCCGTGCCACTAACTACTACCATCCACCATTGTTGCCATCAGTGCCACCTGCCACCGACCACTCAAATCTTGAAATTGATTTTTTGAAAATTTGTAACTATTCCATCCTCACTAAGCAAACAAAAATGAAAATGAGAATGATTATTTTATTCTTATTATATTTTATTCCTTTGTACCAAATATAGTCATAGAATAATATACAAACAAAACTTTTGTATAGAATAATGCGAATGTTTGTAATCCTTTTATTTTAAATTGGAACACTCATCATTTTAGCCCATAATTTCAAAAAAAAAAAAAAAAAAAAAACGTAGCACATCATTCTAATAGTCATTGGTGTTTTCCGTATGCAAATTATGTAAGAATAGTATTTTTTAATATAAACAGAGTAATGCTGTACATATAATTTTTTTAAATTATTTTAATACATGATGATATAGCCATTTGTAATCCTTTCATTGCCCTCTTAGGGGGTGGTCTTGGAGCGAGCTACTCACAGCTGTGTTGCCCCAGCCCATGGAAGGTAATTTGGGTTTTTTTTTGTTTTTGGGCTGAGTAGGTCATTTGGTGAAGAATAAAAAAGTGTGACGAGAATTATGAACTCGAGATGTTAGAAGATGCAAAATCAATGGGTGCCGGAGCTGCTTCATTGCTTTAGCGGAAGCTTGTATCGTTATTGGAAATCCATCATTTATACATAGAAATTTGGTGTAAAAATTTTATATGATATACTGTCATTTCAAATCAAAATACATACTATTTTAGTTTATAATTTAAAAAATGACAATGTCACATTACTTACAGTATTTTGTAGTTAAAAATGTTCTTTTGAGTTATAATTTGAGGTAATTACAAAAACAATTTAGTATCACTTAAACTCTCTTAAAACTTTAAAACTTGACATTGGTCACTTAAACTACTAGTTTCTATCAGTTAACACTTTTTGTTAGTAACCTGTTAAGAAAGTAAATGAAAAATTATTACCTGACTTTATATATGTTTAAAAAATAATAATTTTATACCTAAATTGATATTTTTTTATTATAATAATTATCTAATGACTAAATACTCGTCGAATAACATGTGAATTAAAAAGACATTTTAATTATTAAATAATTATTAAACAAAGTCAATTTATTTATAAAATTATATTTTTTTTTGAAAATATGAAGTTATACTATAATTTTCATCCACTCTCATAACAGATCGTCAACAAAAAATTCTGATTGATGCATATTGATAATTTAAAAAGTTAATATGTCACAATTTACAGTGCAGAAGAGTTTATTGATACATAATCATAATTTAGAAAGTATTTTTATAATTACACCTTATAATTTTAGAAAACATCACTAACACATCTTTCTCGGTGTTTTTCTGTGTAAAAATTCTGTATTTAAGTACTAACACCCACTTTCGTTAGACCCAGTCAAAAGTAGGAACAAGTCTCCCTGCTTTATGAAGCAAAAGTAAGCAAATGTATAAAGAATAGCGTCACAGGACCGTCAAGGAAAAAATTACCGCACCTGTTATCAAAGGACACATGTCCATTTTTTTTTAATCTTATGCGGTCTTAGAAAGTAAACAAAATCGCAGACAGACGAATCAGTAACCACGTTATCATTTTCTCTTTGAAATTTTCTCTGGTCTTCACACTTGCTCTCATTGTTTCCTTCTCTGCTTGCCTCTGCTTTCTCCCTATAGATGAGACCTTACAGATAACGATGTCACTGAGAAGGTCATTCCTCTCGCGAAGGATCAACAGTCGGTCATTCGCGCTCTCCAAATCGTTCAAAGAATTCAAAGCCCTAGACACTGCAGAGACCGAAGCGAAACCGAGTAGTTCTGGTAAAGACGAAGATGACGACGACGCTGGGGCCGAATTCTACGGTCCCGATCGAGGCTCGCACGGGGGATGTTGGTCGACTATGCTGCCGGAGTTACTCGGAGAGATTATACAGCGAGTCGAAGCAACGGAAGATCGGTGGCCGATCCGGCAAAACGTCGTCGCTTGCGCTTGTGTGTGTAAGAGGTGGAGAGAGGTCACGAAAGAGATCGTTAGGCCTCCGCTTCGAAGTGGCAAGATCACCTTCCCTTCTAGCCTCAAACAGGTCTGATCTTTTGTTGTTTTTTTTTTTTTTGGGGTGGGGGGGGGGGGGGGGGATTTTTTATTTTTCTTGGGTCATATGCATAATTAGATTTTTGTACCATTCATTTTGGTAATTTTTGAATTACTGGCGTAGTTAAATCTTGTCTAATTAGTATCCGAGCTTCGAAATGGTAGCTGATTTATTGTGTTATTTGAAACTAGCACTCTTTGTTATATGATTGTACAATTTTCTACGTTAGCGATCTTTTAGTTGAATAATTTGTGTTTATGCAATGATTCATATATAGGAATCAGATTTACTACACATCTGATTTCTTTAAAAATTTCTTTGACATGTGAATTTAAACATTAAAGCTTCCAATGTTGAGATATATATACACATATACAATTTCTTTTTGTGGTGGTTTTGGTTTTTTTTTGGGAGGGGGGAGATAGATGTTCAGAAATTGGAATGGTTAATGGCATCTCGTCTTGCAAAACAATGTGACCTGGGAAGTGATTAAGTCCAAGAACTTCATTTCCCCCTTATGTGTTTGGGTTTTTGCTTTCATGTGGTTGCTTCTTGTCAACATCGTACCATTCAAGTGGAACATGAGAATTTTATTGAGTGGGTGTTTCTTGGCAGAATGGCAGGCATCTAATATGTTAAATCCTTGAATGAATTTATTGACTCTTATCATTATAATTGGTAGATGGAGAAGTTTTTAGCTTTGCAGTTGATGATCTAACTTCTTCTTTTTTTTTGCAGCCGGCTCCCCGTGACTCCCCTCTTCAGTGTCTTATAAGACGGAACAAGAAGAACTCAACATTTTACCTTTATCTTGGTCATGGCCCATGTAAGTAGGTTTAGGTGTTTAAATTAAAGTGTTTCTATTACCAGAAGTTTGGAATTTGCTTGTTCTGTAGCTGAAGTATTTGACCTGGATAAGAACTCAATGTATAACTTATCAAGAATATAGTTAAAAGGCACATTTATCACTTTTACAATCCTCTTACCTTAATTCTTAAGGAGTAACCACGGATATTTGCTTAGGTGATTTTGCAAGACATTTTATAGTCTCCTGTGAATATTGCATGGTACGTGATTTTGCATATTGTTGTCCCAAAAAAAAAAAAAATGTGTTGCATGAATTATTATACTTTTTTACATGATTTTGATCTACCAATGGTTTTTACTTTCTTAATTCATGGAGTGCATTTTTTATTGAACTCCGCCAAAATTAGAAAACGTGATAGAAAGCAAATTCAACTTATTGGGAAAAAAAATGATAGAAAGAAAATTCAAGTTTCATGATATTCCTGTACAGTACCCCAACCACTGAGGCAAGCCACTTGCTTGTAGTACTAATTCAACATAAAAAACACCATTGACCATTCAATCCATAGTTTGAACTTCATTTAATATAGAACAAGATGAAAATAAGTTTAAAATCTGAAAATAGCAATTCAAATTGTATAAATTCCCGTTATTATTATTTTATTGGATCCTAATTAGTTAGTCTCTCAAATTTGCAATGTGTTTCATGTGTGTCTCAATGATGGACATGTGTGTTTGAAGAGTATCCGGTTCTAGAAAATAAAAAATAATAACACACGTGTAGAAACGGCAAGTCGGGAGTGTCAGTGTCCGACACAGATACAACATCTTATTAGAAGTATCCGTGCTTCTTAGAATTCTATTAAGTGTTTTGCAATATTTTAGCTTGGAGATCTAAAGGATTTTTTCTCATCGAAATGGAGGATTCCAGTACCCTATTCCAAAAGCCTTTCTTGAGTTGTGTTGAGGATTTTGTTTTCCTTAGTGTCCTGTGTGGTTATGTAAGTCCTGGCTGTGTTTGATATGCATGCTATAGACCGTATACCTGATGTGAAAAGAATTCTTAGTTTAGAAGAAGGTTATTTGGATATTTTCTGAAGAAATCATTACTTATCCAAAAACAAAGGTCTGAAGAAATCATTAAAAATACCTGATTATTTGCATACGCTCCACGTATAAAGTATCTATATCAGACTCTTTGAATTACTTTGGTACCAATATCCCCATAGGACACTGAGGACGAATAATGCTTAAAGCATTAAAATCCTTCCTTGTTTGTGGTGCCCTTTATCTGAGTGGATTAAACACTCCAAAAGTTTGGGCAGATTGGACAAATCCATGTGCAAGGTGATATTGAAGTTATGCTCTAAAGGAGGCAACACTCTGCATTCTTTGGGGAAAATGTAAAATTTGTGGAGTATGCTTCATTAGTTTTGAGTCCAATCCCTAATTTCGAGTCAAGTGGGACCTATTATGTTGGCTGTCCCTTTTGTTCTGCTTATCAATGCTCATGCATATGCTTTCATATTTTTAGATTAGTTGACACAAAAGCCAACTCCAGTAACTTAGGGCAGTGCCAACTGAAACAATTCACCACCACTTGTTTGTGGAGAATTTATTTGTATGAACTTTGGGGTGGATGCCGTTGAAAGAAAATTTTTGAGAGTTCCAAATGGAACTAGTGACCTTTGATTATCCTGACAGGTTGCCTTTCACTAAGGCATATACACCAAGGTGCAATCAGTAATGTTGACTGGTGATCATTTCAACAAAATAAAATGTTATTTGCCATAAAAATAAAAACATTCATGCATAAAAAAGAGTGAGGTATAGGATATGAGGTTATTTGACCAGCTAAAGCTCCCCCACCATTTATTTGGCATTGCAATGGTTTTCCTTTGTGTGTGTGTTTTTTTAGAAGGTCTTCCATGATTTGAATCCCTAAAGTTTTGGGCTTTTGTGGCAGCATTTACAGACAAGGGAAAGTTTCTCCTAGCAGCACGAAGGTATAGACATGGTGCTAATACCGAATACATTATATCACTCGATGCAGATGACCAATCCCAAAGAAGTAATGCTTATGTTGGAAAGCTAAGGTAAAGCATTTCTATTGAACAAAAAAATAAAGGAAAAATAGAGACCATTGTTAAGGTGATCCACTGCTATAGTTATTTCTATCAACATCATTGTATATATCACAATGTAAAATAGAAGGAACTATGTAAAGAAAAGTGGGACAAATGAATGTTATTGTGATGCATTCTTTATGTCAAACGTTGCTTCTTGTAAATGACCGGAAAAAGGAAACAAACCAAAGGAATCAGTCTGATGGACCGCAGAAAATATTTCTCTTTTTAATTTGGAAGACCACAAATAATGTTCACACACCAAATATCCACAAAGTGGAGGTTAGTCCACTTGAGACGAACTATAACTTTATACGTATATAGGGTTAATTGAAATATAATCTTTAGTTCAGATCTAAATTTCACTCAAGAAAATTCTAGATCCTTTTCTCTATTGGAAATCCCAAGTTTGAGATTTGTGGGAGCTAAATTGTAGAGTAAGTAAATGTTTTTGTTTTTTTGACAAGTGCAAAATTACAATGAAACATTAGGTTATTTTTGTTGAGGATATTTAGGCAGCAAATTTAGCAATTCATTGAATGATAGTGTTGGATGGAAATTATATTATCTGAATTGTTTGCTCCTATGGTTAAGTTTGCTGTTATAACTTTGAATTGTGTGAAAGAGCAAATGAAGGAATGATAATATAATGTGGTTGGTGAGGCATTGAGTTAGGAAATTTTAGGATAGGTACTTTGGAATTTCATAACATATTTTATAGCAGACACAAACTATTTTGAATTTATTTTTGGGCCTTGTGACTAACTAAAGAATTTTTATCTTTAAATGTGTGGAAGGTTGTAGGTGAGTAGGACTGTTGAGGGAGTCTTATGGGAAGCATGGTACACACATAGGCGGTGTAGGGCAATTGGAGGTGCGCAGAGTGAGAGTTGAGGCGAGAGAGAGAGAGAGAGAGAGAAGTGATGGTGGAGGAAGGTGGTCAGTATAATAGAGGAACCAAACAAGGGAGGCCAGCTCACCACATATGCCGAGGACACTTGGTAGAGGGACATGCGGGTGGCTTTGCTTGGTCTTTTTCTAGTGCTCTGTTAGTAGAATGACCCTAACTAATAGTGGAGCCAATATCTGAAGATATGAACCATACCATGTGCTTTTGTCTTAGCCTAGAATTGTCTTCTTGTGGAGACCTCTCGTTCTCTGAGATCGACCGAGGTGTAGGTCCCTCAAAGAGGGCAAGATGAGCACATTGAAGCCACCAGGCCACATGACTCCATAGGTCCATGGTAGTGCTTGGGCGCCCCATGATCGCAACACTAGCAATGAGAGAGTCCCTAGGCCTTACTATCTAACTAGACTGACAGGAGAACATTAGTGTGTCATTGGAGAGGAGGGACTGTAATACATGGGAGAGATTTGAGAGGGTGGAGAGTCCCTAAGCTGAAATGAGAGGGGAGTGAACGTGTTTTTTTTCACAAACAAAGAGGGAGTGATATGCTTGATCAAAGGTCTTTTCCAGATGGGTCAAGTTAGCCAAGCTCATCATGGTGAGCAGAAGCTCACTTGACGGAGTGTAGGTCGGCGCATTGAGCATGTGAAGGCCCTCAATGAGCAGAGCAGGCCATCATGGCAAATGGGAAGCACTCGGTCGCAGGGCCGATTGTGTTAGGGCCTTCCGCAGATTCAAGTGGGCTAAGCACATCATGACCGGTAGATGGTTGCCCATGCTTGGGCGGAGGCTTATTTGGCAAGTTAAGCGTTGAGGGCGTCACGGCCAGCATTCAAGGAGTGCCTCTAGACTTGTTCTTGAGTGTCTCGCTTTGAGAGACATTACTTGACCCTAGAGGGGAGTGATCATGACATGTGGTGGTGTCTGACCAATCCACATGTTGCCAATAGAATGATATGTGGGACCAAGCACGTGGAGGAATTGAAGTAGTTATGACATATTGGTGACGTGGCCATGCCATCAGTGAAGTACACCAAAATCCATTTACTGGTTTACTGCTTTACTTCATGCTTGGACCCAAGTGCTGACATAAATTTACACTTTTGCGTGTTGTTTTGACATAAGCTATTCTTGCCTGATGATATCCTCTGCTGAAGCACATTTGGGCTGACGGTTTCTGTTATCTATGTGGATATAGGCACCCATCTGGTAGAGATGAAACAAGAATATGGACATTCAAAATTTCCTCCATAATGATGAATTTCTTCCTATTTCTAGTTGCATAGCAATTGGTTTCTTTGTTTCCTGTTTTCTGTTTCTGCCGCTATGTTCAAATAAACAATCCTGTTCTTGGCAGGTCGGATTTCCTTGGCACCAACTTTACAATCTACGATAGCCAGCCCCCGCACGGTGGTGCGAAGCCCTCAAGTAGCAAAGCCGGCCGCCGTTTTGCAAGCAAGCAAATAAGTCCCCAGGTTCCTGCCGGAAACTTTGAAGTTGGACAGGTCTCCTACAAGTTTAACCTCTTGAAATCAAGAGGCCCAAGGAGGATGATATGTTCCCTCAATTGCCCATCGTCAGGGGAAACTGATACCAACAAACATCAGGACAACTCTAATACGAAAAATTCATTGTCATCTCCCTCTGGAATCACAGTATTGAGGAACAAAGCTCCGAGATGGCACGAGCACTTACAGTGCTGGTGCTTGAATTTCCATGGTCGGGTGACGGTTGCATCTGTAAAGAACTTTCAACTGGTTGCAACAATGGATCAGTGCCAGCCGGGAGGAAAAGGGGACGAGGAAACAGTTCTCCTCCAGTTTGGAAAAGTAGGAGACGACACTTTCACCATGGATTATAGGCAACCATTGTCGGCATTCCAGGCGTTCGCCATTTGCCTCACCAGCTTTGGTACAAAACTGGCCTGTGAATAATATATATTTATCATAGCTGTGCATCCAAGAAACTGGTGCGCACTGGATGTTTGTTCCAATGTGAGTTTTTCATTTGCCTCTTATATCTGTGGATTCTGGTTGGAGGAATCATATGATGTACGTATTAGCTATACATTGTACGATATTTGACTCAACATAAAATTTTAGTAGCAATCAACCTTCCGAGTGGATGTATGGAATGTCTATTGTTATATGAGCTTTACTTGAAACTCGAGATTTAGCTGAATCGAGCTCAACTTATGTCCTATATGATAAATTGAGCCCACCGGGACCGTAAAAATCCACGCTCTGCAAACTAGTGCCCACCAAAACCGTAAAAGACCACCACGCTCCGCAAACCAGTGTCTTCTCAATTGGGTAATTTCGCGGGCCTGAACGTGAAATCTAGTTACCTACAGTTAAGAACCAACAAGCTAAAAGACTCACGTTTGATAAAATATATGTACATATTCCCATAGGTTCCTAGGAGCCTCTCCCACAAAGGGAGAGTTTGGGAGTTTGAGTCAACTTATCAACCTTTCTATCACTTTCGTTTTAGCGGGTTGTATTGAGTTTGGTTTAGTAAAAAAAATCAATTTCTTGACTCGCGATTACGATCCTTGGACCTACTATGCGGGGTGACCGAGACCGCAAATACGATCCTTCGGCCCTGGGACCTACCATGTGGGGTGACTAAGACCGCAAAGAATTTTGTATTGGTCTAACTTTGAGACCGCAAAGGATTTTGTGTTGGGCTAATTCTCTCACATCGGGAGAGTCTAGTGCATGAGTTTTAACTTATCAACCTTTCCCAAAGTGACCCTGAGCCTGAAGGCTCGCTAGGGCTGTCCATTATTTATGAGACTCATGAGCTGTTAGGTTCGAAAATTTGAAAATTTTTTAAGTCCGATTATATTAATGGATAAACTTAAAAAATATGTTTAAAACTCAGCTCAAAATATATTTAAAATACTATATTTAATATACGTATGTAATTAATTTTTATGTTATTTAATAACTTTTTTAAAAAATAATTAATTAAATAAATTTTGTGTTAAATGAACAGACAAAATTTTAATATTTTAATTAAACAAGTTTGAAATTACATTTTAAACCCAACAAAAATAATTTCTTGCCTCTACCCGTCCGTCCACCCTAGATTAAACACATCAAAACCGTAATATCATCTTTTTGTGGATCGATCATTCGTGACACCGCTTGTAGGCAGAGTTCTGTTTTCATTTTGCCATTTCTCTATCCAGTCGTATATGCAAGTAGACGTTGGACTTCTTTATTTGGGGGATATGATATTCTTAATGGGCGCTGGAAAATTAATTCGACATCCACAATACAATAAGCATCTTCCAGTTTGTTTCCAAACTGAATAGTTTTCACCGTTTGTTCTTTCAAAAGCACATACACACTATTCCATGCTGATTTGATTTATACATAAGAACACCGACAGAAACTACTTTCCCAGGAGAGAGATGCACCTTATTTCCAGACAACATAATATAAAACTATACATCGATCAAAACCAGTCTGATCCAGAAGAGAAAGCCATGGTAGTAAGATTGGCAGCTCAGGCCGTCCCAGAGACACCCATATCTTGCTTTTCTCCTCCTCCTTCTTTGCCCGCACCAAAAACCGGCCCACCCAGGCCGGCGGCATCCGGTACCTTGTCCTGGAGTTTATCAACCTCAATCCCACCCTCATCCTCCTTCGAACGTATATCCGTCCTCGTCTTGTTCTCCCCTCCTTCCACCGACTCATATGTCGTCGCCGTTTGCACCCCCGGCGGCTGTGTTCCCTGCGCCCCTGACATCTCTTCTCGATTTCCTTTATCACTAAAAGGAATTTCAACACAGCTTTCCAATTCCCCCCTACAATCTAGACCCACACAACACCAAAAAGGCCTTTCCCTCTGTATATAAACAGAATCCGGCAAATCCGGAGTCTTGCCACGTTTCTTCCTAGTAACTGCACGTGGCAGCCATGCCAAGACGATGCCTACCCTTACTCCTCCACGCGTCAGAATGTCAACCATGCACTGTATTACTAGACTTTCAGACAATCACTAGCTGGCCACGTGTCCTCTGACCAACTGTGAAGAACTCTCACACGTAACAACAATAGTAAAGCTTAGATAATACGTTGCAGTTTTCACCATTCTCACAAAAACGAAGTAAGAGGTTAACAAACGAAAGCCAAATTCATAGGCCAGAGTTTCTCACAGATGAGCCACGACAATGGTTAAGAGAGAGAGAGAGAGAGAGAGAGAGTAACAGAAGGGTTCATGTACACAACCATTACTAAGACTCAAAGAGAGACCTATAACACTGCTAAGAGTTGGCTTCTTCCATCATTGCTACATGCAGTTTTACTTCTTTCCTCGCAGCTTTGCACCTAGAGCCCTCTCCAATTTCGAGATTATCTGTTGATTTGGAATGGCTTTTCCTGATTCGTACTCTTGTATCACTTGCGGCTTCTCATTGATCATCTGCAGAACAAAAAACAAAGAACCTGGTCATGATCTTTATTCCGTACGTAGGAGGGATCTAGACTGTGAGGAGGTATGTTTATGTATGAGAGAGAGACAGAGAGAGAGAGAGAGACTTGAGCAAGTTGAGCCTGAGTGAATTTCTTATCCATCCGAGCTTGCATGATGGCTTTCTTCAGTTCAGTTGGCACCCTATCGTCTGCACAAGGTCACACAGTGCAGGCAAGCATAAGCCTTACCACAATATCAACTCATCAGTTACAAGAGCTCAAGAGCTTTGAAAAAAAATTCTAATAGCTAAATAAAAATTATAATGAAACAATCAAACAATGCTGCACGACACATACCAAAGCATAAATTTCGAGGAAAGCTAATAGCCTGATACATTCCAAGGCCGGCTCAATACTGTTTAGGGCCTAAGGCAACAAATTTTGAGGAGGCCTTTTTATATTTTGTAATATTATTGTAAATTTTGTATTTAAAATTGTATTATTTTACTTTTTGATGAGGCATTTTACAACCTTAAATTTTAAATAATACTAAAAGCCATAAAATATACAACAATAAAATCTCATTTACCATGATAAGATTATAGATATGGATGAAAAATTGAATTTGGTACAACTTCTACAATTAAAAAATTGGCAATATTTTTACACAAAATAAATAATAAAATAAGATAAATTACAAATAAAGTTATTCAACAACAAAGATAAAATATTACTTTTTTATTAAGTTAATTAGTGTAATTGATTTTAGGCCTTTTTTTTTTTTTCAAGATGAGGCCTTACAAAGGTAATACATAAAAATTATTTAAGACTAATATTGTAATAAACTATTTTTTGAAAAATTAGAGGCTCTAAAAAATTGAGAGCCTTAAGCGATCGCCTAGTGCTTGAGCTGACCCTGATACAATCTCAAACTTACGAATTCAGAACCATGTGCTCTGCAAGTGATGTCACCCATTGAGAATAAACACCAAAACCTAAAACCTGATGCATCACACCTCATCACCTCACAGCACTGAAGTTCGAGTGTTGCATCATTTTAGTCAAAGAAGTTGCCACACAATGCAGCTGTTAACTCGATACGGTGGCTACTTAATTGTTTGCAATAAAGAATCAACCAATGCAAAACACGGTATGTATTTGTAATCGCAGAACTTTTACCTTTCAAGTAATTGATTTATAAAGTTGACTCGGAGAAATAGGGTGCAATAATGTCCCAAAGGTCGTGAAGTGGTAGCACACATACAGTAATGACGTATAACGATTCAGGTTTTTTAACACTATAAAACAAATGAAAGAGATTTGGAGAGAGAAAAAAGGTAAAAATAGCCTTTTTTTTTCCTTCCCTTTTTCTTTTGGATGTAGGATGTTCATCAGTATAATTAACCAAAATGAATGCGCAATTTGAGTTAGTATTGGAGGAAGCATCCCAATTTGCTCACGTCATAAAACTAGGAGGTATGATCTTTTTTTTTTTGCCGTTGTTATGGGTGTTGTAAAAAAGAAATATTAGAGGTACTTTAAAAATACATGAGACTGAAAGAATACTAAAGAGGAGGGTATATGTTGATAGAGCTTTTAATCCCAGCACGTATATTTTGCCAAATCTTATGTTCACTTCATTGATTTGGGGAGCTTATTCCACCCAACAACCATAACTCAACATAGGAGACAAAACTGTAATGCTGTTTCTATCCTTTTGGTTGTCAGTGCACATGAATGATACCACTGCAATCTTGTTCTGCAGCAAAATCTTATGGATCCCACCTTAGCTCACCCCCCAAAAGGACCCAGCATCACATAGAAAGCAATTAATACAACAGTTGAAGGTGTAGTTCGTATAAACATCATTCCTTAAGATGTTGTCATAAGAGAGAATATTAATTTTCAAAATAATACCAGTGACCTTTCTGCTCAAGTATGTCGAATGGGATATTTTCAAACTATTTCTTTCGCTCATACAAAGTAGTAATAAAAAGTTATTTAGATGAACAAATTCACCTCACATAAGAAAGATAAGAGGTAATTCACCTCACTTAAGAAAGATAAAAGGTACAGAAACACATAATTCATCTGCACCAAAGCAGTGCTACTGCTGTGACTCCTAGGAAAGTTTGAATAGTTTTGGAAAGAAAATATCTAACTAAACAAGGTCACAGGACTATCACAATAGAAAGTCAACCAGCATAGCAACTCATATTCCATCTCCATATGGGTGAAGTTTAAATGAAGTGCAATACTAGTGAAAAGATGTACAAGGAATTGAAGGGAAGTAAACAAATTATATATACACATACATACACGTAACAATAGAAGTACTCACGTGAAAGATTCTCTGTTTCTTCATCAAGCTTCCTAGTATTCAAAGTAGTGCTGCTAGAGGCAGCTTTGTTTGCGCCCGCATTTGCTGTAGGAGAAAGTATGAGTTACAGAACTAGAAGCCCAAATGACGAACACACAGCAAAATTATTAATCCTAACTGATACTGCAAACAATAACACATAATGAAAAGTAATAAGATATGTAGTTTGTGTAATATACTGTTGCCTCTTGCCCTTATACAGAAGGGGCAAGAGGAACTCCAAAGCGGCATCAGTTGCAATTGATTTTCGGAGAGTCCAATACTGGAAAAACTAATATGTGAAAATTTCTCATCTTAAATAAAACTTAAGAGTAGCTATAGCTAACAACTATGAGTTTGGATTGCGATTAACAGGTCGATTTTCTGATGATTTCAAAAAAAAAACAAAAATGAAGAAAAATAAAACATAAGAGCCCTAGGACAAATTAGGGAAATCCACAAATTAGGGCAACTCCGAAATGTGACATGTATAATATGAACTGGTATATTTTTAAAAAGGCAATCCACGCTTGAAAGCAAATATCCGAAAAGTAGATAATAACTATGAGTTTGGATTACAATTAACAGTTCCTTTTTCTGATCACTTCAGAACAAAAACAAAAATGAAGAAACATAAAACAAAAGAGCCCTTGGACAACCAAAATCCAATGTCTCTTTGTTTTCTCCTTTCAATCTATCAAATTCTCTTCTTCATATGCATCAATTCACAGCTACTCAGCAACAATTGAACTCATTCATAAATACAGAAATGAATCAACAACAAACCATATGTTCACCTCAATAATACAAACACAAATTTTTATGCATATAGAGTGAAAAGAGTTCCACGAAAAATCGGCTCAACGAGGATCGAGAAAGAAACAGAAACCCTATTTGAGAGAGAGAGAGAGAGAGAGAGAGAGAGAGGAACGTACATTTCTTGATTGTTTCGATCTCGGCACCGGCGCGACGAGCGGCATTGACGGCTTTCTCATCCTTGCGGGCGGCGGCAGTCGGAGCCTTCTTGCGGATCACCACCGGCTCCCAGTCTTGTGTGATCGGACCTCCGGACATGCTTCTCCTTCTCCCCGTGTAAAATCTCTCTCTCTCTCTTGTGAAAAGATAATGCTATGTTTTGATTCAGCACAATTTGTTAAGAGGAAAAATATAGAGGGTTTTGGGCAGTGTTTGGCTTCAGGGTTTGCTCTATCCCAATCCCAAAGGTGGAACAAAGTATAGGTCACCAGATACATTTGAGGTGGACATTAACATGACCGGGTTGAAAAACAATTTTTATGAAGTTTAAAATTAAATTTTAAGTTCGTCTAAAATAAAAATTATACAACCTTACCGATTTAACCATAAAAATTCAATAAATATTTTTTTTTAATGACACAAATTTAATTATATAAAACTTTGACATATATTATGGGCCAAACCAGGCCTTAAACAAAATTTTTAAGCCTTATAGATAAAATGACGAACGGGCTTCAACGGGCCTAGCATGCAATTAAGCCCATAACCATACCCCTACGTTTGATACAAGGAGTTTTTTTATTTTATTTTATTTATATATATACCAAAACCAGATTCTGAAATTTCTTTGTTTGGCTACGGGGTTCTCCTGAAGTTTTGATCCCACCACTTTAGAAAGAGAATGGGTTGGTAAAACACTAAAACAAGTTACAAAACAGGAGCTATGTGTGATGATAGAAAAAACAAATTAGGAATCGTGTTTGATAAAAAAAAAATTCCTGTGATAAATGGCTTCACATAAATTTTTTGTTAAAAAAAATAAATAAAATAAGATTAAGAGAGAGAAATCGACCCGACAACCTATTCAGATGAGTTTTATTGTTATTATATTAGATAAAATTAGTTTCTTTCCCATTTGCATATAAGAATGAAGTTGCGTGACACTCCACTACCCTTACATTAGATAGAGAGGCATTTGCTTAATTTTGTAGAATCTCTCTTTCTTTTAAGTAATGGCAAGTAATTTATAGCGTAGACAAAAATTATATGTATGTCCATCCATGTCACTTAATTTGTCATATAAATTAATCATGAGTCATGTAGTTCAAATTTGCAGCTTATATGCCCACTTGCTAAAATAGGCAAAAACAAGTAAATTTTACTGAATTCTGTGATTCTTCCTCATCAAGTATTCATGCTCTATTAAATATGATCACCTACTTGGCAATGTTCAAGCTTGCAAGGCCTCTACACGTATAATTATCATTACCCTAAAGCATGCCTGACAGCTTACATCAAGCAACACACAAAATACTCTAGGGAACATCAAATTGAGAGAGAGAGAGAGAGAGAGAGAGAGAGAGAGAGAGAGAGACCATCTGCCTTCAAATAAACCTGCAAGTCATAAGACGTACAAACCACAAGCACGAAACAATGGACATAGAATTAGTGAATATCTCAAACAAGGATAATAAATGATCTATAGATGATTCTTAGCTTCGTTAATATTTGTGGCAACTACCTGTACAACTTCCTCATCAATTCGGATTCCCGGCTTCAGATCATTAACAACTAGAATCCCCTTCTGACTGTTTTTTTATTTGGTTTCCAAAGCCAACTTCCTTGCTACGTTCCTGCACTGCGCGTATATGTTAGTTATGGTGAAGAAGAAAAATGTCAAAATTATCATGAATTATGATGAATGATATTATCCAGTAAAGCCTCTAACAATCTGTAACTGGGTGAGAGATCTACAACAGACATTAGTTTTTCCCCCAACTTTCATCAGTATAAAAAAATTTCCCATTTCCCCAAGAAGAAAACAGACAAACTACATCTTTCATGTATGTCTTGAAGTTTTCTATACAATTGCAAGGTATACAAGACCGTCACAATGCACTTCTCAAATCAGTGCAATCATGCTCAACAACAGCTGCTAAGCTTGGTCAGTGATGTTCAACATAACATACAATCAAACACAGAGAGAAGTATAATGAGTAGAAAACAAAGGAGACAAGAAGATGGAAAGAGTATGTCAGAAATCATACAAGCAAAGATTCAAGTTGAATAATATGCTCAGGTCCTCTCTTCCATAGGTGATTTTTGGTTTGTAACTATTAATCTGTATAATCTTCTTGTACTCTCTTTTTTCATTATCTATAAAATGAGGATAATCTCTTGCTTGCCTAAAAAAAAAAAAGGCTCACTTCATAGGACATGATTACTTGTAATGTCCAAAAATACAAAACAAGTAATAAATGTTATCAGATGTCAAGAATTAGGAATCGGCTCACCTCCAGATCTTAATATCCAGAATCCTCCAAACTTCTTATCTCACTGCGCCACGTGTTAGTCACTCAGATTCAATGGATAATATTATCTTATTTAAACTCATGATTTTACTTAATGTTGAAAAAAACTAACAAAATGGGAACATGGGTTTGAATTGGATAATAACATTATCCGTTAGATCTGGGTGACTAATACATGGTTTAGTGAGATAAGAAGTCTGGAGGATTTTGGATATTAAGGTTTGAAGGGGAGTTGAGCCCAAGATTATCATTTCCAAAGACATACCATGGTCCATGGGTTGTGAATTTAGGGATGGCAACGGAGCGGTTTGGGTCGGGGGACCCCTACCCCATCCCCATCCCACCTTTCCGTTATCTTAGTGTTTTTTTCAAACACATCATGGATAAAATCACAAAAAATAGGAAAAAAATCACAATAGTCATATTCTAATAAACTATATACATATAAAAATAAATATATATTTATAAACGGGGTGAGCTTGCATTGGGACGGGTTTTCGTACCTTGTTCCAAACCTGCCATGCCCCGATTAGTATCACCCTATACTGTACCAATAGGGTTGGGTTGGGCGGGACAAGAACCCGAGATATCGAGTTATTTTGCAATCCCAAGACCATAGCTGAGTTAGACCATGTTCTTTACATAATTATATGCATACATGATTCTACTGACTAGCATAAGAAAATCTTTCAGAAAAATAAAAGTCAATCGGTAGAAGAATTAACAAATTATCACCATTGAGCCTGTTTGGTTCATCAGCCCGGGTGTTTCGAACCTGTGAAACCCAGGTTACTCCTAAGAGTGCGCTCGGAACAAATAACCTACCCCTCCCCATGCGGGGTAATGTACCATCCCAAGACACCGGTGGTGGGATCTGCATGCCCTGGTCTGCCCTTTTTATTATAAGATCCAAGTAGCAATTACAAAAGGTTGATTATCCTAATGAGTAATTGAAAACCACCAAAAAAAGAAAAATAGAAGTATACTAAGAACAGACAACTCACCAGGTGATTAACAACTCCCTCTGTATTCCCATCCACCACACTCAAAACAGCATTCACACACTTATTGCCATCACCAACTTTCAAAGAACTCTGCAATGCACAACAAGTAAGAGACAATTAATGCATAGGTTGCCTTAAATTACAGTATCGCAAACCCAAAAGTTAATACCACATACATAATCCTAAAAGTCATGAAAATAGTTAATTAACCCCGCAAAGCATCACATTATCACAATTAACATTCGATGTGCCAAGAACACTAGAATTGTGCAACTCTTCCTCCTGACCAACATCAGGAACCTCCTTCAATTCACCATTATTAACACTCTCCAAACCCAAATCTTTGTTAAGCACACTCGAATCCAACATACCAACCTCAGCATTTTCCTGTAATGTTACAATTTAAGCTGATAAACAAATTTCAAATATGATTATAAGCAAATTCTATACAAGCAAACTGAAACTACTAGTTACCGGACAATCGATGGGTATAGGCAAGGGGCGTACAATAGTTGGAAGCCGATCAATATCCCAACCAAGAACTTTACACATAGCTTGCGCATAAGCTCTATGTGCTCGTTTCTTCTTCGTCTTCGCAATAGTTATCGAATGCTGAACAAGAGCTACACAGTCCTTGAATCTCTTCCCTACCTTTTTACCAATTCCACAGCACACCAAGCAACAAAAATCACCGCCCTCCCAATTCTTCTCATAGAAAGCCCTCATTTCAGCATGATCCATAAACACATTCGAAAAGAACTGGTTTTCTTCGTCCCCATCTTCATCCATCAAATCATCTTCATCACTAACACCATCTTCGTCACCATCACTGTCCAAATTGCCCGCGAAATACTCTTGGGCGGCCTTCAAGGCCTTCTGCTGCGCTAGTGTTGCGGCGAACCGGGCTTGTTCTTCAGCCGAGGGTAGCCGAGTGGCCCGAGTCGGCGGGAGCTTCAAAACAGGCCAACCCGACGCCGACGATGAGGAGGCCTCGGCGGTGTTAACTGGCCATTCGACGTCGGAGACCGGCGGTGGGTCAGATTGCGGAGGCCTTTTCTTGTCCTTTTTGCCTCTGGGTCTGATTCTCGTCTTTTCTTTCTTGAATTGCGTGGGATTGGAAGGTTGGAGGTGTCTTGACGAGTTGTGATGGGGGTTAGGGTTTCTGGGGGGGCCTCGGTGCCAGAGGGAGTGGAGGTAGATGACCTCGTCTCGCAATCTCTGTTCAAAGTATGGATCCATTGAAATTTTGAAAAACACTGATCGAGTAAAAATCGAGGGTTCTGAAATGTCGAAAGACGAGTGTCAAAATGGCGGATGAGGTTGAATTTGCGAAAGTGACATTTGTTCGAAGTTGGATCTGTGGGCTAACATTGCTCACTGAATTGCAATAAAGAAAAATCAAAGAAAAAAAAAGATTTTTTTATTATTTTCTTTTTCTTTACTTTTAATTCAAATAAAAAAAATTATTCTCCTCCTCGTTTTGTTTTCTTTTTCTTTGGAAAACAAACAGACAAAAATAACTTATTTCTGTACAACTTCTCTCTCACTTACTTTTTCTTCTTTTTTCGTTTTCTTTCATAAGTTTCAAAAACAATCTAAAGCTGAAGTCCGTTATTAACAAATAAATCATAACTTAAGTGAAAATTTGAATATATATATATATATATCTATATCTATCTGTCTATAATATACTATATAAAAATATAGTAGAGCTCTCACAGGCCTCTAAAAATTCATTTTTAAATTTTTAAAAAACTTAAAATACTAAGAAGCTACGTGGCAGACCCAACTCTTCCTCTTCCTCCTCATAGGCCAGTTCCTTTCCTTTCTCTCTCCTAAATAATAAAAGGAAAAAAAATCTTTAATCATGAAAGGAAAAATAATGATTATATGATTCCTAAAATCTCTCTTTGAAAATCTTATTTTTCATAAAATACTTATATATCCCCTCTTCTGATTCCCCTCTTCAGTCTCCTCTCCCTCACCTCCCTGTGTCCGTGGCTCTTTGAGTCCATCATTCTCACAAATGGTTGATAGTAAGGTGAGTGTTTTTACGATTTGTTACTATTTTTTTCTCCTCTCTCTAGGTTTTATGATTTGATACTGTTTTTTCTCATCTCACTCTAAATATCATATAAATATATAAGTGGCAAATGTATAAGTGTCGCGTTTATCTCTCTCACTCTCTCCTCTAAAGCAAGGTTAGATCCATCCATTTATAATTTTCTTAATTTGTATTATTTTTTTAATCATGTGTTTTTCTGTATTTGTGTTTAATTTTTTAATAATGTATGGCTGTTTTTATTTGCGAGTTGTTTTTAAAATTAGTCTATTACAATTTTTTTTTGTGCATGAAAAATCTAAATTTTTTTATGTATTTCCTGTTGGTCCAAAAGACAACCCAAGAGGGGGGTAAATTAGGTTTTTCGAAAATTAATGACAATTAAGATTAATTAAAATTAATGTAATCAATGTAACAGTGATCAATCTTTATATATATATATATATATATCATGTAATGTAATCAAGAGAAGAATAGAAAACATAGCAAAAGAAATAACACAAAGAGTTACCGAGGTTCAACCACAATTCGTGATTTACGTCTTTACCCCAAGATACCCTTGAAGTCTTCCTCCATTATGTAATCTTTAATTACAAATGGATGCTAATTCACCAAGTGCTCAGCTCACTATACAAGAACTTCTTCCCAAGTTCTTTAGCCGCCAAGTGGTTTTGTCCAAAATCCACTCAAACTTACAAGAGTTTTTCTTCCACAAAAGAACTCTCAAACTCTTACTTACAAGTGTATAAAGATATACAAATGGTTTACAAACTCTTTATCAAGAGTGGATTATACAATAAAAGCTCACACAGTGAAGATAAGAAGAATGTTCAGATTTTTCAGTTTGATCAGTTAGTGGATGTTTGTTTCTTATGTCTCTTATTGTATAAATGCAGTTAGAAGCTTGTATATAAACCCCTGTATTGATTTCGTTCGTTGGAAGTTGTTGGGGCTCATTTAATGCAAGTCCAATCCGTTATAACGTTAGAAAAACTAGCTGTTATTTCCGAAGGGTCGATACTAGGCTTAATGTGTCGACTCATCTAGTCTGTATTTTTCAGATGTTGTCCATTGTCTCCAATGGTCGACTCTTCATTTCCATAAGTTGACACGTTAATCATTCTGTCTTCAAGTTATTTTGCTTCTGTCTTCATGGGTCGACTCTTCATATTCATGAGTCGACTCTTTGCACAGAAGTCTTGCTTCTGTCTTCATGAGTATATTCTTCATATTTAAGGGTCGACTTATTGATCCTTTGGTCTTCAAATTTTTTGCTTCTGTCTTCATGAGGCGACTCTTCATTTTTATGAGTCGACTTATTGTCCAGAAATCTTTATTTTGTCTTCCAATGATCAAATTCATCTTCAACATTATTATAAGATTTTCAAGGAATCTTCTCTTTGAGGTATGATAATCAATTAAAGTTTTCAACTCATCAAATTTGTCTTCTATTCAATTTGGATTGAATCAAACATTTGATATTCATTTTTTCTTGACTTCCAAATTGTCAGGGCTTTATTTTATCAATATGGATCTCTTCTTCTTTGTTGCATAGCTTCCTCTCTTATTGTAGAGCTTTCTCTTTCAATATCAAGCTTTCTCTTTTATATAGAGCTTTAACATGTTTCATTGTCGATTTCTTCACTTTACTAGAAATTCTTCTTTCTTCTTTGGAATCACCTCAATGAGACTTTTGTAAGCTTGATGAAATCTATTCTTGAACACCTTCATTTTCTCTAAGTATATATTTCATCTTCATTGAGTCTTTACATTCCAGATAAAGTCTTCACTTAAATTCCTTTGCACACTTGATGAAGTCTTCTTTTGAGTTTTTTCAATCTCTTCTTAATCAAATCATCTTCAACTAATCTATGCACATTCTGATGAAGTCTTCAATATTTTTGAGTACAAATCAACTTCATTGAGTCTATGCATACTTGATGAAAGCCTTATTTGAACACCTTCAATATTTTCGAATGCAAATCATTTGTTTGAAGTAGAAATAGGCGTCAATGCTCTGTTTGGTTCATTTCATAACTTTTAGAGTCCACTGCTTGATCCTAAGTTTGTTGCGTATTCACTTTGACATGTATTAGATTTAAGGTTAAATTTTAAGTCTAAATTATTAACTTTATTAATCTACATACTAAGTAAATGCATTAGTAAAATAACACAAAATTTAGTTATCATTAAAATCAACATGGGGATCAACCTTGAGTAAACATTCCCTAGATCTAAAGATTTCTATATATTCATGTTTGATTTTATGTAGGAATTCAACAATCTCCACGTCTTAAAGCCAATTTCAAAACCAATTCAACGTGCAGGATGAAGTTGTAATAGAATCTATTAGTTTTTGACTTTATATTTGGGAGCTTTTTTAGATTTATATTTGAGTTAGATGTTGCAATGAGTTTTGATACTCAACATATATATGTATTATCCATCCACGCGCATATATGTTATTTTAACTAGCGACCGTGTTTGATCGGATTTGATATGTTTTAACTAGTTAACGGGTTTTGATACGTTACGAGCTCATTTTGTGTGTATATGTGGTGCTAGAATTTGATTCAGTTCTATTTGGATTGTTTGTATTGTGCTTTTTCTATGTTTTTATTTTTTTTTATATTTATAATTTTTTGACCTTTTATTCTTAAAATTTTTACCTTTCTGTCATGATAGTGCAATGCTTAAGATTTGATCAAAGTTTGGAGAAATATGTAGGCTTGATACAAATCTTAGATTCCAATCATTGTAGGAAATTAAAAAAAAAAAAAGATTTCCATCAATATACTCTTAAACGTGGTTTTATATATGAAAATGTGTAAAGGGGGTAGGAGAGAGAAAATTAAGCATTAATTAGTCGATAAATTATGAAACATAGAGATAGTTTAGAAAATTATAAAAACTAAACAATTAGCAGAGGAAACAGCCATGCATAGTGTTTAAAATGAATGGTATTAATTATGGTAGTGCATGGAATTTATAAACTATTACTAAAACTATATATGTTACATATGGAGACATCAAAATAGGAGGGGGAAAATTCATACAAAAACAAAAAAAATACTTAAGATCTGAAATTTCAATATATATATGTATCTCTACATACAAAACAGATGGTTAAAGTTACTTATCTTCCATTGATTGGTTGGGCAATCAAATTTTAAATCTTAAACTCTCTAACATGGAACTTTATAAATTGCATGATTCTTTCACATTATGGTTCCTTCAAATGATAGGGGGAATGTAATACGTAATCAGTCTGACATCCCTCTCATGATCTTTATATTGAGGTGATAAAGGATTACATTCCTAAAATCCCTATCTAATTTCACCGCAGCACTTCACATGAAATTAAATAAAATCAGACATTTTTTGTTTCTATAGTAGGCAAGCTTGATTGAACGTTATTTAATTAGAACACCATAATGATTCGAATCATGATTCATATATATCACCATTAAGAGTTGATTATTCCACCAATATAGATCAGTTAATTTAATTCAATTTAGATCTAAATAAGGATACTTAATTTACATACAATTGTCTTCAGACTCAGTCACACATATCTGAGAAGATCTACGTGCAATTAAATTACTCGATATAATTTATAATAAAACACTCACAATCTTAGTAAATTGGATGATACAACATTATTTATAAATTTGTTATGACTTTAGAACAAACTTGGATTTTTGGATGTTTGCCAAAACCGAAAATGAGTTAACAAATCAAGTCTCGATGTATGTTATTCGAACTTAATGTGAATTTTTCTAAATCCAAATTGAATTCACTTTATCAGTAATCAAAATCCTTTTACAATGAAAATATTTTATAACGTTTACCCAAATAAAATTAAAAAAAGAAAAAAATGAGTCACATATAAGATTTAGTTTAATTTAATTTTTCAGACTTTTGGTCGGGCTACAAAATAGGATAGCAGGATAGTCTTCCCCACATTAGTCCCTTTATTTCAAAGGATATATATTTTAAATCTTATGTCTATCATCAAATCTGTTATAAATATAAGTTATGTTCTATCTTCTCTCTTATTTCACGTTTTCTTTTTTCATAATTCATTATTCAAATTTTATATTTTATTATATAAATTATATAAATTATTAAAATTTTAATATTACTTTTATATCCCATGCATAACACGGGTTAATGCTAGTAGATATATGTATATAGATATATATTAGTTCTTGAATCCAAGAGAAAGAAAGTCAGACTTGTTAGTGGACTTGGTTTAGATATTTCAACATATAGTTCTACATCTCCTTTACATTCAATTGCTTATTGCTCCTAAGTCCTATATTTGAGAAAAGAAGTTGATCATTTTTGGTGAAAAAATCTGTTTCTTTTTTGCCCAATTAAATTTATTTCCAAGCATTGAGTGCTATATAGATGAAGTTATCAACTGCAATATTGAAAGAAGATTGTGTTGATGAACTTGTATTTTGATAGTGTCAAACTTTCAACCTAATTAGACAACATTAATGTCATATTAGGCATGATGTGATCGCACATGCTATCGTGTTTGTAAACGACACTTTATCATACACCAAAAGATAAACTGTAAATTGACTAAACAGATATATATATATATATATACAAGAACTATACATCCATACCGTACTATACAGTAAAAGGTCTATGTAGGTGCTTACACACAATATGACAAGAAATAGAAGTAATGCAGCAAAAACTCGCCCTCGAGACTCGACATTCTTGACACCAACATGAACGCCACTGCGGCAACAACCAGGACTATAGTGAACGAAACTCCATCCTTAGCTCACCTGTCAAAAATGTCTGTATGAGCATGAATTAAAAGTCAATAAGCTCATAGTAGATAATCAAATTCATAAAGAATGATAACAAGCACCCACAATGCACATTCAGGTATAAATGATCAATGTATATATATATATATATATATCATAAATGCTTTAATGCAATGAATGTATCACTCACATGTGCACACAAATTTAGATAACGTTGGTCCAATGAGTGATGACTCATTATCAAGGATGCCCCAAATCGACACCCTTTTAGATCAACCCCACATCGGTTAATCTTTAGGTTAGCCTCACATCGACAAAACCTTTTTCCATGAAATGCATTGGCATACGATATGAATGGTATGCAATACCACCTCATATATAACCTCTAATGTCCTCTCATATCTCACATCACATATACCACCATCAATATCACGTTATAGATAATCATCAAGTAATTCAATATGAACAGAACTACCCATATGCCTACCTATCACTGCACTCACACCAAGGTAAAATTAGTCCTTAGTTAATGTTGATGGTTCTTGTCTTTTGTGAGCCCCTAGCACTTCAATCGTATTAGTTTAGGGACCATAAAATCAATAATAATTGAATAATCAATATAAACAATGAATGTATAAATATTACACAAGCTCGAGTGATACACATCCAACATGTCAAAGACACTCCCAACAATGCAACTAAAGGACAAGAAACAACTTTCACCAAAACCTAAGGCAATATAATAAGTCAATATCATTTAGGAATAAATTTAAAGATCTTTAAGTTGATAAGTCATGGATTGAAAATACATTTCAGATGAAGAAGTTATGTCCAATTAAAGATGGACTAAAAATTTGAAAAACTACATTGTTGATAGAAAATTTAGGTCATTTTTTAAAATGACAAGTCTCTCAATCTACGAGGAATTAGAGTGTCAAATTTATATCAATAGAAAGCCACATGAGTCTACTTTTTAACGTTTTGAATGGTGCATCAATCCGAGTTTCCTAGAGAAATTTATGATCATTTTACCAAAATATGTCAAAGTTGAGATTTGGGATTGCTTTAGAGCTAGCCTGGAGTGCGCTCTAGCGCACTTCCTCCAAAGAAGTGCACTCTCAGGCGCCCTCTAGCAACCTTTGGTGGTCCTGGACAGTGAGGTGCACCTTTAGGCAGCCCTGAGTCCACTAGAGAGCCCCGGGCTCCCCCTAGTTTGACCCAAATGACACCAACACCAGGGTTTAAGCTTCCAATGCCATCCTCAACCAATTTCTAAGCCCTCTAAGGTCTCAAAATGCAATATCAAACTAGAAATAAGATCAAAGACAACAAAAAACATAGTCATCAAGATGAATCAAGATTTCCACCTTGAAAGCCCTCACCCACTTCTCTCCACCATCTTCCTCCTTTCATGGCAAGGATGTTATGCAATATGCAACAATCAAAGAAGACAATATAAAATAAGCATGAAACTGACCTTATATGATGGCAACAAAGTGTAAGAAAGCTTTCTTAAATTTTCCCTCTCTTATTCTTCCTCTTCCTCTCTTCTTTTCTTTCTCTCTCTTGCTCTCTTTTCCACCGAATTCTCTCCCCTTATCTAGACTTCTCTTTGACTTCACTAGTCAAGAAGAGATGCATAAGTGTATTTATACCCCTCACATACACACACTCATCAATTGACTCACTAACCAACTCACCAGTCGACTCACCACTCAACTCATCACAAACCACACACCACACACACATGCACAAATCATAATTAATCATGTAATAAATATATTAGGGTCTCACATGTAGTTACAGTTTGGTCACTAATGCCACAATACAATCATGACGGCTTCTAAAAACTAATTGTGATTGGTTTTTGAGGTATATATGTTTAGACTTATACTATTTGTTATCGAAAACAAAAAAATAAAAACTAATAAATGCCTATTCATTTCTTCAAATTTTCCTAACCTCACCAAATTGGAGAAAATAATTTAACTTATTTTACTTTATTTTTTTAAAATCAATTTTTTTTTGTTTTGTTGCCCATAAAAAAATAAATAATTCAATTTCATATGGTTCTATTTGTTAGTACATTCATGCACTGAATACTCTCTAGATCTTGTACAAATAGAAATTTTATACATTACAAAAATGATAATTGGCCACACGCACGTAAAGAGATATGGGACATGGGACTTCAAGCCAACCACTGGCCACCTGTGGTTAATAAAAAAAACAAAAACCCACCTTTCTTCCATTTGTTAGTGACACGATCGAACGGTGGTTGGGGCCTGCATTTGTTCCATCCTCATCAGAAGAAAGTATGCTTTGAAAATATACAACCACAGGCTAGTGAAATACATTTTCTACAATAAATTGCCATCCATCCAAGGTGTTTTGATACCACATGACAATTCTAATGCACGAACTTTGCTACATCAACCATCAGCTAAATTAATTAACTACTACTAACCCTTTTCAGAGTATTGTACTGTGATCGAAGGCTTCGTGCACTGCACTGCTCTGCTCTTTTCTACAATAAGCTCAACATTTATTCTGATCTTTATTATGTCAAGCAGACGATAACTAGGCATCATTAAAATTTTAAATCAACCTTTCCTAGCAGAAGCTATGCGGGCCGCGGCGATTTCTTTGCTGCGCTTGTGAAAGTAAACGATCATCTTCTCTCTGGGGGGCAACTTGTCCTTGATCACAGGGTGATTGAGAAAATGGTTCATCCAAGCAATGGTGGCTGGGAATTGGATTGGGTCTATTATTTTCATGGAACCAACCTCCTCCCAAATAGGCAGCCAGTGAGAGATCCACCCAAGTGCAAGGTCCAAATACCCAATGTTTTCCCCTCCAAAAAACTTTTCCTTCTTCCCTTTGAGCTCTCCTTCGATCTTCTCTAAGGCCTCTATGCATGATTTCAGAGCTCTTTCCTTTTCATCCTTTTCATCTTCATGGGAGCACAAAGCCGTCCAGCCAGTATAGAGAATCTATCACAAAAATGCACAAACAAAGGTTACCACTCATTCAAACATCCATATTGTCTATGTTAGAAATTTTCATTTGGTGAGCTTCCATTAATTAAATTTTGTTTTTGAAAATCGGACTGAATTCGATATTGTTATGAGAAACACATAATAGGACCTCTTTTGTGTTGTAATCTTCTATTTCATTGCACTATGTCCACCTTTTGAAATAATGATGTGGCCTGATTACAAGTCTAATAAGTACTCATTATGAGAGGGCCAGTTGGAAAAAAAAAAACCCAGTTTTTTTACACGCACTAAGTTCATTAAGAAAATTGTCAAATTGCACAAAGCAACAGTCGAATTCCAAGCTAATAATTGGATTAATAGCAAAACCAATAATCCATTGGAAGGAGAAAATTCGAAAAAATAAAGATAATTGAAAATTTTAAAGCAAGAAGGAATCAATTAATCAATCACCTTCTCCTCAGCAAAGTTAGCCCAGAAGCGCACCATGGCTCTTTCGTAAGGATCTTGAGGCAGCAATGGATATTGTTTCCACGTTTCGTCGATGTACTCGAGTATTATATAAGATTCAAGGATCACCTTCTGACCATGAATCAGAACAGGCACCTTCTGAAGAACTGGATTCAATTCCAGAAGCAGAGGGCTCTTGTTGAAGATGTCATCTTCAATGTATTCATACTCAACACCCTTCAGTTTTAGAGCCCACTCCACTCTGAAAACAAAGGGGCTAACCCAGAATCCCAAAAGCTTTAGCTCCTTCTGGCTAGCCATGAGAGAAATGCTTGCTTCCTAGCTAGCTAGCAGCAAGTTCTTATGTACCAAAACTAGACTTCGAGTCAAACTTTGCTTTGCAATCTCAGACGCCAATCTTGACCAGTTGTTGGGTTTAGACTCGGTTTGTTTTGTCGGAAAATAAATTTTCTTCAAAAACATTTCGTACTAAAAAATTTATCTTTCTTGATTTTTCATTTGTTTGGTATGAAAGTTTAAATTTTTTGTAGAGGAATTATTTTATGCCAAGCTGTTGTTTGGACAAAATATAAGAGAAAGAATTTTTAATAAAATTACATAACTGATTCAGACATTAAAATAGATACTTTATGAAAAATTATAGGCATTATATAGTTGTGTGGTAGTTTTTAAATTTAAAATCCTTGCAATGTTGAAAATTTAACACAAGTCATAATTTGAATAGAATGTTACATCACATAAGTACGATGACGTGGTATGACGGTCATCTGAATTATCAAAATCATAGCGAATTAGGGCATTGATAGGGAGAGTGACTGATTGATAGAGATTTGAATTTTTTTTTATAAATATTTGACCCCAATTCTTTCATTTTCCCAACCATGTAAAACAATTTCCTAAATAAAATCTAAGATGCTATTTTTCAATTTTTTTCTGATGATTTTTAATATCTTTTTCAAAATTTTACGAAATTCCAATCAAACAATTGAACTTGGGTCCAAGTGCTTTACAGGACAATGGAGGAAAAAAATTCAGGAAAATACCAAACTCTAGTTGATTGTTTTGCCTGAAAATCTAAAAATTTATGAAAAAGTTTTCTCAATATAATGTAGAAAAAGTTTGAAAAACAATATCCCCATTTTGATAGTAGAGGTGTTTTTTTTTTAGATCAACAGAATGAAAGATGTTGGGTCAAATATATATATATATATATATATAAAAGAGTTCAAATCTCTCTCCATTTCTCCCTCTATCAGATGGTAAGAAGAATTCAAAAAAAATTTCTTTTAGGAATTTATTTTCCGGTCAAACTAATCTTAATTTGTGCAGCCAAAATTCAGTAATGAGAGTCATCTATCGTTATCAAAATGTCCTTTGTCGAATTCTTTATCCAGAAATTTAGCCGAAATTCAGAAATGATTAACCAATTTATTTTCATGTTGAATGATACGAGTTGAAACATAAACGAGACTACAAGTTTTAAATTGGCTGCGATATTTGTCCTTGTTTTTATCAATAAAGATTCAAAAATTCAAGCCGACTAAAGAGCAACAATCATTTGAATAAAAATTAATGCAAAATATAAAAAAAATACAAAAACCTAACAACATAAAAGAAAATATAAAAACACTAAAAGCTAAAAGTGTTACCAAACACTACTGTAGAATTAACTTAGTTGGGCAACACTACATTTGTTGATTGTACAAGACTACAAGGTCTAAATTTGCTCCTCAGATACAATTCTTGCGTATATAATATTTATCTTGACACTTTGTTGAGAAAATATGTAAATGTCACTTTGCAAAACTTGGACACGAGAGACCACATCTAGAAGAAAATATTTTCTATTTAAATTAGGTTTTGGAAGCTTGCCCTGAAAATTTAGGCACAATAAGATAGATGTTCATTAACTACGATATATTAACGTTGAATAATTAAGTTAGGAAATCACAACTTAATCTAATTTCTTCAGTTTCCATATGGATCAAAGTGTCATTTCGACAATCTTTGTATGCCTTAATTTGTTTGTGTAAGTAAATTCAAATAGTAATTTAATAAAAAATTGAACTTCAATGAATGGCATGTTGGAATGTTTATCATTATGTATGGTCAAAAGAAATTTTAAACATTTTATTTTGAAAGTAAAATATTATTTTTTTAAAATTTTTTATAGAAAATTTTACTAGAATAATGTGATAGTGATATTTTTATAATTAATAGTCATTATTATGGATATTTTATTGTAAAGTGATCTGATCTCATTTTATTACATCATTCTAGTAATAAATTTTGTATGAATTTTTTCATTGTACAACATTACCTACTTTGAAAAATAACAATAAATGAACAAAGAAAAGGAAATTAAGGCTCCGTTTGATTCGACGTAAAATATTTTACATCAAAAAATATTTTTCATGTAAAAAAATTTACTGAAAAAAATATTATTCTTGTTATTTTCCGATGTTTGGCCGGTGTTTAAAAAATATTTTTCAAGAAACAATTTTCAGCTGTTTGGCACAAGAAAATATTTTACAAAAGACATTTTACTAAAAAATATTTTATGTACCACTAATCCATGCTTGCAGACGTACCTATATTTGTTCTATTACTGGAATGGAACACACATGAGTGAACATACGTGAAAAATCTTCAAACACAATAACTAATAGTTTGAAAACCTGCCAGTGAGCTCATTGTCTTCCAGCAACAATTTCTCATTTAAGTATACAGCAGTCAGAATGCTACTTACTTTACCAATCAATCCAACCAAATAGAGTAGTTAAAACAAAACACACAAGTAAGCTATCTAAAATCAAGAACCATGTCTTAACACCTTTCGAAAGCTTATCCAAATTAGTATCACAAAAGGAGTCTTCATTTCAGTAATCCCTTCAAATTGATAGAGCTCATTTCTTTCTAAAATTTTCAAGCCAAATCCTACGAAGGTGGTTGTTCTTGGCCATGTATACCTTCCCAAGCATCTCATGTTCTGCTAGATAATCGAAAGCGCAACCAAGAAAGGCATCATCAAAACCTTCCATCTTCATTATTTCATCATGAAGAGCTTGCACATTGAGTCGATCCCCGCTCAACTTACTAATTGCATCTGCTACTTCCCCAAGTTTTTTAGAAATTATTTGAAGATTTGGCTCCGCATCATAAGTGTCACGACTTCGCTTGTGATGTTTTCTTGGTTGGGATGAAGTTGCACTTGAGGATGCTGAAATTTTTTCAATCTCCTTGTCTCTTGAGATCTCTTCAATGTCAATGTCTTCATTCAATTGTACCGTTTCATGTATAGACTCCAAGTCTACATATTATGTAAGCATGGATTATGAAGTGCTTAAGATAATGATGTTGATTTAATACAATATCTGTGCATCGAATCTATGATCTCCTTCTAAAGTTTCACTTATTCATTTGTCTCCATTGGCTCTTTTACATAATTTACAATGAAATAGAAATGCCCCATTGGACAAAACACTTAAGACCTAAAGATTTGCTACTAAAAGTTCTCTTTCGGAGCAATAAACCAAACTTGTTTGCAAACTACACAGACCCATTTGACTCTTTCTCTGTTTCTTCAATCCTTACAGACACACAAACACCCACATGCACAAAGTGTTCTCAAGTTTTGTGGCGTTTAGATTAAGATCCTCTAATTCACACAATGCTAGAAACCCTCAATTAATTGCAATAGTTTCTTAAGAGATGAAGATCTAAGAAAAGGAATAGAAGAAAACATGTGTTGTAAATAAGATAGAGATAGAAAATTAGGGTTTGATTTTGGAGATCGAACACTTACAGCGAAGAATCAAGAGAAGAAATCGCTTGGAGTGGATGAGATTGCAGAGAGAAAGAGAGAGGCACACGAATAAGAAGGAGCGCAATATGGATGAAATGATGGAATGAGATGGGCTGTATTCACGTTGCCCCCTTTCTCTTCTCAAGAGTCGAGAAATGTGGTCGAAGTCAACGATTGAAAAAAAAAAAAAAAATGACTTACGGAAATGTAGACCGTAAATAATTTTTGGGCTTTAGACGGAAGTTAATTTTGAAAAAAATAATTTTACTTACTTTATATCCAATCAAACAGCAAAAAATACCACAAATATTTTTCAAAAAAATATTTTACGTTGAATCAAACGGAGCCTAACTAGCAATTTATTTTTTGTATATATTTTCTGAAATGTCAAAAGACGAGTGTCAAAATGGGATATGAGGTTGAATTTTTGCAAGTGTTGGAAGATGGAACTGTGGGCTAACTCTGCTCATTGAATTGCAGGTTGTGTTTGGAGGGAAAGGAAAATGATATAGAAAACGCAAGGAAAAAAAAAAAGAAACTTTCTATTACTTTATTCCCTTTTTTCTAAATAGCAGTCATTCCTCTTTTCTTTGAAGTCAAATAAAAGAAAATTTATTTTTCTTCTCATTTTTCTTACAAAATTTAACAAAGAAAAATAACTAATTTCTCTCTTACTTGGTTTTTATTTATTTATTTTTTTCCTTTAACAAGTTCCAAACACAGTCCAAACTTGAGCCCGATCTATATATATCAATTCTCGACTCCGGTCGGATTGGTTGACATGGGCCATAGACGTGGCATGAGGTTTATGGTTTCGGAAGGAAACTTTTAGTAAGAAAATTTGAAAGAATGATGAACAACATAATAAAATAATATAAAAATAGGGAGAGAAAATAAAAAAAAATCTTTGTTGCGTCAATTACGTATTTTTGCCTTCTTTGTCTTTCCTCAGTTTGGTCTCTCCATCTCTGTGGCGTTGAAATGTAGCAGTGATTCTGGTTCTCGTTGATTCTTGAACCCACTTGGATCTTTGGGTTCAATTTAAGAGAGAGAAAATGAATCTGTCAGATGCCAGGTGTGCCGGTAAATAATATTGATTGCTTAAAATCGGTGGTTATAATATTTTTCTATGTTCAATTGCTTACCTATATTTGAGAGAAGAAGTTAATCAATGTTGGTGAAAATACATATTTCTTTTTTTTGCTCTCTTAATTTTATTTTCAAGCATGGAGTGCTTGTATAGATGATGTTATCAACACCAATATTTATAAAAAAAAAAAATTGTGTTAGTGAACTTGTAATTTTGGTTATTGCATATTGATTCATGTGGACGATAAATGTGCATGAGCTCGATGGAATAGTCATCTAAAAATCTAAACACCCTGTATAAAAAAAATGCCATAACATGACAGCTTCTAAAAAAGGTCTGTGATTGGTTTTTGTAAAAAAAAGAATAAAAAACAAGAAATAATAAATGTTTATTCATTTCTTCTAATTTGCCTACCCCACCAAACAAGAGAACCTTTTTCTTTTTTCTTTTTTTCACTCCTTTCAATTTATTTTCTTGAAATTATTATTTTTTGTTTTGTTGTCCATAGAGGGATATGGAAGATGAGACTTCAAGCTGATCATTGGCCACTGTAGTTAACACAAAACCCCTCACCTTTCTACTTTCTGTTAGCCACCTGATTGCATAGTGGTGGGTAAGGGTAGCCAATGGGCAACTTTAGGTGAGCTTAAATGGTTTGGAATTTAAATGAGTTCAATTTAAATTTGTTCAATTAGTAGGCGGGTTGAATATGAGCGAGTTGTTAACAGGTAAATATAAACTCACAAACTCAAGATTGACCCGTTTAAAAATTTAGTATGATTTGTGGCGATAATGGCGGAGGATGCTGGTTTGTGGCCGCAGCCTTGACAAGTGATGGCAACGGCAATGGTGGACGGCAGCGACAGGTGATGGGGCGGCTTGTTGTCACCCTTTTGCACCCTTATTTTTTTCTTCTTGTTAGGTAAACCCTATCCCTTGCACTAGTTTATGTTCCTGCTTTTTATTATGTTGACTGACAACAGTGACAATTTTTATTTTCTTGCTAAAATCTTATTACGGATCTTAATTTGTTGATTATAAAGCCAAAATTCAGTAATGACAATCATCTTTCAATTATCAAAAAGTCATTTGTCGAATATTTTATCAGAAATTTGGCAAAACTCAGAAATGATTAACCCATTTATTTCCATGTTCAAGGATACTTGTAACTTTTTATAATTTTTACTCCAACCAAAGAACACCAACTATCTGAAAATAAATTGACGCAAAAAATGAAAAAATAAAACGCAAAAAAATAACAGCATAATTAAACAAAAATTAAAAAACTCGGCACTGAGATCGTTACCAAATACTAACTTAGAATTACATTTTGTTGGGCAACGCTATATATGTTGATTGTAGAAGGTCTAAATTTGCTCCTGATATAAAATTATTGCATATATGATTTTTATGTTGACATTTTGTTGGGGAAAATATATAATTGTCACTTTGCTGAATTGATATACAAAAAACACTTAGATACGAGACACTTTTATCTAGGTGAAAATATTTTCTATTTAAATTAGGTTTTAGAAGCTTGCCTGAAAATGCAGACGTAACAAGATTGCTGTTTATTAATAACAATATATTAATATTGAATAAATTAGGAAATGACATCTCGATCTAATTTCTTCAGTTTCCAAATAGCCTAGATCAAAGTGTCATTTCAACAATCTTATTATGGCTTAGTTTTTTTTAGGTAAGCTATATTTCAAATAATAATTTAATAAAAAATAGAATTTCAATGATTGGGATGTTTATCATGTATATAGGAAACTTGATTCTAAAAGTTGGCCTATGACAGAGTGTCTTGGGAATTTCTCAAAGCTCCTTTAGAGTTTTTTAACCTCAACCCCATATGGGTTAAACTGATAATGAATTGTGTTACCACTATCAGTGTTTCTATTATCTGGAATGGAGAAGCTCTACTTGAGTTCTTGCCTAGAGATCCCCTATCCCCTTATTTGTTTGTTTTATGCATGGAACATCTCTCTATCTTGATTAATGCTAAAGTCAATTCTAGGGAATGGAGAGGGGTTAAAGCTTTTGGAAACAGCCTTATAATCTCTCATCTTTTCTTTGCTGATGATTTACTTTTGTTTACTAAAGCTGATCAGGATAGTTGTAATATCATGATGGATACTCTACAAGATTTCTGTGATATGTCTGGACAAAAGATTAACTTGGCTAAATCTAAACTGTACATATCCCCGAATCTGTCCAAAGCTAAAGCTAAAAACTTGAGTTGACAATGCTAGATTGCTTTAATTGATGACCTTAGCAAGTACTTGGGTACCCCCCTCCTTCACACTAGGGTGAGTAAAAGACACTATGACTATATCCTTGAAAAACTCCAGAATAAACTTACAGGATGAAAAGCCAGAAATCTCTCAATTGCTGGAAGAACCACCCTTATCCGGTCTGTGAGCTCTGCTATGCCCTCCTATGCTATGCAAACTGTTGCCCTTCCTAGGAATGTTTGTGATAAGGTAGATAAAATCAATAGAAACTTTCTATGGGGGAACACTGAAAATAAGAAAAAAGTGCATTTGATCAATTGGGATCAAGTTTGCATGAGTAAAAGGGATGGGGGTTTTGGTTTGAGAAAAGCAAGGGACCAAAATATGGCCCTCCTAACTAAGCTTGGATGGGATATTGTCTCAAGTAAAGAGTCTTTATGGTCCAACATCCTTAAAGCTAAGTATCTCCATAAAAAAGCCTTCTCTGAATGGACTGGAGCCCAGAAAACTTCCCATTTATGAAAAAATATTCTGGGCACTAGGGATATTTTGTCTAAAGGAACTAAATGGGTGGTTGGCAATGGGAAAAAAAATTCTCATATGGAATGACTGGTGGTGTGGGGATTGTCCCCTAATATCTAAGCACCCCCAGCATGCTTTTGTTGATTTTTCCAAAGTTAGTCAGCTTATTGATGGTGAAGGCAATTGGGACTTATCTTCTATACAAAACTGTATCTCCCAAAAGGATAAAGAGGATATTTTGCAAATTAAACTCCCTTCTTTTCCTACTATCTTGGATGAACCCCAATGGGGAGATAACTCTGCTGGTATTTTTTCTACTATTGTTGCTTTAAACCTGTTGAGAGGTAACACCAACCCTACTGTTGATTTTGAATGGATTTGGAAGTTGAATATTCCCCGAAAACTAAAGTTCTTTATTTGGATTATCATGCATGAAAAAATTCTCACAAATCAATTGAGGGTCATAAGAGGTATGAGTAATACTGACCTTTGCCCTAGATGTGGTGCTTACTTTGAAGATTTGAATCATGTGTTATGAAGTTGTATATTTGCTAAACAAGTCTGGCTTAACTTGAGAGGAAAGCAATGGTAGTCCAAAGAGGAAGGAAGACCTTTATTTGAATGGCTCAAAGGAAATCTTAGCAATAAGAAGTTTTCCTTTAATAATATTATGAACTGGAACATTATTTTTGTTTAAACTCTATGGATAATTTGGAAAGACATAAACTTAAAGGTGTTTGATAACATTAACATGAACTTACAGGTATCTTTGGAGATAATCCATAGATATTCTAATGAAATCACTGAGGCCTTCCATTCTCTGGACACTATTGATTAAATTAGAGCTAGAGTTACTAAATGGTGTTTACCTGAGACAGAGAAGCTAAAACTCAATGTTGATGGAAGCTCCAGAGGAGACCCGGGACCAACTGGTTTTGGAGGATTACTAAGGGATGAGAGGGGTACTAGGATATGGGGATATATTGGAAAGCTGCTAAATACGACAAGCAAAGAGGCTGAATTGTGGGCTATATATAGAGGTCGAGGTGGAGATTGAATCTAATTCACAAGAAGCTATCACAGCCATCCAGAAAGGACAAAGTCAAGGAGTATCCTACAGGTTTATAGTGGAAGACTCTAGATTTCTTCTTCAAAGGACGTAATGCTCAATCAAACACATTCATAGAGAACGAAATACTTGTGCGGACATTCTTGCTCACATGGGAAATGACCAGACAGAATCCCTAGTGGTTATGGAAGACCCCCCGACTGAAGTAAACCGCAACCTGATTGCAGACATGGTTGGAATTCCTGTAGACCAGTTGTAGTGTCTTTTTCTGTTTTTCTTTATTTCCGATGTATAAAAAAAAAAAAGGATTAAAAGAAAATTCTAAACATTTTTTTTTTGAAAAGTAAAAATTGATTAGTTATGGTTTTGGTTATGTTTTTTTTTTTTTTTTTTTGTATTCTAGGAAACCGAAGAATGAAAACTTCTCGTTTTTCAAGTTTTTGTAATAAGAGAAGGGACCATTGAAACTAACTTTGTTTTCATATCATTTTTTTATATGAAAATTGTTTTAAAAATTCAAAAAATACATTTTAAGGATTTTGAAAATTAGAGTCTTTTCTAAAAAATTTCAGGAAACAAGTTATAAATACAGTTTACCAAATGTGGTCTAGTTGAAAATAATTTTTAGAATCAGTTTGGTAAACGCAATTTCAACTGATTTCAAAAAATAAAAACAAGAACCTAAACGATAATCTGTATAATCTTAGACTCTTGTACACTCTTTTTTTTTTTTTTTTTTTTTTAATCTACAAAATGAGGATATTCTCTTGCTTCCCAAAAAAAAAAGGTCACTTCATTGGACCTGATTACTTGTAATGTCGAAAAGTTAAAAAACAAGTAATACACGTTATCAGAAGTCAGGAATTATCATTTTCCAAAGACATACCAGGGTCCATGACTGAGTTGGACTATGTTCTTTACATAATGAGTAATCGAAAACAGAAAAATGTATACTAAGAACAGACAACTCACCAGATGATTAACAACTCCCTCTGTGTTCCCATCCACCACACTCAAAATTGCATTGTTTTTTTGGTACTTCGGAAAAGAATAGACAACAAGCAGAAAAAAGAAAAATAAGAGAAATAGGATCCCCAAAAGGTCCGCTCTTAGCAAGTGAGAGGCAACCATATCTTCTATCAACGAGGTCCTAACTTGATCAGGAGTTCTTCAAACACTACCAATTATTCACACTGACTGGCTCCTAGTTTTGCCATCAAGTCAGCTTATCTATTTTCATCCCTCAAAATGTATTTGATCGTGTAATCACTTCCCTGCATTAGGAATTTGGTGTCCATCACCATAGCTTTATGAGGAGAGTCCTGGTTTATCTGTTACTTGATTGGCTCCACATCAGTTTCACACACCATATGTCACCATTTGATAACGAATACTATCACCTAGTACTACTTGACCACTAGAATTTTTTTTTTTTTTGTGCCTGAAGGAGTGGAGATAGATGATCTTGTCTCTCAATCTCTATTCAAAGTATGAATCCATCGAAATTTTGAAAGACATTGGTTGAGAAGAAATCTAAGGTTCTCAAATGTGAAAGACTAGTGTCGAAATGGTGAGTTTTATGCTCAAATCAAGTAGGTTTTAAATTTATTTTCAAAAAAAAAAATTGTGGTTTTGAATTTCTTTAGTAAACCTAAATTACTTAAGAAGTGTTTTGAAAGTATGATTTTAGACTTAAAGTTGTGTCTTCAAAATATAATTTTAGAAAAATTTTGAAACAAACTTTAAACCAAAAAACAAAGATTGAAAGTCATGTTTTTAAGTTAAAGTTGTCTTTTCAAAGCACTAACTTCTTGAGTAACTTAGATTTGATAAATAAGTTTAAACATAAAACAACTCATTTTTTTTTAATAAACTCTCAAAATAGTAAAGAGATTAGATATGACAATTTGACCCAAAGAAGCGGATCCCCACCCCGTCATTAGCAGGAAAAGTATGGGAATTTAATAAAATGGTTAGGGTGGATTACGGAAAAAAGAACAAAATCCGATGCAGGTATAGAATGAGGTGTCTTGATGCTGGAGACCGTCAGTGGGTGAGATTGCAGAGGCCTTTTCTTGCCTTTTTTGCCTCTGGGTCTGATTCTCGTATTTTCCTTCATGAATTGTGTGGGATTGGAAGGTTGGAGGTGTCTTGATGAGTTGTGATGGGGTTAGGGTTTCTGGAGGGGCCTAAGTGCCAGAAGGAGTGGAGGTAGATGACCTCGTCTCTCAATCTCTATTCAAAGTATGGATCCATTGAAATTTTCGAGGACACTGATTGAGCAAAAATTTAGGGTTCTAAAATGTCGAACGACGAGTGTCAAAGTGGTAGATGAGGTTGAATTTTCGAAAGTGACCTCGGTAGGAAGTTGGATCTACGGGCTAACATTGCTCACTGAATTACAGGTTACATTTAAAGGGAAAGGAGAGTAATAAAGAAAAACCAAGATTGTTTTTATTATTTTCCTTCTCTTTACTCTTAAATCAAATAAAAAAAATTATTTTCCTTCTCACTTTCTATTCTTTTTGTTTGAAAAACAAACAGAGAAAAATAACTTATTTCTCTATAACTTCTCTATCACTTACTTTTTCTTGTCTCTTTTTCTTTCATAAGTTCCAAATGTAGGCCAAACATGGAGTCCGATATATAATAAACAAGTCATAACTCAAGTGAAAATTAGAATATATGTGTAGGCGGTATTTTTCGGGAAGGCCGGGCCAAACACTCAAGTCCACGTTGATGAGTTCAAACTTACTGCAAGAAAGAGAAGTTAGAATGGGTTGACCCTCGTAAGGCCGTTCACACTCTGATGATTAAGTTAGCAAGCTTAATCAAGAGTAGAATGAGAAAATTGTATATATTTGGAGTTAATTGTCCATACTTGGCTCTTGAGGGCTTGGGTATTTATAATGTGATCGACGGAGCGTTCTGCTCCTGGTCTACCATCAGGTTATCATGGCCTGCTGGGTAGGCATCGTCATATGCCTATCTTGTCGTTGTTGAGAAATCCGGCTGATCGGACGTGCATGTTGATGTCGTGTGGAGAGCTGCTGGTGCATTTAATGCGGGTCAACTCCATATTTAATGCTTTGAGACCGCTAGTGGTTTGGGCCAAGGTCGGCATAAGGTCGGTGCTTGGGCCGGACCATTCTTCAATGCTGAATTTGGGTCGCCTAGCAGCCCAGCTTCAATTCATGTGGATTGGGCCTTACCAGTTGGGTTGGGCCGTGTGCTATCGCCCTACAATTGCACCCCAGCCCATATGTTATTTTGAACTTTCAAACGGCCAAGGGCTGTAATGGGTAATTATGGCACCCTTCCAGTTGTGCGATCGTTTCTGCAGTTACCTGGCCACACGGACGGCGGGGATTAAAAGCTTCATTGATGGGGCGTCATCGAATCGACGACTGATGTGACGGTTCAACGGAGTGACATGATTGCTGCTGTTTTCCCACGCATGAACTGACGGCTTGGACATATATAAAAGGGGGATGCCTTGTCCGGTAAAAGGCACTTCATTTTTCGTCATCTCTCTGTCTAGCGTGTGCGTTGCCATTCTTGACTCCCACCACTGTAAATCTTTTTAAGCCCACACATCTTTTGCTCTTCTCTTCATTTTCCTTCTTGTTCTTCGATGGTTGTCCCCTAATGGCATCTCGTCTTAGGAAAATGCTAGATGGTCTGGCGGCCATTACCGCCTTTAGAGCTAGGTTCGAGATTCCAGATGAGATCGGCTTAGAGCTAGTTGATCCCAATGATCACTGTATGGGTGAGACTGAGAAGGGAGTGTCGTTCCCAATTATTGCTATTGTGGAAGGGGGCCTTAGGTTTCCCCTTCATCCTTTACTTCATAAATTTATAATAAAAAATAAGGTGTCACCCTCCCAGCTGTCGTCGAATGTTTATAGGATCATCTTTGGCATGCTTGAAATTAATCGGCGCTTGGGTTTGAACTTGGGGCTCGCCAAATTGGACTATTGCTATACACTTTGTAAGGTCGGGGGGAGTTCCAAAGTTTACCTCCAGGTTGTAGAGAACGCTAGGGAGTTAGTGAATTGTCTACCTTCTTCCGGGAAGGGCGTTGACGATGTTAGGGTTTGGGTAACCGGGCCTTGGGAGTTCAGCAACGTTCCTGAGGGAGAAAGACCGGCATTCCGATGCCCTAGAGTTCCCCTCAACATAGGTTTGATGTCGACCTCTTTTTTTGTGCGTTCGATTTATTTGTAATGTGGATCTAAAAGTGATTGTGGCTTTTTGCAGAACAGAAGAAGCGATCGAACGCACAAGACTGGCTTGTCAACTTTGCCGACCTGAACAAGGCTCTGGACTTTCTTAGTGAGGGCAGACTGAGGCACGTTGCTTGGACTATGCATATTTTGCTCAATTACCCTCTCCAGTATTCAACTTTCACCGCTAGCACGGGTGTCCCACAAAGCGTTCTCGTGAGATTGGTGAAAGAAGGTGCCGAAGGAGATTTCGAAGAGATTCCTGTCGGTGTCGCTGTTGAAAGAGCTCGTGCCCCCACTGGAGTAACAGTTGTAGTCGCTCCTCCGTTAAAGCCCATCCTTATAGAAGCGTCTAAGCACGAAGCCCGATTTAATTCAAATAGTTCGGTTTCGAGCTCGTCGCCGCTCACGATCCCAGACCGCTGAGTCAAAGTGTCAACCAAAACACAAGTGTCCACCCCATCTCGAGATGAAGAAGACAACATGAGTCTCCAGGAGATGATGTTTACCGTAGTAAGTAAGCCTCTAAAGGCGGCTACCACTGCTTCTGCCGATGCTCCTACTGCCGAACTGGAGGTCGCCCCGACGGTGGAACCCGCCCTCATACAAAAGAGGCCAGCAACCAGGTAGCAAAAGGAAAAGGCTCCAGAGACTGCCACACCACCTCCGGCACTTAAAAAGCCAAGGGTCGGCGCTAGAAAAGGTGCGGCGGAGGAAGTCAGCGAAGTGGTAACAGTTACGTCGGACATTTTGGGCCCTCCTTTGATGATGGGTGATTCAATGATCGACCACGCCGAGGTCGCTTACGGCGTCATGAAGAGTGTTTTTCAGAAGAAGGATGTCGCCAAGTTGGGAGCAGTAAGCGACACGGGAGTCTTCATGGGGGCGTTCAATGATTCTCTGCTAGTAAGGTGGCATTTACCCTTCGATTTGTTTTACAGATTTCGCCCACATTTTTTTGAATGCTAACTTTTACCTTTGGTGTAGGGTTGCCTGAATTCTCTGGAGGCCATGAGCCGCTACCAGAAGCTTACTGAGGAGCACCACCACCTCATAGAAGAGCATGGTTGCTTAAAAAAGGAGTGGATCGATGCTAACAAAGATCGGATCACCTTCAGAAAGCAGGCCGAATAGGCGTTTGCTGAGCTCAAGATGGTGCAAGTAGACTATGTCAAGAGGGATAGAGAGGTGACCGATCTCCAGCAAAAATTTGACGTGTAGTCCGTGGACCTGTACAACGCAAAATCGAAGATCGAGGCACTACAAGCCGAGGTGGCTAAGCTTAAGGTAGATGAGGAGGCTATAATGATGAACGGTGAGAAAAAAGGGGCCAACCGTCTGGCCATCGAGATGACGGATCTGAGCCGTAGCATCTTCCGAGAGGGCTGGAACGACACCTTTCTTGTTGCTGGGGTGGATAAGTCCTCTGATGTCTGGCATTTATGCCTTGATTACTTTGACACTACTGAGGACGGTGTCGTTGACCCAAAGAAGGTGATAGCCAACACCGAGTATAAAAGATAGCTAGCTTTGGAGGTGGCTACTGAAAGGGAAAAGGCGACTGTTGAGAAGAAGAAGGCTGCCACCGAATCGTTTGTGGTCTCCGAAGAAGCTATAGATAACTTAGCGGAGAAATCTGTGTAGCCGAGGGAGAAGTCGGTAGAGTGATTGTAGTTTTTCCTTCTTTTGAACATCTTTTTGTAACCAACCTTCCTGTTTTTAATGACAAATTTGATTTACTTTTATCTCAATACTACTCTCTTTTGGTAAATGTTAATCAACTATCCTGACTTTGCTTGATTGTTTGAAATTCATTTCACCCTTTTGTTCTTATGATTCGTATGTCTTTAATCGCTGACTTGTTTAATTTGGATAGGGCCGAGCTTTGATGCTAGGTTCTTTGCTGCCTGAGTTGGCCAAACTGTCCAATTTGGGCTGGACCAAGTTTTTTGATACTTGGTTTTTGTGGCTTTCTTTGGCCGACCTGTCCAATTTGGACAGGACCAAGTTTTTACATTTGATTTTTGTGGCATTCTTTGGCCAACTTGTCCAACATGGACAAGACCAAGTTTTTACACTTGGTTTTTGTTTAGTCCTATAGTGCTCTGAGTACATTTGTTTTAACAACTTCATTTTCCATAGATCTCATAAAAGCTTGACACACTTGTTGAGTTGTTACATCATATAGGACTCTGCACTATTGGTAGAACTTCTTCAGGTTGTTTGCATTCCAAGGCCGAGGCAGCTATCTTCCCTCTTCAACAGTTTCCAACCGATATGCGCCAACGCCGACCTGGGACGTTACTCTATAGGGGCCCTCCCAGTTGGGGCCGAGCTTTCCATCTGCTGGATTTTTTGTTACCCCGAGTACTTTGCGTAAGACCAGGTCACCTAGAGCGAAGTTTCTCGGACGAACTCGTTTGTTGTAGGAGCGCCTTAACTGCCGCTGATACTCGGTGAGTCTGATCAAGGCAACTTCCCTTTTTTCTTCGGCAAGATCCAGATCCTTTGCTAGTGTTTGGTCGTTAAGTTCGGTATTGAATGCTGCCGATCTGATTGTTGGTAGTCCTACCTCCAAGGGTATGGCTGCTTCCACTCCGTAGGCCAAGGAAAAGGGAGTTTGGCCAGTAGATCTTCTTGGGGTGGTTCTATAAGACCACAGAGCGCTGGGTAGCTCCTCCACCAATTTTCCTTTAGCCTTTTCTAGCAGTTTTTTAATCTCGTTGAGCATAGTTTTGTTGGAGATCTCGACTTGCCCATTGCATTGTGGGTAGGCTGGTGTTGAGTAATAATTTCTGATTCCGAGCTCTTCACAGAACGATCTGAACATGTTTCTATCGAATTGGGTGCCGTTATCTGAGACAATGTCATAAGAGATGCCGAACCTTGTTACTATGCTTTTCTACGCGAACCTTTTAGCATCGATCTCCCTGATGTTTGACAAAGGCTCTGCTTCCACCCATTTAGTGAAGTAGTCTGTTGCCACAATGAGGAACTTTTTATTCCTTGGAGCTCGGGGTAAGGGCCCGACTATATCCAATCCCTACTAAGCAAAAGGCCAGGGACTAGTGATGGTTACGAGATCCTCGGCTGGCTGATGTATGATGGGAGAGCACCTCTGACACTTTCACATTTTAGGACATATTAGGCTGCATCTTTTTGCATATATGGGAACCAATACCCTTGTGAGATAGCTCGCTGTGCCACCGATCTTCCGTTGACGTGACTTCCACATATTCCTTTATGGATTTCATATAGGATGCCCTGTACCTTATCTGGGTGGATGCAGTGCAGGTACGGACTTATGAAGGACCGCTTGTAAAGTTTGTTGCTTGGTGACAACCAGTATCTGAGAGCTGCATGTTTGATTCGCCTGGCTTTATTTTTGTCCTTTGGTAGCTCATCTTTATCGAGATAAGAGATAATTGGGTCCATCCAGGATGGTCCTAACTGTTCTACTGCCAGAGCTTGTTCCTCTTCATGAAATATGCTTGGTTTAGCCAAGGTCTCCATGTTGATCGTTCTTTTTGACCCTGACTTCAGGGCTAGTGCTAACGTTGCCAGGGCATTGGTATGAGAGTTATTATCTCGGCTAATCTGGCAGAGTTTATAACTGCTGAATTTGTTGAGCAATTCTTTAGCTTTGGCTAGGTACTGCGTCATTCTGTCATTTTTTGCTGCCTATTCTCCTGTAATTTGGTTGACAGCTAGCAGGGAGTCCAAATAGATAACGATCTCAGAAATTTTGAGGTCAATGGCTCGGCGTAGTCCGATGAGCAAAGCCTCGTTTTTAGATTCATTGTTTGAGACCGTAAACTCGAGCTTGATAGCATGTTCAATGGCCAAACTATCTGGTGTAATGAACACTATGCCTGATCCTGCCCCTCGGTCATTAGAGGCTCTGTCAACGTAGAGTTGCCAATGATCACTGTTCTCCTAAAGATCCAGGGGAGATCGCTATGCTGTTGAGGAGGAGGTGGTATTTGGTTGGCTTCAGGTGGTAGTTCAACCGAGAATTCGGCAATGAAATCAGCAAGGACTTGCCCTTTCACAGCCGATCTTAGATGGAACTTGATGTTAAACTCCCCTAACTCCATGGCCCATTTTGCCAGTCTTCCAGAGAAGTCGACCCTTCTCATGAGAGGTTTGAGCTGGTGGTTTGTGAGGACGTTGATGGTATGGGCTCTGAAGTAATGCACCAATTTTCGAGATGCTACCACCAGCGCAAGTGCCAATTTCTTTAGGGGTAAGTACCGACTTTCTGCCCCGAGGAGAGTTTTGCTAACATAGTAAACAGGCAACTGTTGCCGATCTTGTTACTTGAGTAATACGGCACTGATTGCATGCTCTGATACCGCGAGGTAGAGAAAGAGTTCTTCATGTTTGAGGGGGGTGGAAAGTAAAGGTGGCTGGGTCAAGTATTTCTTCAAATCATTGAGAGCTTGGTCGCACTCGGGAGTCCATTTAAACTGTTCTCATTTTTTGAGAAGTTGGAAAAATGATCAGCACCTGTATGATGATCGGCTTATAAACTTGTTGAGTGCTGTTGCCATTCTAGTTAGCTTCTGTACCTCTTTAGCATTCTTCGGGGCTTGGATGCTTTGGATTGCACTGATCTGTCATGGATCCACCTCGATGCCGCGATGTGTGACTAAGAACCCCAGGAATTTGCCCGAGCTGACTCCGAATACGCATTTTGAGGCATTTAATCTCATTTTGTATTGCTTCAGGATGCTTAGTACCTCTTTGAGATCTTCCAGATGGGAGTTGTTGACTCTGCTTTTTATAACCATATCGTCGATGTAGACCCCCACAGTGCTGCCGATCTGTTTTTTGAACATCTTGGTGACCAACCGCTAATACGTAGCCCCAGCGTTCTTCAGTCCAAAGGGCATACCTTGTAGCAAAATATTCCTCTTGGAGTGATAAAGGCTGTCTTCTCTTGATCGTCAAGGTGGAGGGGAATCTGGTGATACCCCCGATAAGCATCCAAGAAACTCATTCTCCTGAAGCCAGCTGTCGCATCCACGAGTTGGTAGATTTCGGGGAGGGGGAAAAGGTCCTTGGGGCATGCTTTGTTAAGATCAGTGAAGTCCACACAGACCCTCCCCTTGCCGTCCTTCTTCTTTACTACCACTATGTTTGAAAGCCAACTCGGGTAGTTGATTTCCCAAATTGCCCGGCTTCCAAAAGCTTCTCGGTTTCTTTAATAACGGCGTCCACATGCTGTGTTGCCGCCCTTCTCCCTTTCTGGACCACAGGTCAGTATTTTGGGTCAATATTTAGCTGGTGGTAGGCAACCTCGGCATCAATTCCCAACATATCATAAGGAGTTTAGGTGAACACCTCGAGGTAACTTGTCAATAACTCGAGCAGAGAGCGTTCCTCCATTTTGGACAAAGAGGTGCCAATGACGAAATACTTATCATCCTATCGATCAATATGTATCTTCTTTAGGTCCTCCACGGCCTTATTCTTAGGCGTTTGCCCCACATCGTCGATAGTGGGGGTGTCTTCGTGCAGCTCCATTATTTGTACTTTTTCGACTTTTGTCTTGGTCGTGCACGCAGTCAAGAAACACTGTTTAGCAACCACTTGGTCCCCCTTTATTTCCCCCACTCCTCTTGGGATCGGGAATCTGATCAGTTGATGATAGGATGAGGGGACAACTTTCATGAGGTATAACCAAATTCGTCCCATGATAGCATTGTAAGGGGAAGACACGTTGACCACTAGGAATTTCGTTTGCAACGTAATTCCTCCGGTAGTCATAGGAATCATTACCTTCCCCATGGGCCAAACAGGATTTGAACTGAATCCGACCAATGGGTTGAGTGATGGTTGGAGGTCAGACTCCTTGAGCTCCAATTTTTTGAACAGGCTATAATACTTCGGAAGAACTTCCTTGGGCAATGAGCAATCTTTTTACGTCACAGTTTGCCATTCTTAGTGTTACAACCAAGGCAACATTAGGAGGGGTCTGTACCCCCACGAGGTCTTCATCAGTGAAGGTAATGGAGGATGGGCCGTCGCCGACCTTGACTTTTTTGCTTGGCTGTTGTATATGCATTACTTCCCTTAAGTGTGCAGCCTTCTGTATCTCGGCTCAGTATCTATGTGGGTCGACGGTCCCTGATTCAGCTGAACTGTGTAGCACATTGATTACTTGGACCGGTCTTGCTTCAATCTCCTTCTGGGGTGCGTTTTCCTGTTGCGGTTGCTCGGCCTTGTTTTTCATCTTGTCTCGATCAATAAATTGGTCGAGATGGCCAACCTTGGCCAATTCTTCCAAGTGGGTCTTGAGATGCCGACATTACTCCGTCTTGTGCCTTTTCTTGCGGTGGTAGAAGCAGAACCTCTTCTGGTCTCAGGACGCTGGGTCCCCTCCTAACTTTGGTGACCATTTAAAAAATGGTTTGTCACGAATCTGGGGCAGGATTTTATAAATGGGGTCCTTAAAAACTGTGTAGACCCCACCATTCACATTTTTTCCCCTGTTGTTGTCTTCTTGTCGGGGTTTCTTGGCATCCTTCTTGTTTGTCTTTTCGGCAACAATGCCGACCTTTGTTGGACTTGGCTGGGGCACATCTTCATCCAATCGTGCGCAGCGCTCGATTCTTAGCATCAATTCCTGTATGGTGAAGGCTGACTTCTTCATCAAGGACTACTGGAAACGATGCTCCCTAGGGAGGCCGATTTTGAATTGAGTCACAGCTAGTTGTTCACTGCATTCGTCAATTTCGTTATAAGCCTCCTAGTAGAGTCGTGCATATGCTCGTAATCTTTCTCCCTTTTCTTTTCGCTAGGTCAGTAAGAAATCGACCTTCTTGGGCTGTAAGTTGTTAGCTATGAATCGAGCGGTGAATAACTCGGTAAGTTGCCTCTAGTTTGACACAGATCCGGTCGGCAACTTATCGAACCATCGTAAGGCTACGTCCCCCCAACTAGAGGGAAAGATTCAACACATCAATGTCTGGTTGCCGCACCATACAACTATCAGCTGCTTGTAATGCTGAACATGGTTACCTGGGTCAGCTTCCGTCGTACAGAGTGAACTTTGGTTGGTGAACTTTTGAGGAATTAGGTGGGACTCAATCTCCTCTGTGAATGGTGTGGATGCAATCTGGTCCAAGGCCTTTTTGACCAGGTCATGGGCCGTGAATTCCTTAGTTTGCTGCTTCTTGTCTTTCAGCTTTTCGTTGTACCATTTGTCCTAGTTTTTTCGCTGCCGACCATTTTCCGTATGTTCATCATTCGGCAGAGTTTGGCTCCTCCCTCTCTGCCGATCTGCTCGCCCATTATCACAGCGCTCGGTGCTAGAGGTGTAGCTTTCTCTTACCCGCGGCGCCGGGATGTCCCTGCTTTTGGCCGTTCTTTTATGGTTTGGGGACCTTTCTCTCCCACGCCTATTTCTTCTGGAGATTGCTTTTTCATGGCTCAAACTTGGGAGGTGAAGTAGGCAATCTTTTCACCGCGCCGCTGAATTTCTCTTTCGGCCTAACGGAGCGTATCTTCACTTGGGACTTGTCCACTAGAAGGCGATGGGGCAAGGTTCCGGTGGTGGTTTCTACGGAAACCTCGCTCCCTGACATAGTTCGGGTTCCTCCGCAGTCCATCTTGTGTTTCCTAATGACTTTCAGCAGGGGTTTGTATTTCCGACCTCAGTATTCTAGCTCAGTGTCGATCTACTGGGGTAGATTGGCAAGGTGCCGAATTGGTTTGATCTTTGCTAGAGGAGGCTTTGTTACCTCACTCGTCGTGGTTCTCTCCTCTTCCCCTTCGATCATTCGAACTCATAGTTATTTAAGCCTTCCCACAGACGGCGCCAATTGTAGGTGAGATTTTTCAGAAAAGCCAAGCCGAACACTCAAGCCCACGTTGATGAGTCCAAACTCACTGCAAGAAAGAGAAGTTAGAATGGGTCGACCCTCGTAGGGCTGATCACACTCCGATGATTAAATTAGCAAGCTTAATCAAGAGTAGAATGAGAAAGTTGTATATATTTGGAGTTAATTGTCGATACTTGGCTCTTAAGGGCTTGGGTATTTATAGTGTGATCGAAGGCGCGTTCTGCTCCTGGTCTACCGTCAGGTTATCATGGCCTACTGGGTAGGCATCATCATATGCCTATCTTGTTGTCGCTGAGGAATCCGACTGATCGGACGTGCATGTCGACGTCACTTGGGGAGCCGCTGACGCATTTAATGCGGGTCAACTCTGCATTTAATGTTCTGAGATTGCTAGCGGTTTGGGCCAAGGTCGGCGCTTGGGCTGGACCGTTCTTCGATGATGAATTTGGGCTGCCCAGTAGCCCAACTTCAATTCATATGGATTGGCCCTTAACAGTTGGGTTGAGCCGTGTGCTATCGCCCCACAATATGTATATATAGTAGTTCTTGAATCCAAGATAAAGTAAGTCAGACTAGTCAGTGGACTTATGAGTAGACTTGGCTTAGACATTTGAACATGCAGTTCTCCATCTCTTTTACATTCAATTGCTCATTGCTCCAAAGTCCTACATTTGAGAAAAGAAGTTCACCATTATTGGTGAAAAAATCTGTTTCTTTTTTGCTCAATTAAATTTATTTCCAAGCATGGAGTGCTATATAGATGAAGTTATCAATTGCAATACTTAAAAGAAAATTGTGTTGATGAACTTGTAATTTTGCAGTGTCATACTTTCAATATAATTGACAACATTAATGTCACATTAAGCATGATGTGATTGCACAAGCCACCGTATCTACGAACGACACCTTATCATACACCAAAAGATAAATCACAAATTGATTAAACAGACATATATACAAGAACTATGCATTCAGACTGTACTATATAGTAAAAGGTCTATGTGGGCGCATATACAAAACACGACAAGAAATAGAAGTAAGACAGTAAAAGTTCGCTACCAAGACTCGACACTCCTGACACCAACATAAACGCCACCACGGCGATGACTAGGACTATAGTGAATCGAACTCCATCCTTAGCTCACCTGTTAAAAGGTCTATGTGGGCTTAAGCAAAAAGTCAATGTACTCACGATAGATAATCAAATTCATAAAGAATAATAACAAGCACCCATAATGCACATCTAAGTATAAATGATTAATGTATATATATAGATATATCATGAATGCTTCAATACAATGAATGTATCACCCACATATACGCACAAGTTTAGATAATGGTGGCCCAATGAGCGATGGCTCGTTATCAAGGATGCCCATATTGATACCCTTTTAGATCAACCCCACATCGGTTAATCTTTAAGTTAGCCCCACATCGTTAAAACCTTTCTTTATGAAATGCATTGATGTACAATATGAATGGTATGCAATGCCACCTCATATATAACCTCTAATGTTCTCTCATATTTTACCTCACATATACCACCATCAATATCACGTTATAGATAATCATCAAGCAATTCAATATGAATAAGACTACCTATATTTCCATCTGACAGTTCACTCATACCACGGTAAGATTAGTACTTGGTTGATGTTGATGGTTTTTGTCCTCTGTGAGTCCCTATCACCTCAACCAAGTTAGTTTAGGCACCATAAAATCAATATAAATGATGAATGTATAAATATTACACAAGCTCGAGTGATACACAACTAACACGTCATAAACACTCCCAATAATGCAACCAAAAGGCAAGTAACAACTTTCACCAAAACTAAGACGATACAATAGGTCAATATCATTTGGGAATAAGCTTAAAGACCTTTAAGTTGATAGGTCATGGGTCAAAAATACATTTTGGATGAAGAAATTATGTTTAATTAAAGATGAACTAAAATTCTGAAAAATTATGCTGCTGATAGAAAATTTAGGTCATCTTTAAACTAATATATCTCTTAATTTACAAGGAATTAGACTACCAACTTTATATCAATAGAAAGCCCCATGAGTCTACTTTCCAACACTTTGAACGGTGTATCAATCTAAGTTTTCTAGAGAAAGTTATAGTCATTTTATCAAAATATGTCAAAGCTGTGATTTGGGACTGCACTAGAGCGGGCCTAGAGTGCGCTCTAGTGCGCTTCCTCCAGAAAAGTGCGCTCTCAAGCACCCTTTAGTGGCCTTTGGTGGTTTTGGACAGTGGGGTGCGCCCTTAGGCGGCCCTAAGTCCACTAGAGCGGCCCGAGCTCCCCCTGGTTCGACCTAAATGACACTAATACTAGGGTTTAAGCTCCCAACGCCATCCCCAACCTATTTCTAAGCCCTCCAAGGTCTCAAAATGCAATACCCAAATAAAAATAAGATCAAAGACAACAAAAAACATAGCCATCAAAATAAATCAAGGCTTCCACCATGAAAGCCCTTATCCACTTCTCTCTTTCATCCTTCTTTTTCCATGGCAAAGATGTCTTGCAACACGCAACAATCAAAGAAGATAATATAAAACAAGCATAAAACTCACCTTATATGATGGTTACAAAGTGCAAGAAAGCTTCCTTAGTTTTTTCCCCTCTTATTCTTCCTCTACCTCTCTTCTTTCTCATTCTTTTCATTTCTTTCTCTCTCTTGCTCTGTTTTCCACCGAATTCTCTCCCTTTCTCTAGACTTCTCTTTGACTTCACCAACTAAGAAGAGATATGCAAGTATATCTACACCCCTCACATGCACACACTCACCAGTCGACTCACCAACCAACTTACCTGTCGACTCACCACTCAACTCATCACAAGCCACACACCACATACGCATGCACAAATCATAATTAATCACGCAATAAATATAATTAATTATGAAATTATGAGATTAGGGTCTCACAACTCTCCCCGCCTTTAAGAATTTCATCTCGAAATTCTCTTACCTGATAAAAATAAGTACGGATATTGTTTTTGCATTAACTTCTCATCTCCCAAGTAGTTTCTTCTACCGTATGACTCTGTTATAGAACCTGTACCAATGGTATCACCTTATTACGAAGTATTTGTTCTCTTTGGTCTAGAATTTGAACTGCTTCTTGACATAACTCAAATCATCCGCTAACTCAACCGGTTGTTGAATCAACACATGGGACGGATCCGATACATACTTCCGCAACATAGATACATGAAACACACTGTGAAATTTTGATATTTTTAGTTGTAAGTCCAACCTATAAGCTATAATACCAACTCTCTCAATTATGGTATAAAGACCGATGTATCTCAGATTCAATTTAACTTTTTTGCCAAATCACAACACCCCTTTCCACGGAGAAACTTTAAAGAACACTTGGTCTCTCACTTCAAATTCAAGGTCGCGCCATCGGTTATCCACATAATGTTTCTGTCTACTCTGTGCTACTTTCAGATACTCTTAGACCGTTTTGATTTTCTCAGTGGTGTTTTGGATCATTTTCGAACCCAATAACTGTCCTTCGCCCACTTCAGTCCAACATACCAGAGTCATATATCTTCTATCATACAAAGCCTCAAATGATGCCATCCCAATGATAGTTTGATAACTGTTATTATCAGCAAACTCTATCAAGGAAATGTACTCACCCTAACTACCTTTGAAATCAAGCATGCAGGCTCTCAACATATCCTCCAAAGTTTGAATAGTTCTTTCAGATTGTCCATCTATCTGAGAGTGAAATGTCGTGCTAAACTTCAAAGATGTAGCCATAGCTTGCTGAAGACTCGGCCAAAATCTTGAAGTGAACCTTGGATCCATGTCCAAAACAATAGATACTTGCGCTTGATGCAATCTCACAATCTCATTCACATACAGTTTTGCATATCTATCAAGTGTATAAGTCATCTTCATCGGAAGAAAGTGAGCTGACTTAGTTAATCTATCAACAATGACCCATATAGAATCAAAATCATTAGGAGTTTTCAGAAGTCCCACCACAAAATTCATAGTTGTATGTTCCCATTTCTACTGTGAAACCGGGAGAGGTTGTAATAAACCTGCTGGTCTTTGATGCTCAGCCTTCACCTGTTGGCAAGTCAGACATTCTGCCACAAACTCCGCCATATCCTTCTTCGTACCTAGCTACCAATAAATTTTTCGAAGATCCTTATACATCTTAGTACTCCCCGGATGCTTAGCATATAGTGATTGATGTGCTTCCTCCAGAATTTCATTATTTAATGTTAGGTCATTCAGTACATAAAATCAAGTCCCAAACATTAAAGTATCATCTTAAAGTATAGAAAAATCAGTTCTCACGTTGACTTTCACTTGTTGCTTAATCTTTTTCAATTGTTCATCTTTCAATTGAAGTTTCCGAATGTGATCAAGCAATAACGGTCTTACCCAAAAGTGTGCTAGAATGTCATCAAAATTTTTCCATTTGAATTCTACCCCCAAAGTAGTCAATTCTACGTATAATTCTGCCTGAAAACATTTTATACAAGTTAATCTTCCTGAAGATTCTAGCTTAATGCATTAGCAACTACATTAGCTCTCCCCATATGGTAATGAATTACACATTCATAGTCTTTAATCAATTTCATCCATCTCCTTTGTCTGACATTTAAGTCTCGTTGAATAAATAAGCACTTTAAACTTTGATGATCTATATATATCTCAAAAGATTCTCCATATAAATAATGTCTCCACATCTTCAAAGCAAATAACACTGCTACCAACTCCAAATCATGTATAAGGTAATTCTTTTTATGTGTCTTCAGCTATTTTGATGCATAAGCTATAACTCATTCCCTTTTGCATTAAAATATAACCTAATCCTTAATGTGAAGCATTACTATAAATAACAAAATCACCTTTACCTGAAGAAATGGTCAATACTGGTGCTGTATTCAATTTGGTTTTCAATTCTTGAAAACGACGCTCACAATCATTTGTCTAGTCAAACTTTACATCCTTGCGCATCAACTGAGTCAAAAGAACCGCAATAGATGAAAAGCCCTGCATGAACCTCTGATAATAGCCAGCTAAGCCCAAGAAACTTCTTACTTCTGAAACATTCTTCGGTTATCCCTAGTTGATCACAACTTTAATATTTTTTGAGTCCACATTAAGTCCCTTCGTAGATATCACATGGACTAAGAGTACTACTCTGTCCAACCAGAATTCACATTTGCTAAACTTGGCATATAATTGTTTTTCCAGCAAAATTTGCAATACAAGTCGCAGATGATTCTCATGTTTTTCTTGATTATAGGAGTAAACCAAGATATCATCAATAAAAATAATCACAAAGGAGTTAAGAAAAGGTCTAAATACCGAGTTTATTAAATCCATGAAGATAGCAAGTGCATTCGTCACACCAAAAGGCATCACCAAGAACTCATAATGACCATATCGCGTATAGAATGCAGTCTTTGGAACATCGCTGCCTTTTACCTTCAATTGATAACATCCAAATCTTAAATCAATCTTCGAAAAGACACAAGCACCTTGCAATTGATCAAATAAGTCATCAATCCGAAGTAAAGGATATTTATTCTTCACCGTAACCTGATTTAATTGCCGGTAGTCAATACACAATCTCACAGTACCATCCTTTTTCTTCACAAACAAAATTGGTGCCCCCCATGGTGAAACACTCGGTTGAATAAAACCCTTCTCAAGCAAGTCTTGCAATTGAACTTTCAACTTCCGCAATTCAAATGGTGCCATTCTATACGATGCACTAGAAATTGGTGTAGTTCTCGGCAACAAATCAATAGAGAATTCCACTTCCCTATCTAGTACCACCCCTGGAAGCTCATCTGGGAAAATATCCAAAAAAATCTCGTACCTTAAGAATATCTAATAACGTTGGTGCTGATTTAGTCATATCAACTACATGTGCAAGATATCCTTCACATCCCTTCTGTAGTAGCTTCTTAGCTTTTAAAGCCGATATCAAACAAGTTGAAGGTACATCTCGTTCCCCTGGAAAACTAAATTCTATTTCATTTTGAATTTTGAACACAACTTCCTTCTAAAGCATTCAATGGAGGCCTGATAAGCAGATAACCAGTCCATCCCTAAAATCAAATCAAAATCATAAATGGCCAACTGAATCAAATCGACTGTCAACTCTTTATTCCCTACTTTCACCAGACAATTCTTGGATATCAGGTCAGTTAAGATCACATCTCCCATTGGTGTAGAAACAAGAAACGGTTGTGGCAATATAATACATGGTCTATTCAATTGTATACTAAATGTAGTAGACACAAAGGAATGAGTAGAACCCGAATCTAACAAAACATATGCCTCTTTATTGGCAATAGAGAACATACATGTTACCACATTAAGTGTAGCCTGTGCATCCCTCTACTTCATGGCATAAACTCAAGCTTAAGTGCGAGTCGAGTGTCGTAGCTTGTCCCCATTGTAAACCTCCTATTGCTCCATTGTTTTCACCAGCCACATTGCTTATCAATGATGTTGCCATAGGATTCTAAGTACAATTCCTAGCTATGTGTCTCGGCTATCCACACTGATAACATATGTTGGACCACGGTATCGAACAATCCCTAACAATATGCCCCTCAGCCCCATATCGATAGCAAATGATCCCCATAGTGTTGCCAAATCTTGAATCAATCGGTCTAACTGGCGGCCTCCATGATCCTTTGCCCCTAGAACTCCATGTACCCCTTGAACTACTAGATCTTGCACCTCCCCTTCTAGAATTAGCCTGCAGTCGACTTTGTTCCACAGTTATCACAGTTTCTGAAGGCCTTTATCGAGATGTTCCAACTTCAGAATCAAACCTCCCCTTCTTGAACTATTCCTGTTTGCTCAAATATTCTTTCATATCTCGCTCCACAATTTTAGATTTGTTGGCCCAAGTAGGCAACCCAAGATGGGGGATGAATTAGGTTTTACAAAATTAATAGCAAACAAACCAATTAAAAACTTATCAAGTAATGTAGCAGTGGGTAATCAAACTAAAAACCAAGCAAGCAAATAATAAGATGCAATGTAAACAAGTGTTATGAGAAAGAAAAAAAAAAAACAAAGCAAGAAATGAAGAATGAAGGCACAAGAATTTTACGAAGGTTCGGCCAACCCTTGCCTACATCCTCTCTTCTTTGATCCTCTCGAAGGTGTTCTACTATATAACGTCCCTTACACAATTGCTGATTTTGCTCCAAGTGCTTAGTTCACTTCTTACAACAGCTTTGTCCCAAGCTCTCAAAAACCAAGAGATTTTGTCCAAGCTTCTCTCAAACTTACAAGTTTATAAACCCACCCAACAATAGATGAAGGTTGTGCAATGAATAACTCTCTCTTAAAGAGTAGATAAATAAATTTTCAGCTCACTCAAGAACCCCCCTCCCCCCTCCCCCCTAAATGAATAAAAAACAGAATATAAGATGTAGGAGATTAAATCTCACTTTCTAACATTTGATCTTGTGTTCTCCTCTTTCATATATGTATTGGGGATCTTTTATATATAGCTTTGAGTTGATTATTGTCATTGGTGGTGGATGGGAGACCATTTGATGCAAGATCACATTGTTATAACGGTAAAAAAAAGAGCCATTGGAGCCTAGGTGTCGATACTTGACTTCATGTGTCGACACATCAAGTTTGCATTTCTCAGATTTTGTTCACTGTCTCCATGTGTTGATACTTGACTTCATGTGTCGACACATGACTATCAATTCTTCAGATTTTGGCCACTGTCTTCATGTGTCGACACTTCAATCTATGTGTCGACACATCAACCCAGAAAACTTAATTTTTTTTAGATTTTACCCAATCTTCTCCATTGTTTTCAAGTTCTTCAAGGGTCATCCAAATAAGCTTTCTAAGGCTTGAAAACACTTCTTTAAGGTATGCTGACTTCAAGAACACCTTTAATCTTTTTAAGATGAATTCACTCTATTTTGATTATTTGTAGAGTTCTTCAATCAACATCACTTCTTTCATTGATCTAAGTCTTCTTCAAAATCTTCAAGAGAGTTTCCAAGACTTGAAATCTCTTTTCTTCAACTGATCTTCTATTTTTTTTGAACATCTTTAATATTTTTACTTAATCTTCATCAACTTGATTTCTTCTAGGATTCTTCAATCAATATAACAAACCTCTTCAAGCTCTTCAAAAATCATCAATTTGAGACTTCTAAAGCTTGAAAGGTCTTCATTAAAATATGTGGATCTTTAAGAATACTTTCAATCATTCATTCTTCCACGTCTTCATCAAATATTCAATGGGCCTTATGATCTTTAACTTTATTTGAATCTTGACTCATTTGAACACCTTCAATCTCTTCATACTTCTAAGTTTATATTCAAACTTTCAAGACTTGTAATGCATGAGCTTGTTAAATGTGTCAATCTATCATGCTCATCATCTGTCTATCATTTTTTATTCTTTAATATCTTCGATTGTGACAAGCATAAACTTATTGAAACAAAAACTTGCTCCGCCTTTATTTTGTGCTTTATGCCTCAATGCACACAAACTTTTGCCCTCTCTTTCTTATGCAATTGATGCTTCAGTGGATTGATATGACCATGAGGATCGAGGGTCTTCATAATGAATAAGTTCTTGAATTCTCATAAGATCTTTAGTCACTTTGAAACATAATTAATCCAGTACGTTCCTCTGTCAATCTTCAAATTATTCTATCAATCTTCATGTTTCCAAAACATATCACCATGATAGAATTTCAGAACTTGCATCATTCTTTTCAATATTTGTTGAACTTATTGAGCATCTTCAACCTTTTCAAGAATAAGATTACCTATGTAATCTTCTTATTAGATACTCAACCGATCAGCTCAATTATTTTCCTGCTATCAAATGATTATAATATAACCTGCACACTCAATTGAAATAATTATATAACAACCACATGGTTGTGTTATCGTCAAAATCAATATGAGGATCAACCTTGAGTCAACAAGATTTGTTTACCAGTTCCACATACCTTCTCAGTTCAAAGGGAGTTACTCAGAACTGAATAGGCAAGTCTAGGCCCTATTCGAACCACCGACATTTTGCATCATTAGTGCGTACTAAGTCGGGTGCAAATCTGGACAAAACTATAAAGTGTTCTTCATATTCTACTACTAACATTCTCCCTTGTTTTAATATGATGAACTCTTGCTCTTTCTGATAACGGTAGATAAGCATAGAGTATTGCTCATTAAAGATTCCCACAAACTGTTGCCATGTGGTTAGTCCTCCTTTGGGTTGAGCAATCATCATGTGCTTTATAGCTTTCTACCAATTCAGGGACTCACCTTTTAACATAAACGTAGCCAGAGAGAGTTTTTGTTCATCCGTTACTCCCATCACCTCAAAAATAGCCTCTAACTTCTTTAACCATTCCTTAGCCACTAATGGATCCGTTGCCCCCACAAACTTTGTTAGATTCAACTTTATAAACTGTTCATGCAAAGTCGTACCCCTCAGTGCCGATTTTGCTGGCTGATATTTCATATATTGTGCCACAAGATTAGCAAGTCTGTCAGTGGCATCGGAGACATAGGGTTCTTAAGTTCTTTGCTCTGCACCTCTAACGGAAGCTGATGACTCCTCTCCTAACTCTTGTTGTGTCATTCTTTCTGCACCAAATCAGAATAAGTACTCAAGATACATAGCCTACACACTCTTGAACAACCTAACCGACACCAACAACACCCTAGGGTTCACTACAATCCTAGACAATAACTCCATACTATAGCCTTGGTTCTATACCTTAGTTTAAACCACGACTTTGATACAAAACTGTCACACCCCCAACCTAATTAGACATCATTAATGTCACATCAGGCAGGGTGTGATTGCATAGGTCACCGTACCTACGAACGACATCTTATCATACACGAAAAGATAAATCGTAAATTAACTAAACGATATATATACAAGAACTATACATCTATACCGTACCATACAGTAAAAATAAACCATAGGTTATTTACACCATTACAAATTTGTCACATAAATCAATATATAAAATCAAGTCCCAATGTATCACACAAAACACGACAAGAAATAGAAGTAAAGGAGTAAAAGCTTGCCGCTAAGACTTGACACTGCTGGCACCAATATGGATGCCACTGCGACGATGACTAGGACTACAGTGAACTGAACTCCATCCTTAGCTCACCTATCAAAAAGGTCTGTGTGGGCATGAGCTAAAAGTCATTATGCTCACGGTAGATAATCAAATTAAAAAAGAATAATAACAAGCATCCATAATGCACATCCAGGCATAAATGATCAATGTGTATATATATATCATGAATGCTTAAATGTAATAAATGTATCACCCACATGTGTGCGCAAGTTTAGAAAACGTTGGCCCAATGAGTGATGACTCGTTATTAAGGATGCCCCACATCGATAGCTTTTTAAATTAACTCCACATCGGTTAATCTTTAGGTTAACCTCACATCAGCAAAATCTTTTTCCATGAAATGCATTGACATACGATATGAATGGTATGCAATGCCACCTCATATATAACCTCTAATGTCTTCTAATATCTCACCTTATATATATCACCATCAATATAACGTCATAGATAATCATCAAACAATTCAATATGAATAAGACTACTTATATTCTCACCTATCACTGTATTCACACCACAGTAAGATTAGTCATTGGTTGATGTTAATGGTTCTTATCCTCCATGAGCCCTTATCACTTCAACTGTGTTAGTTTAAGGACCATAAAATCAATAATAATCAAATAATCAATATAAACGATGAATGTATAAATATTACACAAGCTCAAGTGATACACATCCAACACATCATAGACACTCCCAACATTACAACCAAAGGGCAAGAAACTACTTTCACCAAAACTTAAGACAATGCAATAGGTCAATATAATTTGAGAATAAGCTTAAAGACCTTTAAGTTGATAGTTTATGAGTTGAAAATACATTTTGAATGAAGAAGTCATGTCCAATTAAAGATGAACTAAAATTCTAAAACACTATACTGTTGATAGAAAATTTAAGTCATTTTTAAACTGATATATCTCTCAATCTACAAAGAATTAGAGTACCAACATTATATCAATAGAAAGCCCCATGAGTCTACTTTCCAACACTTTGAACAATGCATCAATCTGAGTTTTTTTTAGAGAATGTTATGGTCATTTTACCGAAACATGTCAAAATTGAGATTTGGGACTGCACTAGAATGGGCCTGCAGTGCGCTCTAGCGCGCTTCCTTCAAAGAAGTGTGCACTTAGGTGCCCTCTAGCAGCTTTTGGTGGTCCTGGACAGTAAGGTGTGCCCTCAGGTAGCCCTGAGTCCGCTAGAGCGCCTTGGGCTCCCCTGGCTCAACCTAAATGACACCAACACCAGGGTTTAAGCTCCTAATGCCATCCCCAACCCATTTCTAAGCCCTCCAAGGTCTCTATCGTGCCCCGATTTTTTAGGCGTCCAAGATCATTTCGACTCAGAGACCAAAAGCATAGAACTCTATCATTAAAACTCATCCTCCTAGGAGGACAAGTGCGACTAGGTTTGAAATTGGTTTGGCTAAGGGCTTTTGAAAAAATAGGAGTTGTCACCTAACTTGATCAAGGTAAGTTAGACCACCTAAAACTAAGTATTAATCCGAAGACTAAGCTTAAGGTTTTGAAAAAATATTTGGAAAATTCCCTCCATAAAGGGTTATTAAGAAAATAGGTTATTTGGCAACCTTTGGAAAGATCTAAGCCCTTTTTGTAAATAACTCCATTTTGGTCTTTCCAGAACAGAAATCTATGATTCAGGGATTGGTTACGTGTAGGGAAGATATCCTAATATCATTACCCTACCCCGCCCTTTCGGTACCTACATGTCTGATCACCCTTTGTTCACTCACTAGAATAACCGGTTACCATTATCCACTTAATATCCACTTTAGAAATTTAAAAATAGGGTTTAGTTATCACTTTTTGGATGGATGATGCATGATGTAAGTTTTGGAAGAATTTTGAAAGCATGAGAGTTTTGAAGGAGTTTGAAATAAGAACTTTGAATTGATTAAAATTTTTGAAAAGGGGATTGGAGTTGAAATTGAAGTTATGACCACACCATTTTAGGTTGCCTACGTATCTTATTTGGCGATAATCAGGTCATTCGTAGTTCGGGCGAGAGCCCTAGGGAAAATAGGCTCATTAGGGCCTTTGGAATGTTTTGAAGACACGTTGAGGTCTTTAGAGAAATTTGAAAACACTTTGTGGCCTTTGGAAAAGAGCATTTGAGAGTTTCGATTTGGATGTTGGAATGTTTTGAAATAGAACTTTGGAATTCTTGAAAGGGGGTTTTGAAAATGTATTTGGAACAACTCAAGGGAGTTTTAGAAATGCTTTAGGATAACTCAAGAGAGTTTGAAAATGTTTTGAGGTCTTATTTTAAAAACCTTGGAGGTATGATTTGGAGTGTTGAAAAGTTTTCAAAACTGGTTTTTGAAAACACCTAGGGCTTTGAAACCCTAATATGGACAACCTAGAGGGTTGTTCTCGATATATCATTTTCTTTTGGAATCTTTAACCATAAAGGATAGGGATACCTTAGGGTTGTGAGTTCTTGAGAACATTTTTGGAAATACTTTGAAGATTGAATGTAGGAACATTTGAAGAGGTTATGGAGTTGGTTTTTTGAAATCTCAAGAGAGTTGGAGATTTTGAAAAAATGAGAAATGAGGATAGTTTTATATAAAAAGATGATTTAAAAAGGGGTCTAAGAGTTGGAACCTTAAAGCATGCTAACTTTGGTTGAGTTGGCCTAAGGTTAACTAACTTGGGTTTAAGTTGACCTAAGGTTAAGGTGACCTCGGGTCAACTAACTAAAGTTGGGTTAACCTAGGGTTAAGGTGACCTACGGTTAACTAACTAAAGTTAGGTTAACCTAGGGTTAACTAACTAAGGTTGGATTAACCTAGGGTTAAGGTAACCTAGGGTTAACTAACTTGGATTAAGTTAACCTAGGGTTGGATAACTAGGGTCAACTAACTAAGGTAGGGTTAACCTAGGGTTGATGTGACCTAGGGTTAACTAACTTAGGTTAAGTTAACATATGGTTGAATTGGAAGATGATTTTGAAAGGTTGTTTGATGCACTTTTGGAAAGAGTTTTGAAAAGCAAAACATATTATGCAATGGACTTTGGTAGGCAACTTTTTTGAAGATCATTGTCATGAAAATTTTGGCTCTAGCCAAGAGTATGGTTTGTATGGTTGGTGTTTGGAGACCATTTCAAAGAAGGTTTTCTCATGACCATTATAACCATTATCTTGACAAGAGTATAGGGGGTCAAAAAATCAACATGATGATAATAACTTTTGTAGCACCATTTTTAATGCAAAGATGGGGAGAATGAATATTTGAAAATCATTTTTGGAAAAGGACTTTGAAAACCATTTTTAAAGGAGACCATTCCATTAAGAGAGGGTTCCTATGGTCAAATAAAAGGGAGACCCCTCAAGAGAGGGCTCCATGGGGCCATTCCAACCACTAAACTTAAGAGAATGGAAGCCTTAAAAATTAGAGAACTAAAAAAAAATTCTTATGCAAGTTGAAATGCAATGATGCAAAAGTGAGGGTTAAGGGGTTAGTGGGGGATATTCTAAGGCATGGTTTCTAAGGTTTCATCCTAAATTTCAAGGGACCAACTTTTAGAACCCTTTTTGAAAGAAATATAGAGCTTAGAAATGGCATGGAAGTAAGAGTAATGTAAGCATTGTAGAATATGGTGATAAGTATGAAAATGAAGCCAAGTACACAAGTCATGATCAAGATAGTAATATGCAAGGGGTCATGAATACATACAAGACTTTAGACTACATCACATAAACAAGGGGCTCCTAGGCCATACCATTTTAAAGTAGGCTAGTGAGAGATCTCCCACACGTTGGCTCTCACTAAGTTTCTTTTAGACATGAACTAAGAGCCTTCTTGGCTCAAGCATGCAAGAAAGGGGGGTTGTAGATGGGGATTAAAATAGAGAATAGACTAAGTAGGCTAGGAGGGAGATGAGAAGAGTGGGGGAAAGATAAAAATGTAAAAGAGATACCACCTTTTGCCTTCAAACACTTGTAGTCTTCTATGGATGCCTTGGCTTGGACTTGGATGACTTCAAGAAGGCTTGAGGGGCTAGTGGGAGGTGTTTGATGGTGTATAAGGCTATGTAAGTGAAGTGTATGGGCAATAGGGAGGTGGAATCTAGCCTAAGTGTTGGAGGAGTGGAATGTGTGTAAAGGTTCAAAGTTCTGGAGCATTTCAACAGGGTTTCGCATCAATTTCGGAGTTGGAATATGCAAAGGGGGGTGCTGGTATTTATAGGCAATCTGGGACAGGCCTAGCGAATGTGCTACATGCGCTTGGCCAAAATTTTCCGTGGCACATATAACACATATGCTAGTACTGTTCCATTGCCAAAATGACACGTGGCCCCCATTGTACTGGTTAAATCTAGACGGTTGATCGAAATTTGGTCGATCTGATCAAAATTTGGGCGTATGTAGCATACGCTCCGTCACCGGGAATGTTCGTTTAAACTTTGCCTTGATAATTGAGCCAACCGGAAAGGTTCTGGAGGAATCGGTTGCACCCAGAATGTTCTCTTAGGGTTTCCAGTGAACTTTCATGTTTTCAAAAAGTTTGAATAGTGTTCAGAAGTGTGAGATATCGTATCAGGAAATGTGCTTAAAATGGCATTTCTGCGGCGCGTCTATGATACGCTCCGTGGGTGTTCGAAAGTAGCCGTTTTCGTGTCGTATGATTAAGGCCTTCGGGAGGCTATCTCGTCGATCGGACCGTACCGATGGAAAGTACTCTGGAAATACTTTCGGGAACTTCCTAATTTCGGCATTTCTCAAGTTGTTTGACGACGCGTTGCAATCAGGGAATTGAGAGAAAAGTCAATCTAGGCGGAGCGTTTGCGAGACGCTCTAGGGGTTGCTGGAAGTTACTGTTTTCGCACAGTACGATGAAGGGCTTCGAGAAGTGATGTATTTGAATAAGCTGTATCGATGGAAAGACCTACAGATGAGGTTTCAGGAATTTCTTAGTTTACGCATTTCTCAAGTCATTTGACGATGCGTTATAACCGGGGAATCGGGAAAAAAAGGCAATTTTGAAGGAGCGTCTACCAGATGCTCTGGGGAGCTTTTATCGAGTCATGAGTGTTTAGCGTTGTAAGGTCCTCTTTAGGTTAAACATAGGTGTATGGCAAGACCCACTGTTCAAAATCCTAGGACCGGTGTTGTTTCGAGGCGCGTTTGGGCTGTTAGGGGTAAAACGGTCATTTTGACCGGGTTTGGTTGAGAATGGTCAAGAATGGTTCAGCGTGTTGAGTTAAGCGTGCCGGGTCGTTCAGAGATGGTTTTGGAAGTATTTTTTTACCACTCAGTGGGATTTGTGCAGTGCTGGGGGGTTTAGGGGCAAAATGGTCGTTTTGACCGAAGTTAGCCGGAATGGGACCGGATGGCATGTGAAGTACACATAACTGATTAGTAATACTTTGGAAGGGTGGGCTTACCGTTTTGAGGGATTTTGAGCTTTCTCAAAATGTGCCTGGAAAACCCAGAGGGCAGGTTTGGTTATTTTTCACCAAATCAAGCTAGTAGGTGCCGGTATTGGTGGCAATCACTTTGTTCAAATTTTCTTACGTCCTCATTACCCTGTACCATTCACCCCAGTGTGGTGGCGGCGGCAACATGTATTAATCAAAGTTAGAAAATGGGTTGATAGTTATATAGTACGAATGAATTTGTGGTCAGAAATAATGGGTGGAAGACCGGGTGGCCTCGGAGGAGAGTTTGGAGGAGATATTGATTAGAAGTTATGTTTTTATGTAATGTTGAATTTACTACTGTATTGATATGTTAAAAGTTATTATTTTTCATTTGTGTTTTTATGACAAATCAAACTACTAAAAAATGCATTATTAATTTTCAAAGATAATCTCAGATAACAAATCTGTATTTTTCACTTTAGTGTTTTCAAAAATTTTTTTATGTTAATTAGTTTTGCATTTATGTTAATAATGCATTTTTAAAAAAATGTATTATTAATTTTTTTTAATAAATAACCGGGAGATGGTATTAAAAAGAAATTTTTTTTTTTATCAAGGGGTGAACGGCAAAGTTAAAGTTTGGGAAGGGAGGAAATGAGGGGTAAAATTAGAAAATCAAAAAATTTTAATTGTCCTGTAAAGGGAGTGGGGTGTTGGGGGGTGAGAAAAGAGTTTTTCTTTTGTTTTCTTTGATTTTTGTAAATAAAATAACTTTAAGCAACTGAGGGATAAAAAAGTAAAATCAGAACAAGTTGATAAGGGAAATCAGTGTCATCATAAGCTGACACGTGCCTGCCCAAAAAATCACTTTCAAAATGCCAACGAGGACAAGACTTTTCATATGTATCAAAATTTCCCCAACCCGTGAAAAAGGTTATTTTCAAAGAGAGAAATTATTCAATTTTGCTGGACCATTACCTATCCTGCTCCTCTACTCACATAGATAGGGATGAGTCTCTCTCAACTTTAAGTGAAATTTTTTTCTTATCTTAAGTGATAGGGATGAGTCTCTCTCAACTTTAAGTGAGAGATATTTGAAGTGATAGGGATGGGTCTCTCTCAACTTTAAGTGAGATATTTGTTCCTAAGTACTGTAAGAATAGTGGAATAAGAACAACTCAGTTCACAGTAGTAAAACAGGATGGATAATTTTTCTTCCAAACAAAGGTTGTGCTTTGACAGAAAATTATAAGATATAAGCTCTTTTTAAAATCAAATTTTTTAAGTGATTTTTTATAAAATATATAAACTCTAAAATATATTTTTTTCTTTTTGATATACAAAAGTTTTGGGTGGAGGAGACTACCTGAATCCAAGGTTAGAGTAAGTAACAGATCTCTATGAGGCTTTACATTGAATTTATAGATCGCTTACCAAGGAGATCTATTGGCAGCGAGAATCGAATTTAGACGTCTTAAAGCAAAGTGTCTGATCCTTATCAATTAAACCATCTCCCGTTGGTTCTAAATTGTTTTTTTAAGTAGGGAATTAGTAAACAGCTTTTTCAAGTGACTTTTTAAACATTTATTTTTAGAGTGAACCAAATAGTATTTAAAAAAATAAGCTATAAACTAAAAAAAAACAACCTATGTCCAAACACCCTGCATCCCTTCTCTCTCTCTTCCTAATGAGTATTGAGAGTCTATGTCCAAACACCCTCTTATGCAACCCCTTTTATGTCTTACTGGTGAAATTTCTGTTGCTCTTGTAGAATCATAGCAGATTGTAGCGAATAGGAGAAATTGAGATAGATTTGAACTCTTTTTTTTTTTTTTTTTAAATATGTAACCCAAATTATTTTATTTGGGGTAAAATTGCAATGTTATTTGTCAATATTTTTCTTATGAATTGAAATATCTTTTTCTAAAATTGAAATTTTTTTCAAAAAAACAATGTTTCACAGGAGAATGGGGGAAAAATAAATAAATTCCAAAAAAAAAAACACCAAATTTTGGTTGATTGTTTTGCCTGAAAGTCTAAAAATTAAGAAAATATTTTTTAAGAATATAGAAAAAGTTTGGAAAACAACATTAATTTTGATTTGGAAGTTATTTTTCATGATCAAGAGAATGAAAGATTTCGGGTCCAATGTTTAAAAAGAATAGTTCAAATCTCTCTCTAACTCTCTCTCACTCTATCAATGTCCTCCTATGATTTGGCTCTACTAATGTAACAATTATGTGATTTTAGTAATAATTATTTTACTCTTATATTTTGTCTAAATAACAACTAGGCATACAACAATTTCTCTACAACAAATTTGTCGTTTTGTACCAAATAAATGAAAATTCAAAAAAAATAATTTTCTTATCAGGAATTTATTTTCCTATAAAATAAACAGAGCCTAGGTAAACCTTATCCCTTGCACTAGTTTATTTTCCTGCTTTTTATTATGTTGACTGATAAAAATGTTATTACAGATCTTAATTTGTTGATTGCGAAGCCAAAATTCAGTAATGATTGTCATCTTTCAATTATCAAAAAAGTCATTTCTCAAATTCTTTATCCAGAAATTTGGCCAAAACTCATAAATGATTAACCAATTTATTTCCATGTTAAAGGATACTAGTCGAAATATAAGCCTTGTCACTACATCTACGTGAAAATATTTTCTATTTATATTAGGTTCTAGAAGCATGCCCTGAAAATTCATGCATAATAAGATTGCTGTTCATTAATAACAATATATTAATATTGAATAAGTTAGGAAACGACATTTGGATCTAATTTCTTCTGTTTTCAAATAGCCTAGATCAAGGTGTCATTTCAACAATCTTATTATGCCTTAATTTCTTTTGGGTAAGCTGTATTGTAAATAATAATTTAATAAAAAATAGAACTTCAATGAATGGCATGTTGGAATGTTTATTATGTATGTAGGATTAAAAGAAAATTTTAAACATTTCATTTTGAAAAGTAAAATTGTTTACTTATGGTTTTGGTTTTGTTTTTGTTTTTATTTTTGTGTTTTAGGAAATTAAAAAACTGAAAACTTCTCCTTTTTTATGTTCTCAGAATAAAAAAAGGGATCATTAAAAATAATATTATTTTCACATAATTTTCAAAACTTATGTGAAAATAATTTATGAAAACGTTTTCAAAAATTAAAAAAAAAACCTTTTAATGATTCTTAAAGTTAAGGTGTTTTGTAAAAAATTTCAAGAAACAAGCTTCGAAAACGGTTTACCAAATGTGGTCTCATTGAAAACAATTTTCAAAAACAATTTATCAAACACGATTTGGGCAAATTTTCAAAAAATGAAAACAAGAATCTAATCGAAAATCAAATGATGTTTTTATTTTTTATTTTATCTCTTTTTATATACTTTTTATAAGATGTGTTTCTATATTATTTGTATTGCTCTACTCTCTGCCACATATTATTGTATTTTACAATCTATTTAGAACTTGGAAAACGAAGAGAAAGGAAGGGAAAGAGAAGAAGAAGGAAAATTATTTTCTCTTCTTTGTTTTATTTTATAAGCATGTTTGGAACTTGGGCTAGGGGACGAGAAGGGAGGGAAGGAAGGTCTTTGTTTGATTCTACCTAAGAGAGAAAAGGAAGAAAAATGTGAAGAAAAAAATTTAAATTTTTTTTAAATCTTTCTCTTTTCCTATCATTTTTCCATCCACTTTTCTTTTCAAAACCAAATAAGAAAGGGAAAATACTTTTTTTTTTGTCTTTCCTTATCTTTCTCTTATAGCTCCCAAGTTTCAAACATGCTGTAAAAAAAAATGAAGGAAAGAAGAGAGAGTGTGTTTTTCTTTTTGTCCTTTTTTCCTTTCATTTTTTAGGTAGAATCAAACTAATATAGAGAAAATTTTAAAATTCCTTCCCCCCCCCCCCCCCCCCCCCCCCCCCCCCCACCCCCCCCCCCCACCCCCCCCCCCCCCCCCCCCCCCCCCCCCCCCCCCCCCCCCCCCCCCCCCCCCCCCCCCAACCCCCCCCCCCCCCCCCCCCCCCCCCCCCCCTTTTCTTTTATACTCTCTTACTTCATCAACTTCACCTTTATTCTTGTGTTTCATTTTTCTGTGGATCGATCTCGGTCATGGTCTAATCCTTCTCCCCCACCAAAAGTGGCTCAACTAAACAACCCGATCGAGCTGGGCTGCATAGCCAACGACGACGTCACCGAATTGGGAGCAGGTAAGGAGGTCTGGCTCGTCGATAAACCTAACCTCCTAACTGCCCTGGACACCCATTCTTTAGTCCTCGCCAACCGCTTAGTCATCCTGATCCTTGAATGGTCTGATGGCGCCGATCCAACCGATCCTCGGGTCAAGATCCTCCCTACCATCTCTCCTTCAACGATGTTCGAGTACTTGCCCTCGAGACCTCTTATGGGGTACTTGTTGATTTATTCTCTTTAAGGCAATCTCATTCATAAGCAGGTTACCCAAGTTCTCCTTTTTCATTTTATGCTTATACTACGGTGGGCACACACGATGCGTGTGCAATGTTGGATTATTATCGGACATGGTAGTCGTCGCTGGAATGGTAATCGTCATGGTCCATTGATCTTATCAATATTGGCAAGTAAATAGAATTTGTAGAATTTTAAATTTCTCAATAATTGCATCGGCAAGTGAATAAAGTAAGCAGAGTTTTAAATTTGTAAATAACTGCAACAGTTATCCTAATAACTATTGTGGGCCAAATAAATGCAGGCCCAAACCAGTTTACAAGTTCAAAAGAATTGGCACCCCTGAATTGGGCCTAGAGCAGCCCTGAGGCAGCTGTTACAACATAGGCCCAACATATTCTATCAGCCCAAGCTAAAACCCTCTCTGCCCAACTTATGGATATAATCATGCGGATGGTTAGAGAATTTAATAGAAACACTGACCCACATTCAATGCAGAGGAGGCACTGCACACAAATGATGACGCTCACGTCCAGTCAGTCAATCTCGAGAATGGCAATACAATAAAAATTATGTTCAATCAGACGGCTCTAGCTGGCATAGACCTATGCAGTAAGTCATGATTAATGGAGTAGGCTCAACACAGAGCACCGCACTATAAATACTAGAGCTTTGAAAAAGTAAGGTATGATCAATCCAATTAAGCAATATACACTGGTAAATTTTACTTCATTTGGGATTAAGATTGCTAACTTGATCGTCGAAGTGTGATTGGCCCAAAGAGAGTTGACCCATTTTAACTCCTTTGTCTCTTTACAGCAAGTTGAAAACTCACTGATATTGGTTTGAGTGATCGACCAAGTCTTCCCAGAAATCTCACTTACAATTGGCGCCGTCTATGGGAAGGTCCAAGTAAACATGAATACCAACTTCTTAGGGAGAAAAGGAGTCCGTTGCACCAGACAAGGGAACGAAACTCCCTCCAGCAATAATAATACCAACTCGGTTGGCCACCAAACCACCCCAGAAAGAAGTAACGGGGGTCAAAAACCCGATCCCCTACTAGAAGCCATCGAGGATCACAAGACGCGTTACGGAGGGTTCCATACTACGCTAGGGGACCAAATCTCTGTAGAAATCATTACCAGGACCTGGGCCCTTCATTTTCTAGTGGACGTGTGGCAAGTGACCATTCACTTCATGCTACTGAAAGGGAATTGTAGCAACGTGACGACGAAACCAGGCTTACTTCCTATGTTAGAGCAATGAGGGACGCAATATCCAGGAGGAATGACTGAGTCAGACGAGGATCACCGGCCCGATGCGACGAAAGAAGGAGTCAAGATCCCCGAAGCAGAAGTTCAATGCTGGTGTATATTGTTATGAGCCATGCCTCCAGCACTGGCCACAACAGTAACAGACGAGAAGGTCGGCACCATAGGAGGAGCGGACACCACAAGATGGGGACCGATTTAGAACCGGTCCGTAATGGAAGGAATGAGAGAGTTGGCTAAACGAGAAACTTGATAGCAGAGAATAGCTCCCCAAAGCACGTACTACTTAGGAAGTGGTCAGCAGAGCCCTAGATCAAATAGCGTTCACACCTTTCACAGAGGAGATTGAAAGCCGCTAGCCTTCGAGAAAGTTCGCTCTGCCAAAGTTCACACCATACGACTGTTGCGCCCTAATTTTTCGCACTCGAAAAAGACAAGCGAGAAAAACACAATGCTCTCTCATTGGCATTCATCCTCCTAGAAGGACGAGCGAGACTAGGTTTGAATTAAAAATTAATTTGAATAAGGGCTTTTAGAAAAGATTTGGAATCGCCACCTAATTTGATTAAGATGAGTTAGGTCACTTAAAAACTAAGCACAATCTGAAAGTCCTCTCTTTCTCTCTTTTCCACCGAATTCTCTCCCCTTATCCAGACTTCTCTTTGACTTCACAGCCAAGAAGAGATGCACAAGTATATCTACACCCCTCACATATACACACTCACCAATTGACTTACCAACCAACTCACTAGTCAACTCACCACTCAACTCATTACAAGCCACACATCACACACACATGCACAAACCATAATTAATCATGCAATAAATATAATTAATTATAAAATTATGAGATTAGGATTAGTTACATTTTGATCACTAATGCCACAATATACTCATGACGGCTTCTAGAGACTGGTTGTGGTTGGTTGTTGAGGTATATATGTGTAGACTTATAACTATTTTTTATCGAAAACTAAAAAAATAAAAACTGATAAATGTCTATTTATTTCTTCTAATTTTCCTAACCTCACCAAACTGGAGAAAATTTATTAACTTATTTTACTTTTTTTTTAAATCAAATTTTTTTTTTTGTTTTGTTGCCTATAAAAAAGTAAATAATTCAATTTAATATGGTTCTATTTGTTAGTACTTTCATGCACTGACTAGTCTCTAGATCTCGTAGAGATAGAAATTTTATACATTACTAACTAGTCTTTAGATCTCGTAGAGATAGAAATTTTATACATTACATAAGTAGTGATTGGCCACACGAATGTAAAGAGATATGGAACATGCGACTTCAAGCAGGCCACGGGCCACCTGTGGTTAATACAAAAAAAAAAAAAAAGAAAGAAAACCAACCTTTCTTTCATTTGTTAGTGACGCCATCGGACGGTGGAGGGGGCCTGCATTTGTTCCATCCTCATCGGAAGAAAGTATGCTTTGAAAATATACAACCATAGGCTGGTGAAATACATTTTCTACAATAAATTGCCATCCATCCAAGGTGTTTTGATACCACGTGACAATTCTATTTCACAAACTTTGCTACATCAACCATCAGCCAAATTAATTAACTACTACTTACCCTTTTCAGAGTATTCTACTGTGATAGAAGGCTTCGTGCACTGCACTGCTCTTTTTTACAATAAGCTCAACATTTATTCTGATCTTTATTATGTCAAGCAGAGGATAACTAGACATCATTAAAATTTTAAATCAACCTTTCCTAGCAGAAGCTCTGCGGGCCGCGGCTTTTTGTTTGCTGCGGTTGTGAAAGTAAACAATCATCTCATCTCTAGGGGGCAACTTGTCCTTGACCACAGGGTGACTGAGAAAATGGTTCATCCAAGCAATGGTGGCTGGGAATTGGATTGGGTCTATAATTTTCATGGAACCAACCTCCTCCCAAATAGGCAGCCAGTGAGAGATCCATCCAAGTGCAAGGTCCAAATACCCAATGTTTTCCCCTCCAAAAAACTTTTCCTTCTTCCCTTTGAGCTCTCCTTCGATCTTCTCTACGGCCTCTATGCATGATTTCAGAGCTCTTTCCTTTTCATCCTTTTCATCTTCATGGGAGCACAAAGCCGTCCAGCCAGGATAGAGAATCTATCACAAAAATGCACAAACAAAGGTTACCACTCATTCAAACATCCATATTGTCTATGTTAGAAATTTTCATTTGGTGAGCTTCCATTAATTAAATATTATTTTTGAAAATTGGAATGAATTCGATTTTGTTATGAGAAATAGATAATAGGGCCTCTTTTGTGTTGTAATCTGTTTCATCGCACTATGTGCACGTTTTGAAATAATGATGAGGCCTGATTTCAAGTCTAATAAGTACTCCTTTTTTTTACAGGCACTAAGTTCATTAAGAAAATTGTCAAATTACACAAAGCAACAGTCGAATTCCAAGCTAATAATTGGATTAATAGCAAAACCAATAATCCATTGGAAGGAGTAAATTCGAAAAAATAAAGATAATTGAAAATTTTAAAGCAAGAAGGAATCAATTAATCAATCACCTTCTCCTCAGCAAAGTTAGCCCAGAAGCGCACCATGGCTCTTTCGTAAGGATCTTGAGGCAGCAATGGATATTGTTTCCATGTTTCGTCGATGTACTCGAGTATTATATAAGATTCAAGGACCACCTTCTGGTCATGAATCAGAACAGGCACCTTTTGATGAACTGGATTCAATTCCAGGAGCAGAGGGCTCTTGTTGAAGATGTCTTCTTCAATGTATTCATACTCAACACCCTTCAGTTTTAGAGCCCACTTCACTCTGAAAACAATGGGGCTAACCCAGAATCCCAAAAGCTTTAGCTCCTTCTGGCTAGCCATGAGAGAAATGCTTGCTTCATAGCTAGCTAGCAGCAAGTTCTTTTGTACCAAAACTAGACTTCGAGTCAAACTTTGCTTTGCAATCTCAGACGCCAATCTTGACCAGGTGTTGGTTTGGACTCTGTTTGTTTTATCGCAAAATAAATTTTCTTGAAAAACATTTCGTAGTAAAAAATTTATCTTTCTTGATTTTTCAATTGCTTGGTATGGAAGTTTAAATATTTTGTAGAGGAATTATTTTATGCCAAGCTGTTGTTTGGACAAAATATAAGAGAAATAATTTTTGATAAAATCACACAACTGATTCAGACATTAAAAGAGATACTTTATGAGAAATTATAGACATTATATAGTTGTGTGGTGATTTTTGAATTTAAAATTCTTGCCATGCAGAAAATTTAACACGAGTTACAATTTGAATAGAATGTTACATCACATAAGTATGATGACATAGTATAAAGATTACCTGAATTATTTAATTATTATTTGACAATTCTAAAAATAACAAATTATGAGTTTTTGCCTTCTTTGTCTTTTTGAAGTTTGGTCTGTCCCTCTATGCGGCGTTGAAATGTTGCGGTGGGATTTTTTTTCAAACTATATGTGTCACATACTCATATATTATTAATGTTATATTTAACATGATATGATTGTACTGGTTATCACGCCTGCAAACGACATTTTAACGTGTACTAAAAAAAAATGCAGCGGAATAAATACCATTATTGTATATAACTATAGACCAACCATGCATAAGAATAACATACATCAGAGTAAACCATCCTATAACTTTACACACAACACATCGAATTCATCATAATTCAAAATGATAATATTTTTGATTAAAATCAAAACCCAAATTATCATTATAACTCTAACTTAAAATGTTAAAAAATTCAGCCACAAATCAAATTTGTAGTTAGATCAAAACGTTTCTAAATAATAGCCCTATCATAGAGATGACTCTAATTATGACAGTCATGGATGATTCTAAAGTTTTACTATGAAAGTCCCCCCCTTTCTCTTTAATTTTCCTCCTTCCATGGCAGAGATGATATACAACATATAACATATAAAAAACAAAAAACCATTTGGAACAAACAAAAATAAATAAAACTTACCTTGCAACCAATCTTTTCTTTGATTTTCCCTCTCTTCTTCTACTTCTTCCTCTTTTTTTTTATTTCTTTCATTTCTTTCACTCTCTCTCTCTCTCTCTCTCTCTCTCCAAACTTTTTTTTTTTTTGACTTGTTAGTCAAAAGAATATGCAAAAATAAACCAAACACCTTTATGTGTTCCCTAATATGTCATATCTCCATTGATCCATACTAATGCACTTTTAATAAAATATATTAAGGTTAATGAAGTATGATGAGTTTAGAATACTCAAAATACGTAAGCTACTCAAGAGAAGTAAGTAAGTGAATTAAACACACATAAAATCTTCTATTTACACTAACATAATCACTTAAAACAACACCAAATAACTTAAACAAGAGAGTAAGAAAGTAGGGTCTCACAATATGTATATATATACAAACACAAATGTGAAATAAATTCATACAGTGATTTTGATTCTCAAACCCAGATAGTGATTCTGGTTCTCGTTGATTCTTGAACCCCCTTGGAACTTTGGGTTCAATTTAAGAGAGAGAAAATGAATCTATATTCAATTGCTTATTGCTCCTAAGACATAAATTTGAGAAAAGAAGTTAATCAATGCTGGTGAAAATATATATTTCTTTTTTGGCTCTCTTAAATTTATTTCCAAGCATGGAGTGCTGTATAGTTGATGTAATCAACTGCAATATTTATAAAAAAAATTGTGATGGTGAACTTGTAATTTTGGTTGTTGCATATTGGTTCATGTGCACCGTGAATGTGCATAAGTACGAGGGAATAGTCGTTAAAAAATCTAAAAACCCTGTATAAAAAACAATGCTATAACATGATAGCTTCTAAAGAAGGTTTATGATTGGTTTTTGTCAAAAAAATTTAAATAAAAAATAAGAAATGACAAATGTCTATTCATTTCTTATAGTTTTCCTACCCCACCAAACAAGAGAAATTTTTTTTTTTTACTTCTTTCACTTCAATTTCTTAAAATTATTATTTTTTGTTTTGTTGTTCATAGATAGATACAAAAGATGAGATTTCAAGCTGATCATTGGCCACCTGTGGTTAACACAAAATCCCCCACCTTTCTACTTTTTGCCAACCATGTGATTGGATGGTGGTGGGTAGGGGTGGCTAATGGGCAAATTTTAGCGGACTTAAATGGTTTTAGATTTAAATGAGTTCAACTCAAAGCTGTCCAATTAGCAGGCAAGTTGAGTATGGGCTAGTTGTTAATTAGTCATTGTAAACGCACAAATCCAAAATTGACCCATTTAAAAATTTAACATGATTTGTGGCGACGGTGGTGGAGGATGGTGGTTTGTGGCTGCAGCCTTGATAAGTGTTGGTGGTGGTGACGACGGGTGATGGTTGGTGGGGGGTGGTTTGTTGTCACCCTTTTTCATTTATCCCTTTGAGCATTATCTCCTGCAAGATCTCACTGTAAAATTGCATTACAAACTATTAATTACCTTGCCCATTGATCTGCATACCCAAAAAGCAGAATCCAATGATCCTCTGCACCTTTGTCACCCTTCTTTTTTTCTTCTTGTTAGGTAAACCCTATCCCTTGCAATAGTTTATTTTCCTGCTTTTTATTATGTTGACCGACAATAGTGACAATTTATCTTTTCTTGCTAAAATCTTATTACGGATCTTAATTTGTTGATTATGAAGCCAAAATTCAGTAATGATTGCTATAGGTCAAACAAATACAGGCCCAAACCAGTTTAGCAAGCACAAGCTGATTGGCATTACTAAGTTGGGCCTGGAGCAGTCTAATGGTGAGTATTACGCCACAGGCCTAGGTCATTTTGTCTGTCTAAGCTGAAGCCCTCTTGGCCCAAGTTAGAGGTGTAATCATACAAAGGGACAGAGTATTAAATAGAGAACAGACTCACATTGAATGCAAAGGAGGCGCTATGCACAACCGACGACGCTCACGTTCGATCAGTCAAGCTTTAGCAAAGCGCTATAGAAAAAATTATGTCCAATCAGCCGGTTCTAGCCAGCATAGACCTGAGCAGTGAGTCATGATTATCGGGTAGCTCAATAGAAAGTGTCACATATAAATACTAGAGCTATGACAGAGTTAGATATGATCAATCCAACTAAGTCAAATATACTTGTGAATTTTACTCTATTCTTAGAGAAGATAGTTAACTTGACCGTCGGAGTGTGATCTGCCCAAAGAGGGTCGACCCATTCTGACTCTTTTATTTCTCTACAGTAGATTGGAGACTCATCGAGATTGGTTTGAGTGATCGGCCAGGTCTTCTCCGAAATCCAACTTACAATTGTTATCTTTCAATTATCAAAAAGTCATTTGTCGAATATTTTATCAGAAATTTGGCAAAACTCAGAAATGATTAACCCAATTACTTCCATGTTCAAGGATACTTGTAACTTTTTATAATTTTTAGGCCGACCAAAGAACACCAATCATCTGAAAATAAATTGATGCCAAAAAAAAAAAAAAAAGTAGCATAAACAAAAATTAAAAAACTCGGCACTGAGATCGTTACCAAACACTAACTTAGAAATACATTTTGTTGGGCAACACAATATATGTTGATTGTAGATGGTCTAACTTTGCTCCTGATATAAAATTATTGCATATATGATTTTTATGTTGACATTTTGTTGAGGAAAATATATAATTGTCACTTTGCTGAATTGATATATAAAAAACACTTAGATACGAGACACTTATATCTAGGTGAAAATATTTTCTATTTAAATTAGGTTTTAGAAGCTTGCCTAAAAATGCAGACGTAATAAGATTGCTATTTATTAATAACAATATATTAATATTGAATAAATTAGGAAATGACATCTCGATCTAATTTCTTCAGTTTCCAAATAGCCTAGATCAAGGTGTCATTTCAACAATCTTATTATGGCTTAGTTTTTTTAGGTAAGCTATATTTCAAATAATAATTTAATAAAAAATAGAACTTCGATGATTGGGATGTTTATTATGTATGTAGGATAAAAAGAAAATTCTAAACATTTTGTTTTGAAAAGTAAAAGTTGATTAGTTATGGTTTTGGTTATGTTTTTGTTTTTGTTTTTCGTGTTCTAGGAAATGAAAAAATGAGAACTTCTCGTTTTTCATGTTTTCGTAATATAAAAAAGAACTATTGAAACTAACATTGTTTTCATATAATTTTATTTTTATATGATAATTGTTTCAAAAATTGAAAAAACACATTTTAAGGGTTCTGAAAATTAGAGTGTTTTCTAAAAAAAATTTGAGAAACAAGTTCCAAATACAGTTTATTAAATGTGGTATCGTTGAAAATAATTTTCAGAATCAATTTTACAAACCCGATTTCGACAAATTTCAAAAATGAAAAAGAACCCAAACAATAATCTGTATAATCTTAGACTCTTGTACTGTTCTCTTTTTTTTTATATATATATATTTTTTATTATCTACAAAATGAGGATATTCTCCTGCTTGCCAAAAAAAAAAAATGGTCACTTCATAGGACCTGATTACTTGTAATGTCCAAAAATAAAATACAAGTAATACATGTTATCATATGTCGGGAATTGTCATTTTCCAAAGACGTACCATGGTCCATGAGTCCATGACTGAGTTAGACCATGTTCTTTACATAATGAGTAATTGAAAACAGAAAAAAGTATACTAAGAAGAGACAACTCACCAGATGATTGACAACTCCCTCCGTATTCCCATCCACCACACTCAAAACAGCATTGTCAATATTTCCCACACGCTCAAAGGACTCTGTAACGCATAAGAAGTAAGAGACAATTAAATTAATCAATGCATAGGTTGCCTTAAATTACAGTATCACAAATTCAAAAGTTAAAATTACATACATAATTCTAAAAGTCATATTAAATGATGATACGTAATGTGTGGATATATCAGTAACTTGAATTTATAAAGTAGTAAAAAGATTTTTAAAAAAATATTCTATCAAATTTTGCCAAGTGATATTTTTGCTTAAAAATAATTTCTTCATTACTCACAAACTTAGATTACTATTGTATTCACACATCACGTATCACAAATTGATAAGGAATACTATTGAATACTTAGTACTAGTTGATCACTAAACTTTTTCTTTTTTGTGCCAGAGAAAGTGGAGGTAGGTGACCTCGTCCCTCAATCTTTGTTCAAAGTATGAATCCATTGACATTTTGAAAGACACTGGTTGAGCAGAAATCTAGGGTTCTCAAATGTGAAAGGCTAGTGTCGAAATGATGAGTTTTATGCTCAAATCAAGTGGGTTTTAAATTTATTTATAAAAAAAAGTGATTTTATTATTCAACCTAAATTACTTAAGTGTTTTGAAAATACAATTTTAAGCTTAAAGTTGTGTCTTCAAAATATGATTTCAAAAAACAAATTTGAGACAAACTTTAAACCAGAAAACAAAGCTTAAAGTTATGTTTTTAAAACACAACTTTAAATTTAAAGTTGTGTTTTTAAACTAAAAAACAACTCATATTTTTGTAATAAACTCTCAAAATGGCAAGATGAGATTAGATATGACAATTTGACTACAAGAAATGGGTCCCACCCTGCCCCGGAAGAGTATGAGAATTATTAAAATGATTAGAGGCAAGTTGTAAGGAAAAGAACAAAACCCGATGCAAATATAAAACGGGGTGTCTTGAAGTCAGAGTCCGGCGGTGGGTCAGATTGCGGAGGCCTTTTCTTGCCCTTTTTGCCTCTGGGTCTGATTCTCGTATTTTCCTTCTTGAATTGTGTGGGGTTGAAAGGTTGGAGGTGTCTTGATGCATTGTGATGGGCCGGGGGTTAAGGTTTCTGGAGGTATATGACCTCATCTCTCAATCTCTGTTCAAAGTATGAATCTATTTAAATTTTCAAGGACACTGATCGAGCAAAAATCTAGGGTTCTTAAATGTCGAAAGACGAGTGTCAAAGTGGCAGACGAGGTTGAATTTTCGAAAGTGACCTTGGTAGGAAGTTGGATCTGTGGGCTAACATTGCTCACTGAATTGCAGGTTGCGTTGGGAGGAAATGAGAGTAATAAAGAAAAACCAAGATTTTTTTTATTATTTTCCTTCTCTTTACTTTTAAATCAAATAAAGAAAAATTTATTTTCCTTCTCACTTTTTTTTCTTTTTCTTTGAAAAACAAACGAAGGAAAATAACTTATTTCTCTATAACTTCTCTATCACTTACTTTTTCTTCTTATTCTTTTTTTCTTTTGTAAGTTCCAAACGCAGGCCAAAGCTGGAGTCCGATATATAATAAACAAATCATAACTTAAGTGAAAATTTGGATATATATATATATATATATGCATTAGTATTAGTTCTTGAATCCAAGAGAAAGTAAGTCGGACTAGTCAGTGGACTTGTGAGTATAGTTGGTTTAGATATTTGAACATGTAGTTCTCCATCTCCTTTACATTCAATTGCTTATTGCTCCCAAGTCCTATATTTGAGAAAAGAAGTTCATCATTGTTGGTGAAAAAATCTGTTTCTCTTTGGCTCAATTAAATTTATTTCCAAGCATGGAGTGCTATATAGATGAAGCTATCAACTGCAATACTTAAAGAAAATTGTGTTGAAGAACTTGTAATTTTGGTAATTACATATTGGTCACTAATGCCACGATACAATCATGACCGCTTCTAAAGACTGATTGTGGTTGGTTTTTGAGGTGTATCAGCTTAGACTTAGAACTATTTCTTATCAAAATAAAAAAAATAAAAACTGACAAAGTACTAACAAATAGAACATAGAGAGATGAACCGACCACTGGCCACCTGTGGTTAACACAAAAACCCCACCTTTCTTTCATTTGATAGCAACGCGATCGGACGATGGTGGGGGCCTGACTTTGTTCCATCCGTCTAAAGAAAGGTCACTTCATGGGACCTGATTACTTGTAATGTCCAAAAAAAAAAAAAAACCAAGTAATACATGTAATCAGATGTCAGGAATTATCATCTTCTGAAGACATGCCATGGTCCATGACTGAGTTGGACAATGTTCTTTACATAATGAGTACACTACTAAAAAAGAGTTTTTTTGCCACGGCAGATTACCGTCACAAAATATTGGTTGCCGTGGTGAACGACCTTTTGCCACGGCTTTGCCACGGCCAGAAGGGCGTGGTAATAGGCAGCGTCGTAAAAAGTTTTTGCGACGGCCTTTGCCACGGCAATTATGCCGTCGCAAAAAAGTTGAGGCAGCACTAATTTATTTGCCACGGCTCTAGTATGTCGCCACGCCGTCGCAAATAATTATATTTGCCACGATAAATTGCCGTCGCAAAAACATTTCACGAAACCCTAGGCTATTAGCCACGGTTTTTTCCCGTGGCTAATATCAATCGTGCCGTCACAAGTACCTATTTTAGTGACCAATATAATTGTCGTCACAAAATTGTAGCTAGTTTTAGAGCTTTTGCTTCGGTTCTTTGCCGTGGCAAAAACATTTCATGAAAAGCTTGAACTATTAGCCACGGTTTTTGCCATGGCTAATATTAATTTGCCGTCGCAAATACATGTTTTTAGTGACCAATATATAATTGTAGCTACAAAATTGTAGCTAATTTTAGAGCTCTGCTTTGGTTTTTGCCGTGGCAAAAAGTACCATGCCGTCGCAAATGCTATATTTAAATTTTAATCATATATATTAAAAATTAAAATTTTTATTTCCCTGTAATTCAAGTTTATATAAAGCAATTAAACTAAATAAATTATTAAAGAAATCCATTCTTCATAAATTCACAACAAAAATCCAAAATATTTAATACAAATCAGCCAAAATATAATATTTATATCAAGAAGTAATTAAAGTGCGATCAAATGTATACAATAAAGTTTTCATAACTAATATATGAATGCCAAAATCCAAGAGTATCCCAACATCCATTGCTTCAATACCAAACTCCATGAAATATCTACTCTTTCTCAATAACCTGAAAAAAATAAATAAAACAAGTATCAATAGGATTGCTACAGTTAATATATATACATATATGCATGTCATCAATAAAATTAAAAATATATAAAAGAAAGTTAAAATTTACATCAACAGATTTCCATGCAACGTGTCGGCCAACTGATTCTCCCACAGTTCTTATGCTTTGACGTGGTCTTTCTAAAAGAGTATTAGGTTTTCTCGCATTTTGAACAAAAAACTTTTTAGAAATTTAGTTTCAATAATTCTCCATTCACTTCAGCCAATGAATCCATACTACTAAGAATTCCTTCTGCCACCTCGAGTTTTGGAAGTCCAACACTAAGCAAACTAACTTTTACACTATCCTACAATCATAAGTACAATAACTGAATAAGTTCTTTCAAATAAATTAAACATTTTAAAATTTAAAGTGTTACAATATTAATATTTAAAAAATTGCTATAATTCCCAAACCAGGACTCTGGCAACCGTGCCATTGGTCCTCACACGTCAACCTCGTCTAAACTGTGCTACGTGCCAAGTTTCACGTCGTTCTTAGATCATTCACGGATTTTGGGCCTTAAAACACCGAAACTTGAACTTTAAAACTTAAAGTGTCCTAATATTAGGCAAAATGCTATAATTCCTAAACTGGGACTCCGGAGATCATGTTGTTTGTCCCCATAAGTCAAATAACTATTTCATGCCACCATTCTTCTCCCCGTCGCAAATTGTCGTGGAAAATAACTATTTGCCTCGAATTTTTGCCACGACCATCTTACCGTGGCAAATGACATTTTTTGCCAAGGCAAATGGGCCGTGACAAAAACTTCTGAGACAAAAAGTCCTTTTTTTAGTAGTGGTACTCGAAAACAGAAAAACAGATACTAAGAGCGGACTACTCACCAGATGATTAACAACTCCCTCTATATTCCCATTCACCACACTCAAAACAACATTTTTTTTTTTTTTTTGTTGGTACTTCTGAAAACAATAGACAACGAGAAGAAAAAAGAAAAGTAAGAGAAACAGGATCCCAGATAGGTCAACTCCTAGTAATTGAGATGCCAACTATATTTTCTACCAGCAAGGTTCTAACTTGATTAGGGGTTCTTCAAACACTACCAATTGTTTAGGCTGACTGGCTCCTAGTTTTGCTATCAGGTCAGCACATCTATTTCCATTCCTCAAAATGTGTTTAATCGTACAATCACTTCTCTACATTAGGAATTTGGTATCCATCACCATAGCTTTATGAGGAGAGTCCTAGTTTATCTTTTGCTTGATAAGCTCCACAACAGCTTCACAATCAGCTTCACAATGTCTTTTCCATGGATGATGGTGAAGCCAAGGTAGATGCCCAAAACCCATTGTTCAGTTTCTAAACTTGATCCACTTTACAATTTGCTGTAGAAGCCCAAAACCCATGTTCCTCTTTCATCTCTGATGACACCTCTAAAACTAGCTGGTTCATCTTTTTTTTTTTTTAAAGCTTCCATCAGTGTTCACTCAAAACAACATTGCCAATATTTTTCACACACTCAGAGGACTCTGTAATGCACAACAAGTAAGAGACGATTAAATTAATTAATGCATAGGTTACCTTAAATTACAGTATCACAAACCCAAAAGTTAAAACCACGTATATAATTCTAAAAGTCATATCAAATGGTGACACGTGGTGTGTGAATACATCAACAACTTGAGTTTGTGAAGTATTGAAGAGACTTTTAAGAAAACATTCTATCAGATCTTGCCAAGTGATATTTTTGTTTCAAAATAATCCCTCCACTACCCACAAACTCAGATTATTGATGTATTCACACACTATGTGTTATCATTTGATAAGGAATACTACCGAGTATTCAGTATTACTTGACCACGAGACTTTTTTTTTTTGTGCCAAAGGGAGTGGAGGTAGATGACCTCATTTCTCAATCTCTATTCAAAGTATGAATCCATTGAAACTTTAAAAGACACTAGTCGAGTAGAAATCTAAGGTTCTCAACTGTGAAAGACTAGTGTCAAAATGGCGAGTTTTATACTCAAATCAAGTGGGTTTTGAATTTATTTCTAAAAAAAAAGTGGTTTTGAACTTATTTATTAAATTTTAATTACTTAAGAAGTGTTTTGAAAAATACGATTTTTGGTTTAAAGTTGTGTTTTTAAAATACAATTTCAGAAAAATTTTCGGACAAACTTTCAATCAGAAAAAAAAGATTGAAGTCATGTTTTTAAGACATAACTTTAAACTTAAAGTTGTGTTTTCAAGACACTAACTTCTTGAGTAGCTTAGATTTGATAAATAAGTTTAAACTTAAAAACAACTCATATTTTTGTAATAAACTCTCAAAATGGACGATAAGATTAGATACGACAATTTGACCTGAAAAAGCGGATCCGTCTTGCCCTTAGCAGGAAGAGTATATGAATTTAATAAAATGGTTAGGGCCGGTTATGAGAAAAAAAATAAAACCCGATAAGGGCATGGAATGTGGTGTCTGATGTCGGAGACCGGAAGGTGGGTCAGATTGCGGGGGCCATTTCTTGCCCTTTTTGCCTCTGGGTTTGATTCTCGTATTTTCCTTCTTGAATTGTGTGGGATTGGAAGGTTGGAGGTGTCTTGATGAGTTGTGATGGGGGTAAGGGTTTTTGGGGGGGCCTTGGTGCCAGAGGGAGTGGAGGTAGACGACCTCGTCTCTTAATCTCTATTCAAAGTATGGATCCATTGAAATTTTCAAGGACACTAATTGAGCAAAAATCTAGGGCTTTGAAATGTCAAAAGACGAGTGTCAAAGTGGCAGATAAGGTTGAATTTTTGAAAGTGACCTTGGTAGGAAGTTGGATCTGTGGGCTAATGATACGAGACTAAGTAAAAGAGAAGGAGCTAGACAATAAGCTAGTGAAATAGGAATAATGGGCTGGATCAATTAGCTGATGTGGCGTGTCTTGGTTTGCTGCAACTTGGATTAATTTGGAAAGTAGTTATAGGTTGTTTCGTGTAATTGAAACAGAGCAGTTTGTTAGAGATTAGTTACCAGTTAATTCAGTCAGTTAGTTGGATTTTCTTTGTAAAAATTGAGTATATAAATATACTCAAGAGCATTCTGGTTTCATTCATTCAATCAATACAACTTCTTTAATTGTTACCAATTGAGAAAGTTTCTTCTTTCTTAGCTGGGTTCTTATCATTTGGTATCAGAAGAGGCTGATTCTCAGACATGTGAAGGTATTAAGGTTGCATCCATGGCAGAGGAAACTAAAGCTCTAGAGAGTTATGACATCGAAGAATCGCCTCAATATTTGCAGGAAAATTCAGAGGAACGAATCGTAGTTTTGAAGGAGATCAAGAAAATGATGGAGGCTATGAACCAGAGACTGGATCAGTGGCTTCGAAATTTGCAAAATTCACATGAAAAAGAAAGCACACCCACTGAAGAATCTCGAGAAGATCCAGGTGTTATCCAAGAGGTTGGTACTGAATTGTGTGGGAGGAGTGAACAACCAAAAGTGGAGGTCGAATCCGGTGTAGTGGAGATAATTCCTTCAGAAAGCTGTATTTACAACATAGACATACATTTCAGGCATAGCAAGGTGTTCGTGGTCAAGCAACAAATTTGGAACCTGATTCAACTTTGATGGTGAAGGGACAGCAGGATTCAGCTATGGCCAATACTTGCAAAGCATTTTATTCTGTGATTAAAGAGTTAGGTTTTTATGTCAAACAGATTAAAAAATCATCAAATGAAACTCATGTAGAGTGTGTAGGAGTTGGTGAGGAAAAGAGTATCTTACTAGATGAAATTAAAGTTGAAATTTCTCAGAATATTGTTAGACCAACTGGTAAATTATAAAACAAGGTGGATGGTACCATGTATCTCATAGAAAATGATAATGCATCATTGCAATTCAAGAATTCTGAGGATGATAGAAAGATAAATAATGTAATGATAAAAATCCCAATCCATTTTGGGTTTGAAGATTTATCGTTGTTCTCTGCTAATTCATTGTTCAGTTTCAAATCTGTGAGGGATTTAACTATAGAGAACTTGGTTCTGAATATGGTTATTTCTAAGCCTGATCCTGAGATGGTTGAATTGGGCAATATGGAAGTTGAGGTTGTTGAGGGGCTGAGTCAAGTGTTAGTTAAAGAACCGATTGTTTCTGGGATTGGGGATGGGTCGTGTAGGAAACCTGCAGTTGGTAACCCACTTACTGATGAGTTTGAGACGTTGGGGAAATTGGGTTTTTTGATTGAGGAAAACATAAGGCTGGTTAGTTTGGAAGGATGGGTGGAGGGTTTGGTAGTGAATGTGGTTTCTTTTGCTAGTGTAAATATGATGGAGTTTTGCAGTGATAATAATATTGAGGTTGATGTGGTTATCGCTGATTTGAGCAATAGAGCTTTGACGATGAACATGCCAGAAGAAATAACACAGGTGACGACTATCTGAGCCAACGATGAATACGAAATTAGGGAACTAATAGCATGGGCAAGAGAGACAGTTACGATGGAGGGAGTCATTACTGTTGATAACATAAATATTTGGGCAGATGAATTGGATATTGTAGAAGGGGTGAAGCTAGGCAAAGGTTATAATATATCACCTCCTTATCTTATGACTGATGAGAAGACCTAGAAATGTGAATTGGAAGATCCAAATACATGTTTAATTCAAGAAACAACAGGGGCAAATTCTATGTTTCAGTCGAAGGTCACAACAAATACTATAAGGCTAGCCAAATTGAAGGAGGAGCCCACTGGAGCAATTAGCAGAAGGTCAAGAATGATCTACACAAATGCTCAAATTTCTTACAGGTAACTGCCACTACTACTCATCTTCCTTAATTCCATAACGGGCCTTGAAGTATTATTGTCAAGAAAATGATGGAAAAAAAGAAGGAAATACTAGATGATCAGTTGGAACTTGATTGTGTTAGAGAGAGTCAAATGTTGAATGGGTCAGATGAAGTAGATAGGAAGAAGCGGAGGAAACATAAGGAAAAACTAGAGAGTTTGATTGATGGGTTGATTTGGGATGAGGCCAAGAGAAAGGAAGTTCATAACTAGTTAAATCAGAAATTTGCTAGGAACAACAAAAATATTGTCAATGTTGTAGGAAAGGAGAGGCAGAATTCCGAAGATGCTTTGATGTCTGGAAAGGATGTAAAAGGATCAAAAGATGCAACATTCAAATCTTTTACAGAGTATGTGCTTCATAAAGAAGTTTCGGTATGCTATAGAAATTACAAAAAGTCATCGTCAGCTCAATCTCATCCTTGGGCCTGCTTGTTGAACCTTACTGATTTTATGGAGATTGCAGTAAGTGGGTCAGTTGAGATACTGGCATTTGGAGTTCTAACCAATATATCTATTTTGCATAAGCACAGAAGTGAAAAATTAAGAAGGGTTAATCTACCTTGCATTTTACTTTCACTCATATGAGAGGTGGAGCAACAAAATTTAGATGCTCTGTGTGATGTTAGAAATCATGGTGAGTTATTGTTAGTTTGTTTATGTGTAGGAAATTCTCAAGGACCCTAGATATATTTTCTAGAAAAATGCTATTCTTTCAGAATTTATAACCAGAATTTTGAACCAGAATGTTGTGGCAGTGACAGTTTTGTAATTAAAATACATCTTGGTGGGTTCTTTGTTTTAAAGTGATAGGACCATAACTCAGCCACATCATTCTGGTTATATTTTCTGGTTATATATTCTGGTTGTATAGCATTACTCAAGTATACCATAGATGGAAGGCACGACTTGGGAAGATGAGGCAGCAATCCAGAAGCATTTCATTCACTTCACGCCTTGAGGACAAGGCTCGTCTCGAAGGGGATGGGAATGATACGAGACTAAGTAGAAGAGAAGAAGCTGGACAATTAGCTTGCAAAATAGGAATAATGAGCTGGATCAATTAGCTGATATAGCGTGTCTTGATTTGTTGCAATTGGGATTAATTAGCAAAGCAGTTATAGCCTGTTTCGTGTAATTGAAGCAGATTTATTTTGGCTCAATTAAATTTATTTTCTTGCAAAAGAAGTTCACCATTGTTGGTGAAAAAATCTGCTTCTTTTTGGCTCAATTAAATTTATTTTCAAGCATGGAGTGGTATATAGATGAAGTTATCAACTGCAATACTTAAAGAAAATTGTGTTGATGAACTTGTAATTTTGGTAATTTGTATTGGTCACTAATGCCACGATACAATCATGACCGCTTCTAAAGAATGATTGTGGTTGGTTTTTGAGGTGTATAAGCTTAGACTTAGAACTATTTCTTATCAAAATAAAAAAATAAAAACTGACAAAGTACTAACAAATAGACATAGAGAGATGAACCGACCACTGGCCACCTGTGGTTAACACAAAAACCCCACCTTTCTTTCATTTGTTAGCAACGCGATCGGACGATGGTGGGGGCCTGACTTTGTTCCATCCATCCAAAGAAAGTATGCTTTGAAAATATAAAACCATAGGCTAGTGAAATACATTTTCTACAATAAATTGCCATCCATCCAAGGTGCTTTGATACCACATGACAATTCTATCTCATAAACTTCGCTACTTGAACCATTAGGTAAATAATCAACTGCTACTTGCCCCTTTCTGAGTATTCTACAGTGATGGAAGGCTTCGTGCATTGCTCAACATTTATTCTGATCTTTATTATGTCAAGCGGGCGATAATCAACTTAGACATCATTAAAATTTTAAATCAACCTTTTCTGGCAGAAGCTGTGCGGGCCGCGGCGATTTCTTTGCCGCGCTTGTGGAAGTAAACAATCATCTTATCTCTTGGGGGCAACTTGTCCTTGATCACAGGGTGATTGCGAAAATGGTTCATCCAGGCAGTGGTGGCTGGGAGTTGGATTGGGTCTATAATTTTCATGGAACAAACCTCCTCAAAAACAGGCAGCCAGTGAGAGATCCACCCAAGTGCAAGGTCCAAATACCCAATGCTTTCCCCTCCAAAAAACTTTTCCTTCTTCCCTTTGAGCTCTCCTTCGATCTTCTCTAAGGCCTCTATGCATGATTTCAGAGCTCTTTCCTTCTCATCTCCTTGGGAGCACATAACCAAACCGCCATTGTAGAGAATCTATCACAAAAATGCACAAACATCCATATTGTCTATGTTAGAAATTTTCATTTGTTGAGCTTCCATTAATTAAATTTTGTTTTTGAAAATCGGACTGAATTCGATATTGTTATGAGAAGCACATAATAAGGCCTCTTTTGTGTTGTAACCTATTTCATTGCACTATCTGCACCTTTTGAGATAATGATATGGCCTGATAACAAGTCTGACAAGTGCTCATTATGAGAGGGCCAGTTAGATAAAACAAAAAACCCCATTTTTTTTTTACGGGCGCTTAATTTCATTAAGAAAACTGTCAAATTACACAGTGGCGCAAACAGTTACGCTTCTGCAAATTGTTCATAGTCATAAACGTGTTTGGTATAGCCTTACCGACTAAGACATAGGAAAACTTTGTTAATTCCGTGAAAACAACAGTTGAATTCCAAGCTAATAATTGGATCAATAGCAAAACCAATAATCCATTGGAAGGAGTAAATTCGAAAAAAAATTAGATAATTGAAAATTTTAAAGCAAGAAGTAATCAATTAATCAATCACCTTCTCCTCAGCAAAGTTAGCCCAGAAGCGCACCATGGCTCTTTCGTAAGGATCTTGAGGCAGCAATGGATATTGTTTCCATGTTTCGTCGATGTACTCGAGTATTATATAAGATTCAAGGATCACCTTCTGATCATGAATCAGAACAGGCACCTTCTGATGAACTGGATTCGATTCCAGAAGCAGAGGGCTCTTGTTGTAGATGTTTTCTTCAACGTATTCATACTCAACACCCTTCAGTTTCAGAGCCCACTCCACTCTTTTGACAAAGGGGCTAACCCACATACCCAAAAGCTTTAGCTCCTTCTGACTAGCCATGAGAGAGATGCTTGCTTGATAGCTCGCAGCAGCAAGTTCTTATCTACCTGTCCCAAAACTAGACTTTGAGTCAAACTTTGCTTGCAATCTCAGACGTCAATCTTGACCACTGACCAGTTGTGTGCTTTAGGCTCAGTTTGGAAAATAAATTCCTAGAAGAAAGTTTTTTTCTTGGGGTCCCAAAACGTAGAATATTTCAATAGAAAAATTGATTTATGCCAAGTTGTTATTTAAACAAAATATAAGAGTTTTTCTTCTCGAAGCAAGTTTTTTGGTAAACCAGTAACTATGCCATTGACATGTAATGTTGAATCTAATTACAATAATTAAAAAGTCTAACATGTAGTTCATCACAATTAAGACAGCAAAGGGAAACTCCTACAGGTGGCCTAATGCTCAATTTATTCAAGTTCGATTCCGCTTTATGTTTTTTTGTGATTAATCATCAATTAGATCATGTATGAAGTTTGTGTGATTGTGTGAAAGGTAGTTTTGCACAAAAGAGTAATCAATTTAAAATTTGAACATCTTGTAGTTAAAAAATAAAATAAAAACTATAAATACCAAATTAAAATGTATCTCAAAATATACGAATGTATATATAAAAAATAAGATTAATTTTTAATTTTATCATTGAGACAATTTCAATAAGAAAAATCTTTGATACAATCATTCGCCTCCACAAACTCTTCATCAAAATTTTTAGTGCTAGTCACAGTCATGGTCGTTGTCAATACAGCCGGCCATCAACCGGCTAATGACCATTAGTTGCTTTTCCAGTTGGCATTTTTTAAATTTTTATTCCGCTTGTAGTTAAAATTTTTAAGGTTAAATTACACTTACTTCCCTTGAGGTTTCTACAATAGCAAATAGTTTCTTTGTGATTTATGAAATGCCATTGGTCTCCCTTCTGTTTTAGTTTTCAGTAAAAGATTCTCCTTATTATGAAAACAATGAATCATTGTTCATAAATGGCTTTTGCAATCACAATATAAGCAATGTCGTTTTTTTTCATTTATGAGCAGTTTTTGGGTCTATAAATGAAGCTGGAGAAAGATAAAGAGAAGAGAAGAAAAAAAAAAAAAAGAGAGAGAGAGAAAGAAGAAAATCGAGTGTAGGTAAAATATTTAAGTTCAAGTTGTATTTTATGTTTTGTTCTATAATAGAAATAAAGTCTTGAGTGGTCAAGAAGATCTATTCCTAATAGTTTCAGAAAAATGATTTAACTCTTATTTAACAGTTCTAGAAGAACTAATTTTATTATATTTTGTTTGATTATTTTGCTTACTTTATATTTCTTTAATTTTATAACACATTATCAACACGATACTCTAAATGCTCGTGAAAAATCTAACTATATTCTTTCTAACATCAAGAAGGTATTTCATTATATATGTGAAAGTAATTTATGTTATGTGTAATTAATATTTCAATTAATTTATCTTTGTTTTGGGTTCTTTACTGTTCTCTTTTCAACATAATTTATATTTCTGTTGAAGGTTCAATGGTTAATGAATAGTGATAAATAGTTGTTTTTCAAAATTTTGTTGATTTAGTTCTTCCAAATTTTGAATTTTTTGCTTATGATATTTATAGATCTGGAATTCTTACTTTAATAGCTTTCAATAAACATGTCTTGACTATATTTTGATGTTTTGATTAAAAGTTATAATGTGAACAAAAATAATGATATTATATATATACACCGATGAATTGCATAGTATTGAATACTATACATTAATATTAGTCTTACTATTAATACTATTCATAAACAGTGATATTACTATTTATAAATAATAAATTAATATATTAATCAAAAATAATTTTTTTTAAAAATTTATATCATATATTTGACCGAAATTTTATAGTATTTCTTCTTTATATTTTGATGGTATGCTATAGCACAATCCATCTCTTAAATGCCGTTACTAACTTTGACAGATTTTGCGAACCTCATCATATAAAAAATGTAAAATGCCTATTATAGCCTTTTCAAAGACAATTTTGTATTTATTACACTATGCAAATTATATAAATAATATCAATGTAAAATAGGCCACTCATTTGTTAACACATCATTCTAAATAATCTTTCCATAAAAGCTAACCAATTCTAATTTCAAGCTTCCATGGCCAGGTCACCGTTTCTCTCTCTCTCTCTCTCTCACACACACCCCACAACTGCACCCACCCACCACACATGCACCAGACATCATATGTGTAATTTAAATAGTTGGATGAATAATTCCTATTTAATCACTACGTGTATAATTAGTGATCACAACCAATAAGATAACACGAATTATCTAATTATCAACTAGAAGCAATTTTAACTAGAAGACAATTAGAATCTGAATAAGAACAAACTAAGTCGTAACGACTTACCCGGTTGTCGTTCACAAAAATAGAAAATGTAGAAATCGAAAGATAGATCGAGTCGAGTGTTTCACACTCTCTCCTTAAAGACAGATTCACCCCCCACAGTTGGTGCTCACGGGATGATGGGCGTCTGACTCCCAGGATAAAACGATTTCAGCAGTCTTTAGGCAGCACTTCGATAAAAACTGCTCGGCGGCTTCACCAGATGATCTGAACTCTCTCAGGAAGAAAATACGGGAGGAAGAAGGAATTCGTTGTATGCAACAATCGGAATTTTTCTAATGTTATGAATGCTAGAATGCTGCTCTATTTATAGAGCCCAGGTGCCTGTTCGAAACACTGGTTCGAACAGGTACCAGCAGCCAAACAGTCCCTTACCGGAGGGACACACCTGTTCGGTCAACGGTCACACCTGTTCGGTCAACGGTCACATCTGTTCGGTCAAACCGTCAGAAATTAATTAATTAATTAATATAAAATTAATTAATAAAATAATTAATTAATTTAATTCCGACCCTAGCCCAAAAAAGAAAGACTTGAACCGAACCCACGACCCGTCCCGAACCGGACCGGACGGGCGGGCGGCGGCGCGCGCGCGTGTGGAGTATTGGGTCAACCCATGGGTTCCATAGGTCCTCCCCCTTTCACAAAAGTGGGGTGCCCCTTGGGGCCCAAACCTTACTCCAAACTTGGGTTATATATGGACAACTTATTTTCCATGAGAAATCAATGTGGGATAACCCACTTTCAACTACATAACCCATATTCAAGGGGGTGACTTTGGAAGCCAATAACTCATTCAATCCTACACGGATTTGAGCAAGTAAATAGTCTAGATTCATCTCCTTTCGGAGGTGAATCCAACGCACCAATGACCCGACACAAAGGATGCATGGGTCTCACATTTATATTGGCTCAAAGATCAACAAAATAATGGGTTTACACCCATTTATTCTAACAATATGCACCATCGGCAGCAATGCTGGTGACCCAATTAGCTATTCAACAGAAATTTTCTCTCTCTAAAATCAAGCATGAATGCCAATTACAAACTCAGATTCTTATGGATGCGTATATATAAACATCAAAGAAGTTTTGCAACTGGCGAGTACTTCAACAATTAATTAAGTGTATATATACATCTATATATATATATATATATAGGTGTGTGTTGGTTTCTCTGGCCGAAAAAATACGAAGAACAGAGATATGAATTGGCAGACCACCACAGGACATCCCTACGAAATTTTCTCTCTTCAGCCAAACTATATCGGATCCCAAATGCAATTAAAAAGAACCAACAAATAATATGGGAATTGAAGTATTGCACTGTTCGTTTTATATGAAATGGACTAACAAATTAAATTTTGATATCTGAAGGGTTAAAAACCATCAGTGAAAATTTTTTTGGATACGAGTTTGAATTCTATTGATTCTTGATCATTAATTAGCAAATAATTTTGGTTTGAAAGTAAATAAAAGTACTAAACATACATGACATACCATTCTTTACCAGAAAACATGCCATACTTTTTGCTGATCACAGTTAACTTATGTATGTATATATATAAGAATGTTCAGATGAAAGTAAACCTATTATCCACCAAAAAGGAGGTTCATCACTATTTTGAAATTTCAGTCATAGAAACTAGCTAGGACTCTCTCATTTGAGCTCCCGAAACAAAGTCCAAACGCTCCGAGAGGAAGCAAATTATGGATTATAAACAAGACAACAACAATAAAGACACAATTCATCATTAAACCCAAACTCCAAACACGAAATAACCAAAATCAAAACCCAGATCCGCCAGTGCATAGAGAATGATGGGTTTCAAATTGAACTTGTCACCGGACACAATCGCATCTTCATCAGCAATGGCAACTTGTAGGGCCTGATGGGATGGTGCATACAAAATTTTGGCCAACTTTATCTTTTTTAACATATCTCATCTCTCTCTTATCTTTTGTGTAATTCATTTTAAGATGTGTAATTCATTTATGTGTATGCATGTCATTTTTTCTTAACGGATCCGTCCTATCTTCTTATTGCCCGTGTCAGGAGATAGCTCTCTTTTTCAAGAATAAAATATATCAAAGATTTTTTTGTAGATCAGACATTTTCTTTGAAACAGAAATTTGCGAATAAGATTTTCTGTTCTCTATATATATATATATATACGAAGAGCACTTCTTTAGAGTTTCTCATCTTCTTCATACCATCACTCCCTCTACTATCATTCCTTTAATTTATATCAAGATTTGCTCAATAACTTTTGTTTTTCGAAATCCATAGTTAAAGCACTATAACTAACTCAATTTTAGATAGTTGGACAGTTGAGAGTGATCTTTCAAGTAGAGAAAATGTCTACCACAGAGGTCGTGATTATACACTTGAATTTATCACTAATCAGGCAAGCATTTGTTAGTTTTTGTTTCATCAAACTATTATTGTTCCATTCTATTATCAATTTATTGAAAGTAGATCCAATTATGTTATACTTATACATATTTGTTATTTTTTGATAGATTTTTGCAGGTAGAGACGAAATGTTAGATTGGATGCGAATGGTTGGTTGGCAAAATGGCATCATGGTTGTTATCAAAAGGTCTGCTAATTTAAAAGGCGGCAAACTCTCAAAATGCATTCTTGGTTGTAAAAGAGAAGAAAAGTATGAACCGTCATAGTATATTTTTGAAGGACAACCCTTGCAAAGAAATACTGGAACAAAAAAATGTGGTTGCCCATTTGAGCTGCGAGGTGTAGCAATACCTCCAGATGGTGTCACGTGGGGTTTATTGGTGAAGTACGGTTTTCATAACTATGAAACAACAGAATATCTTGATAGTCACGAGTACCTATCAAGGCTCAAACCAGTGTAGAAACAATTTGTGCTCGAGATGACTGGCAGTACCAAACCTTGTGAAATTCTCAGTGTCCTGAAAGAAAGAGACTCTTCAAACACCACAGGGATTCAAAGAGTTTAAAACACTATCTTTAAACACAAAGAAGTCAAACATGACGGCCTAAATCCTACTCAGCATGTCTTGGATCAATTAATTAGCAAAAGATACTTCCATGCGTTTATGACAAATCTAAACACAAACGAAATTACAAATATTCTCTGGGCTCATTCTAAAAGCCTAGAGCTATTTATTAACTTTCCCACTTTGCTGATCATTGATGTAACATAAAAGACCAATAAATATCGCATATCATTGTTGGAGGTTGTGGATATGACACCCACACAGCGAATATACTCACTTATGTTCGCATATCTTGCTAATGAGAAGTCAGATTAATGTTTGTTTCAGATTGGGATTTAGCGCTTATGAAGGCCATTGAAACATGTTTTCCCACGACACGTCACATCCTTTGTATCTGGCATATAAACTAAAACGTGGTGAAGTACTGCAGCCATATTCTTGGTTCGGAGATGAAACGATTTCTTATGTCATGGCAATCGCTAATTATGTCATCGACACCAGGGTCTTACCAACAGACGTGGCACATGCTTGTCGAGAAGTTTAAATCCTACCCAAATGCAAAAAAATACCTCTGGAAAATATGGTCAAGGCTGTATAAAGAGCGGTTTGTAGCAACGTAGATAAATACTTTTATGTACTTTGGAAGCAATTCAAGTCAAAGGTATAGTAATTTCATTGCAAAGTACTTTTTATAACTTTCTTATTTAAACATAGTGCATTTTTCTATTACAAGGCGGAGTCTGCCCATGTCAGGCTAAAGCCGTATTTGGGGGATACAATGTCATTTTTAGATACATCCTTCATGAAAATTCACAAGATGTTGAGAATTCAGTTCGGCAACATTTAAAAGTCGTTTGAGAGATCTCTCAACATTCCATGCCACAAACAAATGGCTAACTACATTGTGCTATAATATGTCAAATTTTATTAAAAGTGTTGGAGTTGATCGATGAACAGTTAGAATCCGCTGATACCGCCTCCCCCTTCATTGTCGGCTATTGCGACTGTACAATCACAGTAACGCACGGAGTGCCATGCATGCACGACCTTATTAATTATTGTTTGTTTTGTATTCCAATTCCGATGAGGGATATTAACTCTCATTAGACTAGGTTATGTATACATGCAGACTGCTCTAATGATGATGGACCACGATCTGACAGGACATCTAAGTTTCTTGAATTGTTATAAGGGATGGAGCCATCTACGCGAGATAATATGGTAAACAAGATTATTGATATGACGGATCGATCTCATAGTACAGTTTGAGCCTCGGTGTATAACATGAAACACAGAGGTCGACCTGCAAGCAGAGATGAGCAAAGTAGACGCCGCATACCTTCTATTTTAGAGTCATTTACTTCAGGATCTAGGGGGCATCTAACTTAACTTCAGATGCACCCGTCACTCAACCGACTGCAATCTCGAGAGTTCGTAACACTCAACCTCCAGTTTCACCTATCTTGAATCCCTTCATTCAGGAATTACCTAAGGCTTATCAGGATTTCATTAGTTACATTATTGATGTCCAAGCTGATGGTCATTGTGGATTTAGGGTGATAGATGTCCAAGTCGGGTATGGCGAAGACTATTGGGCACAGATACGGATGGACCTGATTGAAGAGATTTAGCAAAACATGGACTTATACAATGTGCTTTATCCAGAGTACAATTATGTAAATACTCTTTTATATTCACTTGTTTGGTTCCAGCCTACGGTGCCAGAGGCATATTGGATTGACTCTATAGCTTTGGGAGTTGTCATTGCATCAAGGTACAACCTTGTATTGCACATGTTTGACACATATCATTCGGGTTGTTTTACTCACTTGCCGTTGAGATTCCCCTAGTTCCGGTCCAGGAGCGCTGAGAAATAACTATTGCTCGTATTGGCGGCAATCACTTCGTTCAAGTTTTCTTACGCCCTCATTACCCTATACCACCCATCCTTGTGTGGTGGTGCCAACATTTATCAATCGAAGCTAGGGGATGAATTGATTGTTCTATAGTACGAATGAATTTGTGGTCAGAAATAATTAGTGGATGACCAAGTGCCCCCGGAGGAGAGTTTGGAGGAGATATTGATTAGAAGTTATGTTTTTATGTAATATTGAATTTACTATTGTATTGATATATTAAAAGTTATTATTTTTCGTACGTATTTTTATGACAAATCAAACTACTAAAAAATGTATTATTAATTTTTAAGAATAGTCTCAAATAACAAATCTGAATTTTTTGCTTAGTTTTTAAATTTTTTTTTATGTTAATTAGTTTTGCATTTACGTTAATAATGTATTTTCAAAAAATTGCATTATTAAAATTTTTTTAATAACTAACCGGGAGATGGTATTAAAAAAAATTTTTTTTTTTTTTATCAAGGAGTGAATGGCAAAGTTGGAGTTTGGGGGGAGGGGGGAATTAGGGGTAAAATTAGAAAGTCAAAAAATTTTAATTGTCACTGTCAAGAGAGTGAGGTGTCGGGGGTTGGAAAAAGAGTTTTTCGTTAGTTTTTTTAATTTTTGTGAATAAAATAACTTTAAGCAACTGAGGGATAAAAAAGTAAAATTAGAACAAGTTGATAAGGAAAATCAGTGTCATCATAAGCTGACACGTGCCTGCACAAAAAACCACTTCCAAAATGCCAACGAGGACAAGACTTTTAATATGTATCAAAATTTCCCCAACCCGTGAAAAAGGTCATTTTCAAAAAGAGAAATTATTCAGTTTTTCTATACCATTACCTGCCCTGCTCATCTACTCACATAGATGGGGACGAGTCCCTCTCAACTTTAAATGAGATATTTGTTCCTATCTAACAAAGGACTGTGAGAGTAGTAGAGCAGGAACAGCTTAGTTCACAGTAGTGGAACAGGAAGGATAATCTTTCTTCCAAACAAAGGTTGTGTTTTGACAGAAAATTATAAGATATGAGCTCTTTTTAAAATCAAAATTTTTTAAGTGATTTTTTTATAAAATATGTAAACTCTAAATATATATATTTTTTTTGGTATACAAAAGTTTTGGGTGAGAAAGGCTACCCGAGTCTAAGATCAGAGTAAGTCGCAGGTCTCTATGAGGCCTTACATTGAATTTACAGATCGCTTACCAAAGAGATTCACTGGCAGTGAGAATCGAATTTAGGCGTCCTAAAACGAAGTGTCTGATTCTTATCAATTAAACCATCCTCCGTTGGTTCTAAACTGTTTTTTAAAGTAGGGAATTAGTAAACAGCTTTTTCAAGTGACTTTTTAAGCATTTTTTTTGGAGTGAACCAAACAATATTTAAAAAAATAAGCTATAAACTAAAAAAAAACAACCTATGTCCAAACACCATGCATCCCTCCTCTCTCTCTTCCTAATGAGTACTGAGAGTCTATGTCCAAACACCCTCTTATGCAACCCCTTTTACGTCTTACTGGTGAAATTTCTGTTGCTCTTGTAGAATCATAGCAGATTGTAGCGAATAGGAGAAATTGAGATAGATTTGAACTCTTTTTTTTTTTTTTTAAATATGTAACCCAAATTACTTTATTTGAGGTAAAATTGCGATGTTATTTGTCAATATTTTTCTTATGAATTGAAATATCTTTTTCTAGAATTGAAATATCTTTTAAAAAAAACAATGTTTCACAGGAGAATGGGGGAAAAAATAAATAAATTCCAAAAAAAAAAAACAAATTTTGGTTGATTGTTTTGCCAGAAAATCTAAAAATTAAAAAAATATTTTTTAAGAATACAGAAAAAGTTTGGAAAACAACATCAATTTTGATTTGAAAGTTATTTTTCATGGTCAAGAGAATGAAAGATTTCAGGTCCAATGTTTAAAAAGAATAGTTCAAATCTCTCTCAAACTCTCTCTCACTCTATCAATGTCCTCCTATGATGTGGTTCCACTAATGTAGTAATTATGTGATTTTAGTAATAATTATTTTACTCTTATATTTTGTCTAAATAACAACTAGGCATACAATAATTTCTCTACAACAATTTGTAGTTTCGTACCAAATAAATGAAAATTCAAAAAAAAAATTTATTATCAGGAATTTATTTCCCTATGAAACAAACATAGCCTAGGTAAACCCTATCCCTTGCACTAGTTTATTTTCCTGCTTTTTATTATGTTGACAGACAATAGTGACAATTTATCTTTTCTTGCAAAAATCTTATTACGGATCTTAATTTGTTGATTACGAAGCCAAAATTCAGTAATTGTCATCTTTCAATTATCAAAAAAGTCATTTGTCAAATTCTTTATCCAGAAATTTGGCCAAAACTCATAAATGATTAACCCATTTATTTCCATGTTAAAGGATACTAATCGAAATATAAGCCATGTCACTACATCTAGGTGAAAATATTATCTATTTAAATTAGGTTCTAGAAGCATGCACTGAAAATTCATGCATAATAAGATTGCTGTTCATTAATAACAATATATTAATGTTGAATAAGTTAGGAAACGACATCTTGATCTAATTTCTTCTGTTTTCAAATAGCCTAGATCAAGGTGTCATTTCAACAATCTTATTATGCCTTAATTTTTTTGGGTAAGCTATATTGTAAATAATAATTTAATAAAACATAGAACTACAATGAATGGCATGTTGGAATGTTTATTATGTATGTAGGATTAAAAGAAAATTTTAAACATTTCATTTTGAAAAGTAAAATTGTTTACTTATGGTTTTGGTTCTATTTTTGTTTTTGTTTTTGTGTTTTAGGAAATTAAAAAATGAAAACTTCTTGTTTTTTATGCCCTCAGAATAAAAAAAAGGGATCATTAAAAATAATATTATTTTCAGATAATTTTTTTATATGAAAACGTTTTCAAAAATTTTAAAAAAACTTTTAATGATTCTTGAAATTAAGGTGTTTTGTAAAAAATTTCAAGAAACAAGTTCCGAAAACGGTTTACCAAATGTGGTCTCGTTGAAAACATTTTTCAAAATCAATTTGTCAAACATGATTTGGGCAAATTTTCAAAAAATGAAAACAAGAATCTAACCGAAAATCAAATGATTTTTTTTATTTTTTTATATCTCTTTTTATATACTTTTTATGAGATGTGTTTCTATATTATTTGTATTGCTCTGCTCTTTGCCACATATTATTGTATTTTACAATCTATTTAGAACTTGGGAAAAGAAGAGAAAGGAAGGGAAAGAGAAGAAGAAGAAAAATTATTTTCCCTTCTTTGTTTTATTTTATAAGCATATTTGGAACTTGGGCTAGGGGACGAGAGGGGAGGGAAGGAAGGGTCTTTGTTTAATTCTTCCTAAGAGAGAAAAGGAAGAAAAATGTAAGGAAAACAATTTTAAAAATTTTAAATCTCTGTCTTTTTCTATCATTTTTCCATTCACTTTTCTTTTCAAAACCAAATAAGAAAGGGAAAATACTTCTTTTTCTTTTTTTTTTCTTTTTTTTTTCTTTCCTTTTCTTTCTCTTACCTCTCCCAAGTTTCAAATAGGCTGTAAAAAAAATGAAGGAAAGAAGAGAGAGTGTGTTTTTCTTTCTGTCCTTTTTTCTTTTCATTTTTTAAGTAGAATCAAACTAATATAGAGAAAATTTTTAAAATTTTCCCTCCCCTTTCTTTTATACTCTCTTACTTCATCAACTTCACCTTTTGATGCAGCGGAGACTAAGAGAACAAGAAAATAAACTCTAATCCGTTGATTCACCACGAATACCGGATTCAGAGCCGTCCTACAACCTCTTGATTTACCACGAATGCTAGGTTCTAGGGCATCAAACACTCGTTAATTTTCGTAGAAAATACCGAATGATTGGAAAAGTGCAAAAAAATTGCACACAAGTTTATTATTCCTCAAAAGCTGCTGAAAATGTCTTAAACAAGAACATAAATAGGCAGCACAAAACCCTAGGCCCGGGACAAAACCGGATTAAAAGGAAAACTGACAAAAAAGCCCACAAAAATAAGCCCAAAACACAAAATAGTTCCAAAACCGTATTTAGAAGCATTTTTTCACAATTTCCGAGGCTGGAAAATCATTCCATAATCTTCTTCTTTCTCCGGCTCGTCGATACCTTTTCAAAGACATATTATAATGGCGAAACGGAGTTACGAGTCAAAAGTTATGGTCGATTGAAATTTACCGACCACCGGTCCGGGTATATCGCCGTCGCCGCGTTTCCAAATAATCTTCAGTAATGCGATCCGCATTACCTTTATTCTTGTGTTTCATTTTTCTGTGGATTGATCTCGGTTATGGCCTAATCCCTCTCCCCCACCAAAAGTGGCTCAACTAAACAACACGATCGAACTAGGCTGCATAGCCGGTGATGATGTCACCAAACTAGGAGCGGGCAAGGAGGTTTGGCTCATCGATAACCCTAAACTCCTAACCGCCCTGGACACCCATTCTCTAGCCCTCGCCAACCTCTCAGTCGTCTTGATCCTTGAATCGTCCGATGGCGCCGATCCAGCCGGTCCTTGGGTCAAGATCCTCCCTACCATCTCTCCTTCAACGATGTTCGGGTAGTTACCCTCGAGACCTCTTGTGGGGTACTTGTTGATTTATTCTCTTCAAGGCGATCTCATTCATAAGCAGGTTACCCAAGTTTGCCTTTTTCATTTTATGCTTATACTATGGTGGGTACATACGATGCGTGTGCAATGTTGGATTATTATCAGAGATGGTAGTCCTCGCTGGAATGTTAATCGTCATAGTCCATTGATCTTATCAATATCGACAAGTAAATAGAATAGGTAGAATTTTAAATTTCTCAATAACTGCATTGGTAAGTGAATAAAGTAGGCAGAGTTTTAAATTTGTAAATAACTGCAGCAGTTATCCTAATAACTGTTGTTAACCAAGTTTTAAAGATACTAATTGGAGTTCTCCCTTTATATATTACAAGTTTTTTGATCTTCAGGCCAAGTGTGCCGAGACCCAGAGGATGAGCCATCATTGCTGGTGTTGCTTTCGAAGTAGAGAAGGCAAGCCTCAATGCCGCAGAGAACAGAGAGCTCTCTAGTCTTCTTCTTCAAGTTCTTAAGCCTTACGGTTTTCTTGATCGGAGGCTTATTCATCGTTCTCACCATTCTCGCTCTCTTGGGTTTTTCATTTAACTCAGGAAGACCTTTGATCGCAGGCTTATTCTTTGTTCTTACCATTGTCGCTCTCTTGGGTTTTGCGTTTAACTCAGTAAGACCTGGTTCTTGTATAAAGCTAACTACAGGCTTAACACACACAATCTGTGTGCAATCAGAGATATATTGTCGAAGATGATAGTTGTCATTGAATCACCGCCATAATAGATTGAATCACCGGATAAGAGATCATTCATATTAATCTAGCAAGTGAATCAGATAAACACAGTTTGTAATTTGTAAATAACTGCAGTTTGAAATTTATAAATAACAGCAATAGTTATTGAGATAACTATTGTTAACCCAACTTTAAATACACCAATTGGTTCTCCTTTTATATTTTAGAATAGATAATAGATGTATGCATATAAAGTTATAAACTATGACTTTAAATCTTGACATGCATTATTGGTTTCTTTGTAGGGCTGATTGGATGGTTTGAAAATGTGTGAAAGCAAATGCAATTTGTATATTTGGAATTCAGAACATGAAATTGCAAATTTTGTAATCTTTTAAGTGTCATAATTGGGATGTGGTTGATGCTCTGCTGGAATTGAGAAACTGGAGCTTAGTAATATATTTTATGATGCTATTTGGGTGGTGAAAAGTTGTGAGAAAAGAAAGGAATTTGTAATCCTGAAACATAAAATTCGCTATCGGATAATCTGATTTTCTGCTTTGGTGGGAAAATTTAGGTGAAGTAAAGAAATTAAAAATTTTGCTACCCAAATAAGGTATGGTATTTTCTAGTGCAAACCTAATGGGGTAACATTTTCTGCAAGATGTCTAAATTATTTTACATTTTTATGGTAGATTGTAAATCCTGGACAAATTCTCAAGTTAAGAGTCCGTGGCACCGATAGAGATCTCACACTTGATACATCATCTGCGGAAATTTGTAATGTAACGACTGGCGTGATTGCTCGTTTTAATGGATCCGACATCCAGGTATTGGATATTCTTTGCTGTTAAGCTATGATAGTTGTTGCTAAAATATCAGATTTTTTGAAGACATTTTTTTTGTCTGAATTTTGCAAGGGTTGTGATTTTATATGGTCTGAATGAATCAGGTTGTCATCTTTGAGAGAAGTTCATATATTTCTTAACATCAAAAAATTTCCTTGATTGGGCTCTTTGTATTTGTTTCACTTTTTTAAGACTTAGGCTATATTTGGTAAAAGAGAATGGAATTGAATGGATTGAGAATAAGAATAGAATAGAATAAAATAGTCATTTCTATTTCCTTGTTTGTTTTTTAGTGGGTTCCTATTTTCTTATTTGATAAGACAAATTAATAAAGTTAGAATGGAATGGATTTTTAGTATATAGTATGAAAATTCGATATTATATTATATATGAATATCAACAGTATTATTTATTAAAAATTGTTGGGTGGTTGGTAATCCGATGCTGGTGGCAGTGCTGGGTGGTGGTGGCTGTGGGTGGCAGAGGGTGGCTGTGGCGGTGGTGATGGTTGTACAGAAGTTTGGTTTTCTTTGAGATTTTAGTGTTTAATAAAGCTTGGTTAGCTCGTGTGGTTTGTGTGTTGTGATGGTAAATTAGAGTTATAGAAACATAAACCATTTATTGAAAGACTTGATTCTTTTACAAAGTTCATCGGAAGCTGTATGGAAGCATGTTAAAGCATTGCATTCTCCCCTGTTTGATGAACATTTTTGTAGATATATTGCGCTTGAAACAATGGAGAAAGCAAAACCTCATATCTCATTTGAAGCCAATTCTCAACAGCTAAATGATTTTTTGAAATTTCGTAAGCAAAGCAATGAGGGCTGTGGCGCTGGCAGCGAGTAGTGATGGTGACAGTGGTGGTGGGCGGCGGCAACGGTTGATGGTGGTAAGGGAGGAAGTTTTGGTTTAAAAATAAATACAAAAAAGTAGAAATATTTTTTGTTAACTTTTAAAAAATATTTTGAATTATTAAAATAAAAAAAATATTTAGCAAACCTATTTTATTTTTTTCAATAAATTTGACAATAAAAATGTTACTTAATTTTGTTTTATGTACTTATTCCATGAGAGAATGAAACGACCATTCTCGCTCTTAAAGGAGGAAATGATTTTTTCAACAAAATGCAAGAATGATCATTCCTACCTTTAAATAGTAGTACTAAATAAGAAAATGTGAATGACAGTAGAAATGACCATTCTATTCTCTTCTATCAAACATAGTTTTAGTGTGTTGGATTTTATGCTGATTACTCGCTAACGTGCTTTTCTGTGCTTAAAACATAACAGCATGTTGCTGCGGTGTCCTATGGATGAAATTATCAACTGCAACATTTATAGAAAATTGTGTTGGTGAACTTGAAAAGGTAGTTGCATATTGGTTCATGTGAACGATGATAATGCATAAATTTAAGGCAGTAGTCGTAGCGAAAACAAAAAATGCCTTGACACAATCATGACGGCTTCTAAAAACTGAATTTTTGAGGTGTATGTGGTTAGACTTGGGATAATTTTTGTCAAATAAAAAAAACAAGAAATGACAAATGTCTATTAATTTCCTCTAATTTTCCTACCCACCAAGGTGTTTTGATACCATAAATTGCCATCCATCCAAGGTGTTTTGATACCACATGAGAAGAATATTTCATAAACTCTGCTAAATCAACCAACTAGTAAATAATTAACTACTAATCTTTTTCAGAGTATTCTGTAGCGACGGAAGCCTCGTGCACTACACTGCTCTTTCTACAGTGTGCTCAATATTTATTCTGATCTTTACTAAGTCAAGCGGGCGAGAATCAACTAGAGATGTTGAAATTTAAATCAAACTTTTCTGGCTGAGGCTACGAGGGAGACTATTTCTTCGCTGAGTTGTGATATAACCAATCATATAATCTCTGTCGGGTAACTTGTCCTTGATCACTGGGTGATTAAGAAAATTGTTCATCCAGGCAGTGGCAGCTGGGAATTGGATTGGGTCTATAATTTTCATGGAACCAACCTGCTCCCAAATAGGCAGCCAATAAGAGATCCATCCAAGTGCAAGGTCCAAATACCCAATGCTTTCCCCTCCGAAAAACCTCTTCTTCTTCCCTTTGAGCTCTCCTTCTATCTTCTCTAAGACCTCTATGGATGATTTCAGAGCTCTTTCCTTTTCATCTCCATCGGAGCACAGAGCCGTCCAGGCAGTATAGAAAAGCTGTCACAAAAATGCACCAACAAAGGTTACCATTCATTTAGACATTCGTGTTGTCTCTGTTAGGATTTTTCATTTGGTGAGCTTCCATTAATTGAATTTCGTTTTGTAAAAAAAGGACTAAATCTGATATCATTACGAGAAGTGTATGACAGGGCTTGTTTTGTGTTGTGATCTATTTAATTGCACATATGTGCATCTATTGAGATAATGATGTGGCCTGTTTTGAGTCTGATAAAACCTCATTATGTGAGGGCCAGTTAGACTGCTATATATCGGCTGGAGCAAAAACGAGTTCTTTTGCAGACACCACAAACTGTCAGATTACACGCAATAGTTCAAAAAGATACGCATATCAATCATATTCAAATTGATGTTTGAAATTCATATACGAATTTGGAACTCGTCGACAAGAAAAACATAAGAGAACTATAAGCACATAATTGAATGAATGGTAAGACCAATAATCCATTTTGGGGAGTAGGTTTAGAAACATAAAAGGAAAAACGTTAGATAATTGAAAATTTTAAAGCAAGGAGGAATCAATTCAAGTCACCTTCTCCTCGACGAAATTAGCCCAGAAGCGAGCCATGGCTCTTTCATAAGGATCTTGAGGCATCAATGGGGATTGCTTCCATGTATCGTCGATGTACTCGAGGATTATAAGAGATTCAAGGAACACCTTCTGATCATGAACCATCACAGGAACCTTACTGTGAACTGGATTCAATTCCGGAAGCAGGGGACTCTTGTTGTAGATGTCTTCTTCAATGTATTCATAGTCAACACCCTTCAGTTTCAGAGCCCACTCCACTCTCAGGACGAAGGGGCTGCCGTAGAAACCCAAAAGCTTTGCCTCCTCTTGGCTAGCCATGAGACAGATGCTTGCTAGCAGCAAGTTTTTAGGTACCTGTCCCAAAACTAGACTCTTTTTTATTTATTTATTTATATTTTTTATAGGACCCAAAAAAACTAGACTTTTGAATCGAACTTTGCTTGCAATCTCAGACGCCAATCTTGACCAGTTGTATGGTTTAGGCTCGTTTGTTTAATCCAAAAATGAATTCTTAGAGGATTTTTTTTTGAAAAATATTCGGCAAAAAATTTATTTTTCCTGATTTTATATTTGTTTGGTAAGGAATTGTATTTTTTTTAGAAAAATCAATTTATGTCAGGCTGCCGTTTGTTTGGACAAAAATATAAGAGTTTCCGAAGAAAGTTTTTTGATGACTATAACATTGACATGTAGTGTTGAATCTAATTGTAATAATTAAAGAGTCTAACGTGTAATTTATCACAATTAAAACAGCGAAGGCCGAACCACTATAGGTGGCCTAATACTCAGCTAGTTTTCATGCTTTAACATGTGTCAAATTCAATTCCTTTCAACGTTCCTTTGTGATTGATCATTCATTGTATAATACACAAAATTTATGTGATTTATGTGAAAAGTAAGTTATACACGAGAAAGTAATCAGTCTAAGACTTAAACATTCTATAATAAAAAGAAGAAAACAAATTTACAAAGAATAAATTAAAGCGTTTCTCAAAATATGCGGACGCAAACATAAAAATAATTTTACTTTTTGATAGGGATTGATCTGACAAGGACTGATCAGGACCCTCAACAATGGGCTGACCGGCGCTTGTATCGTGCTCTAGCTGACTCGAGCATGATCGACCAGACCATGACCAACCATGTCGAGCACGACCAAGCACGACCATGCCGAGCACGCCCGAGAGACCATGACCAAACATGGCCAAGCAGACCATGGCCGAGCATGCCCGATGGACCATGATTGAGTATGGCTGAGTAGACCATGGTTGAGCACTCCCAAGGGACCATGGCCGAGCATGTCCAAGGGACTATGACTGAGCATGGCCCAGCAGACCATGGTCGAGCAAGATCGAGCATAGCATAATCAAGCAAGGCCGAACGGACCATACCGAGCACGACCATGCTGAGCACGACCATACCGAGCATGACCATGCAGAGCACGATCGTACCGAGCATGACCAAGCAGACCTTGTGAGACGGTGTCGATCATTTCCCCCCACCTGCCACACCAGTGGAGGCCATCAGTGACAACCTAATTATGATAACGTGTTCCCAACTCCAGGAACTTACGTGTAGCAGGAGGTAGTTATCTTCTCCGCTCTGACACACGCCCAAAGGAGCGCCATGTGTGGGGTTGGACAACCACTCTCCTCACTATCCTACTACTAGTCTGGCCTTCCAATGCCACGTGGAGAGACAACCATCTCCCACTATCTTCATATATGCAACGCTCTCCTGGGGCTACTAGGAGGTCTACCTATATAGAAGGAAAACTCATTTTCTCCAACGAGGTACGCAAACATAAACCCTAGCCAAAACTCTGTTAAAATATCTCCAGAAACCTAATTTTGGTATCGGAGTGTCCTTGGTAGGCACTACACCGGTGTCCCTCACCCTTTTCTTCCTCTCAAATCATCGGAGAAGTTCGTCGCCGGTCTGGAACCGACCTTACAAGTTTACTGCATCATCAGTTAGCGTCGTCTGTGAGAACGATTGTTTCCATTTTCATGGTCATAACCAAATTCGGCACTTCATACCTACCCTGACCAATGGATGACCAAAATACCAACAAAGTTACAGCCCTTGAAACCCAGATGGCCGATGTGCAAATGCTGATCACCTAGAACAAGGAGTTGTTCCAATGACTCTCTGTTGCCTCAAGAGGAGGCCAACCACCTCGAGTTCAGCCGAAAGATGGATAAAGAGGCAATGCCAGTAGGATAGTGAAGGAAGACCCCATTTTTTTTTTTAGGTGATAGCGTGTTACCCCCTAACAGCGCGCTATCACCTCGAAACGGTGGAGCCCAACCGGAGGAAGCACAGAGTCAAGCCCCAAGTTCACACCTGCGACATCACTCCTAACACATCGAGATTGTAAGAGAAAGAATGGACAACCTCCCAACCTGGGATAAGCGTTTCAGAGTCCCCCAGGCCCAGATGACTGGAGTCATGGAGGCAGTGAAGACGAGGGCTCCCAACACCGTTGAAGAATTGGTGAACAGAACCGACTCTCCGTTCACTCAAGTAGTGATACGAGTCCCCCTACCACCCAAGTTTAAGATACCAACTGTAGAGATTTTTGATGGGACTAAGGACCCGTTGGATCATCTCGAAACCTACAAGGCCTTGATGCAGCTACAGGTTGTCCTAGACGAGATCATGTGCATAGCCTTCCCAATCACTCTCAAAGGAGCAGCTAGAGTGTGGTTCAACTGGATCCAACCCTCCACTGTTAACTCCTTCGTTCAGCTCAGCAAACTGTTCGTTGGATATTACATTGGAGCCCATTGGCAAAGGAAACCAACAACTAGTCTGCTTAATGTGAAGTAAAAGAAGGAAGAAACCCTTCGGGAGTTTGTCACCAGGTTCAACTTGGAAACCCTTAAATTGGATGATGTTGACGAAAGCGTCGCCGTCACTGCCTTTACGAGCAGGGTCAGGATCTAGAAGTTCATGTTCTCATTGGCTAAAGAGCCCCCGAAGACCATGGCAGACCTTATGATCAGAGCTCAGAAGCATATGAACGCAGAAGATACACTGAACGCGTGAAGGGAGCGTGATAAGGGGACTTCACCAGAAAGGGAACCTACAGACTGAAGGGCTTGAGCACCCACCCGCGGCATGTTGAGCACCTAAGGAAGTATTATGCATAAGTGATTTCTTTTTATTTGAATGTACAACAATTGTAAAATGTGAGCACCTGATATTATACAGAAGTTTATCTACATTTATTCTAACTTGTTTCTACAATTACGAGTCCATCTACAACTGCGAGTTCATCAACAACTTATAGTTTGCCTATAATTCTCTTTGTTTATAAACTCTTTAACATCTTCCTTGCAAGGGCATCAACCAAAATAATAACAAAACGACAAAGCCCTACTCAGGCCCAGGCTGAGCAGGCAGAAATTGATATGTGAAAGCGACAAAAAGCCCTGCTCAGGCCCAGGCCGAGCAAGCAGAAATCAACATGTGAAAGCGACAAAAAGCCCTACTTAGGCCCAAGCTGAGTGGCAAAGGCTTTATACCCATTCGACATGTGAAATGACAAAAGCCCTACTTAGGCCCAGGCCAAGCAAGTAGAGGCTTTATGCCCATTCGACATGTAAAAGTGACAGAAGCCCCGCTCAGGCCCAGGCCGAGCAGGCAGAGGCTTTAGGCCTAATCTAAAAACTTAAGTAACAAAAAGTCCTAACTAGAGCATCCACTCTAGCTCTGCCGACCATGACTAATCGACCAGAGTACCTACGCTGATTATTTACACTTGCATTTTTGCTAACTACCTACATTGGCCAAATTTCGAAACTAACCAGATAAGAGTTTGTTAATTTGTCGGTTTATTTACTAATAACAGTTCATTTATTCTTGGAAGGCAACAAAATCTACACATTAAAGCAGAAACTACAGCAACGGAGGCAAAAAGGGCTTTTTCATTCCATAAATGCATCCCACCTTTACAAAGAGACACCCGCCATTCTAAAATTTCCCTAACCACGCTTGGGGTACTCAGAGGAATTGGGGGCAATTGAAGAGAATTGATCTGGCAAGAACTGATTAGGACTCCCGACAATGGGCCAACTGGCACTTGTATTGAGGACAGGGCACCCAAGGTACATGTTAAGCAAGAAGACAATGGAGATCAATCCTGAGAGCTCCAACTGACTCGAGCATGACCGAGCATACCATGACCGACCATGCCGAGCACGATCAAGCACGACCATGCCGAGCATGGCCGAGCACCCCCGAGGGACTATGACCGAGCATGGCCGAGCCAGTTCAAGCAGAGCATGACCGAGCAAGGCCAAGCAGACCATATCGAGCACAACCATGTCGAGCACGACTTGTAGAGCATGACCGTACCGAGCACGACCAAACATGACAATGTCAAGCATGACCGAGCAGACCTTGTGGGACGGTGCTGATCATTTCCCCCCACCTGCCACGCCAGTGGGGGCCATCACTGACAACCCAATCATGATATCGTGCTTCCAACTCCAGGACCCTGCGTGTAACAGGAGGTAGTACCTTTTCTGCTCTGACACAGGCCTAAGGGAGCGCCACGTGTGAGGTTGAACAACCACTCTCCCTACTCTCTTGCCACCAGTCTAACCCTCCAATGCCACGCTGTCACGTGGAGAGACGACCATCTCCCACTATCTCCATATATGTAATGCCCTCCTGGGGCTACCAGGAAGCCTACCCATATAAAAGGAAAACTCATTTTCTCTAACAAGGTAAACAAACATAAACTCTAATAAAAATTCTATTAAAATATATTCAAAAATTTAATTTTGACATCAAAGTGTTCTTGACAAGCATCACATCAGTATCTTTTACTCTTTTTTTTCTCTCAAATTATTAAAAAAATTTATCACTAATCTAAAATTGACCTTACAAATTTACTGCATCATCAATTTTGTACTGAGATAATTTGAGTAAGAAACTTCCTTGACGCGAACATACATTCCCACTGGCAGAATTTTCATCAAAATTTTTAAGAGGGGTTACAGTCATGGCCACTTGCCGACTGATGGCTATCAACAAAGTGGGCCATCACCTGCCATCTGTCCATGAGTAAGAAATATCTTTGACACGAACATACGTTCGCACAGACAGACTTTTCATCAAAAGTTTTAGAGGGATTGCAGTCATGGCCACTTGCTGATTGATAACAAAGTGGGCCATCACCTGCCAACTGTCCATGAGTAAGAAATATCTTTGACACGAACATACGTCCCCACAGACAGACTTTTCATCAAAATTTTTAGAGGGATGCAGTCGTGGTCAGTGGCTGGTTATCAAGGGTGGGCCATTACTTGGCAACGGATGTTGTTGAAGTACTACATCATCGTTATTTTTCTTTTTATATGGAAGTGGGGTAACAGGGATGGATAAATACTCCACGTGAGTGATCAACTCTCATATAAAATAAAAAATAAAAATAAGTGGCACGTACTGAATAATATCACTATTAATAGACTTTGTAGTTAGCTTTTTTGAAATTTTTATGCTAATCTGTTTGCATTAACGTGATCATGGTGACTGACTGTGACTCTAGCAATTTTCAAATATTAGTGCGCGTCAACGTCCATCGATCAAAATAAACAATTTTTGGTTATTTTGTATTGTTATAAAACGAATAAAAAATAGATAAAATAATTATACATAAAGTATAATAAATAATTCTTCAAAATCAGTTAAATATTTATCATATTAATTATTTTGAAACAATTAGGAATTATTTTTTTAAATCATCTAAAATTTTATTGATAATACAAAACTAAATAAAATATAACATAATATTTGAGAATTTACCTATACTTTTTTCTTTCTATTTTTTATTTGTTTCTTTCTTTTTATTATCTCTTTATTTTTAGTTGTACCTTGAACTATCCCCTGAGTTCCTATATTATACTAATTGAAGTCGTCAACGTTGATGCGGTAACATTATACTAATTGAAGTCGGCAACATTGAGACAGTAATAATCGTTAGCCGCCTCAAGTCATTCATATCACATAACGCTCCCTGTTAGATGACTACAAAATAGTACAGTATATATATATATATATATTGTTAGATATGTTAAAAACTGCTTCATTAAAACCTTGGTAGAAAAACTCAGTGAAAAAAAATTTAGCGAAGGGAAAAGAGTAAAGTACTTAACTCCTCCTGTACAATACGAACTTTGTTTGCTTTATAAAAGATTTCTGAGACGACTCATACCAATGCCATATACAAGTTTTTCAAATGTTGCAGTTGATAGTACTTTAGTAAATAAATCTGTCAAATTATCACTTGAACGTATTTGTTGGATATCAATATCACCGCTTTTCTACAGTTCATGTGTATAAAAGAATTTTAGATAAAATATGCTTTGTTATCACATTTGATGTAGCATCCCTTAATCTGTGCAATTCAAACTGTATTATCTTCGTATAATATTGTCGAGATATCTTCGATTGTAGATAATTCGCAACTTCCTTGAATATATTGAATCATAGATCTCAGCCAAATGCACTCTCGGCTTGTTTCATGAATTGCAATTATCTCGAAAAAATTTGAAAATGTTGCAGTTAATATTTGTTTCACAGATCGCCATGATAAAACAGTGTTACCATAAGTATATACATACCCAGTTTGAACCAAGTTTTTTGTAAATCAGAAAGGTAGTCGGCGTCTGCATAACCAATTAATTCAAGTTGTGACTCATTTGAATAGAATAAACCTATATCAGTTGTCTCTTGTAAATAATGCAATATATGTATAATTCTTTTTTAATGTCTTTGCATTGGTGTAGAATTATACGTTGCCAATAAGTTGACAAAGAATACTGATCGAAAAGTTCTTCACCACCTTGATGACAGAAAAGATCTTTCTGTACATCTAGTGATCGAACGATTATTGGAGAACATAAATGATGAGTTTTGTCCATGTAAAACTGCTTTAAACTTTTTCAACATATGCCGATTGATGGATAAGAATTCCATTTGATAAGTGTTCAATCTGTAATCCAAGACAAAATTTTATTCTCTCAAGATCTTTTATTTCAAACTCCTTTAAATAATTAACATATTTAATAATCTCTTCAGGAGTTCCGACAAGATTCAAATCGTCAATATAGACTGCAATGACAACAAATTCGGCCTCTTCTTTTGGTTCTACAGTTTAAGGTCTTCTTCAACCCTTGAATATTGCTCAATTTGCTCTATGAGCTTGGGCATTCCGAGCGCTGGTCGTTTGGTCAAGGATTGCCTTAAAAGATGCTCCTTGGGTAAGCCGATTTAAAATTGTGTGATGGCAAGCTACTTGTTGTAGTCCTCAATCTCGTTATAAGCCTCCCAGTAGCACCTAGCATATTATTGTAGTCCTTCGTCCTCTTTAATCTATAGAGCCAATAGATAGCTGACCTCTCTTGGCTGCTTGCTGTTAGCAATAAACTTTGTTGTAAAAAGCTCGATCAGTTGCTTCCAACTCCCTACTGATCTCGAGGATGGCTTGTCAAACCAGCGAAGAGCTGATTGGCCTAAGCTGGATGGAAAAATTCGGTACATCAAAAACTCATTTCCACTCCATAGAGCCATCGTTTGCTTATAGTAACGTATATGACTGATGGGGTCAGACTTCTCATCGTAAGGAGTAAATCTTAAGGTTGTGAACTTCCTGGGAGGTCGACAACTCTCTAGTCCTTCTGTGAACGGAGAGGATATGATTTTCTCCAAGGGCTTTTTTTGCCACATCCCAGGCGATTCTTCCTTTGGGCTGTGCAGCTCTTCTCTCCAAATGCTCATTAAGCCATCAATTTAGGTTCTCCTACCCTACGTCCGGGTTAGCCAGATCTCTCTCTATCGACGATTAACCTCTCCGTGGTGGCTAACTCTCTTCGCATTCCCTCCTATGATGGCTAGTACTGGAGGCATGGCTACGAGGCTACCTGACAGAGAGGACGTTAGTGCTCCATGAACTCAATCTTCTTGTCGGACATCCATGCCAACATTTGGATCTCCCTCGATTCTTGCTTCTACCCTTATGCCGACTTCTCTACCTAATGGCATCCTCCTTTACGGCTCTTAGTTGTGTTTTAATGTCAGTGATCTTTTAATCACGCTTCTTTAATTCCTCCTTCGGGACCTTGAGGCTCTAGTGCCTTCGAGGGGGACCACTAAAATGTGAAGGGTTTTTTCGACTGTTACCTCGGCAGAGAGGAATCCCGCCTATAGTTCAGGGTCCCCTATACTGATCATCTTCCTCAGTGTCTAGGAGATCAAAAGCCAAGTAATGAATCTCTGACTGTAGGTGCCAATCCCTCAAATCTCGGTAATATGCTTACACGTCCCGGTATTCTGATAAGATTTCCCTCTCCAAAGAGTGATGGCTTCGAACATCTCGATTGTCAAAAATCTCATGGCTGGTAGGTTCTACTTCTCCTCGGAGGTTGCTTGCAATCATCTTCTCAGCTTGACCTTCCACAGATGGCGCCAATTATAAGTGAGATTTTTAGAAAGGCCTGATTTGCTCCGTGAACCAATGTGACGAGCTTCAAGCAATCTACAAGAATAGAAATAGTAACAATGCATTGACTCTCTTTAAGTCTGTGACACTCCAAAGATTAAGTTAGATAAGCTTTATCTTGATAATTTGAATAAAAGTATTATATACTAGATCAAGAGAACATACTTTGCTTTTTAGTGGCATGGTGTATTTATAGGCTTCAAAGGCCCTATTTTTTCTAGGAATGCTATTCATTCTCCTTCTAGGAGTCAATCATTTTTGGATCGATTTTAAGATGGATTTGGACTTATCTTTAGCTGTCTTAGTGCTGATCGGCTTGAGACTCTTGCCCATTGGACCTGTCTAGTGAACCCTTTGGGCTCAATTCAGCTTGTCAGGCCTATCCTCTTTATATTGGACCTAGCATATTTTTCCTCTAAATTTTTTGATTTATTTGGCCCACAAAAACCACTTTTAAAATGCAAATGAGGACAAGACTTTTCATATATAACAAGATTTAACCACCGTTAGAAAAAGTGATTTGCAAAATACAAGGCGGTATTTGGACTACAATTAAAAGTTATATACTCTTTTTAAATGGTTTTTTTATAAAAATATTGTAAAGTCTATAAGTTATTTTTTTAAGTGGTAGTTTAGTAAGAGATTTTTTAAGTGATTTTTTTAAGTAATTTTTTGGAGTTAGTTAAATAGTGTTTTAAAAATAAGTTATGTTAAAACACTTCTTAAGTGCATCCATCCTTGCTCTCTCTTGCTAGTGAGTACCAATGGTCTATATCCAAACACCCCCTCATGCATCCCCCTCTCTAATGTTTCTGTTGCTCTTGTAGAATCATAGCGGATCATAGTAAATAGGGAGAGGCTGAGAGAGATTTAAACTATTCTTTTTTAAATATTTGACCCAAATTCTTCTATTTGAGATAAAATTAGGATGTTATTTTTTAATCTTTTGTTACAGCATCTCTAACCCAGCTATTTCTTTTGAAAAGTCAAAATACTATAAACAAATACACTATCCATTTTAAAAAGTAACTTTTAGAAAATAATTTCAACCGCTCTCTTTATTATAGTCAGCTATTCTCACTAAATGTCATAATTTCATGTGACATGAGATGTCATTATCATATGATAATGTGGCATAATGACATGAACAATTTTGGCAATCCACAATTCATTGACAATTCACAATTGACTGCAAAGGATTACTCTGTGCTTTGTTTTAGTAACATAATAAAGCTTTTTAGAATAGGATTACGCTTTTAAGAGTGCTGACTGCAAACAAAGAAAAAGAAAAAAGCAAATTTGTTATCTAGAAAATTAAAAAAAGAAAAAAGAAAAAGGATACATTTAGGACCATCTTTGCTTTTCACAATTATCTCGTTCTTTTACATAGTTTGTGTTATGAAACGTATTGGTGGATGACCAACGGCTGGTGCTATCACATAGGGCTGCCTATTTTATTCCCAGCCTATAAAAAGAACTGTGTAGGAAGAGAGAAAAGAGAAAAAAAAAAAAAAAAAAGAGAAAGAAAAGGAAGAGAGAGAAGAGAGAAAGAAAAGGAAGACAGAGGGAAAGAAAAAGAGAGAGAGAGAAACGAAAAGAAGAGAAAAAGAGAAGAAAGAAAAGCAAAGAGTGTAGGTAAACTATTTACATTTCTATTGTCTTTCTATTTTGTTTTATGAAAGAAATACATGTTTGGATGATCCAGAAGATCTATCCCATAGTTTCAGAGGAATTATTGAATTATTATTTGACAGTTTTAGAAGAACTAGTTTTCTTATATATTGTGTTTGAATATTTTGCTTACTTATTCATTTAGTTTTATAGCATGTCATCAGCACGATGCTTTACGTACTTTGTGTTCGTTCTTCATTTTCTGTGTAATTTATTTTCATTTTGAATTTTTTACTATTCACTCAATTCGCATGAATAGTATAAACAATAATTCAATTATTGAGATGAATAGTATTTATTTCAAAATTTTGTTATTTCATTTCTTTCAGATTTTGCATTTTTTTGCCTATGATATTTATAAATCTGAAATCTTTATTTTAATAGCTTTTCATAGATATGTGACTTGAGTATATTTTGATATCTGGATTGAAAATTATAATGGAGACAAACATAGTCATATAATATATATATTTCGATCGATGAAGTCTATTATTTATTCTACTATTCATGAATAGTAATGAATAGTAATTGCATAGTAATATATAATAAACAATATGTAATCAATAGTATGGTAAAACTTTTCACCGCTCTGTCAGTTGCTATTTATTATAATACTTACCTAACATTAATATGTTTGGTAGAGGTTTTTACATGATTATTTACTAATAATTGTCAGATTTTATTATATGTGTTGCTTTAAATATTTTATATTTAGCTCATTCCAGAAGTAATGATTTTCGAAATACAATGAAAGAAATCAAGCGCTCTTATAGAATATTTATTAAGGCTTGCACGCAGTTTATTTAATTATTATTACTTTATAAGGACGGCTTACCGCCTGCTACTTCTTTAATTTATGTTGCTGCTATTATTTAACTATGTATGTTATGGGCGCTACCTAATTTGGTTTACCATTGTGTCATCATTGAATGTTTAAAAAATACAAGTGCCAGAAGACTGTAATTTTTCACAAGACTTATTATGATTTAATGCACTTGGAGTTGCAACATAATCAATAAATGCACTTAGAGTTGCAAGATTATGGTTGAATGTACCTGAAATTGTAAGGCAATGATTTAGTGCACCTGAAGTTGTAATGACAAGGATGTAGTACAGTGTTACTAAACAAAAAAAAATGAGTGCAATTTTTATTATTCAAATAAGTGCACAATGAAAATGATGTGAAGAAAATCTTGTTGATAAAGATTGATTGAAAAATAGATTACTTAATTGGTGATAGAAATGTGCACACCAACTAGTTTATGGTCTTATTCTTTTAAGTTTATTGTCATCTTGTGTAATATTTTTCTAAGCATGCTTCTTAAATGAATGTTTTCGTTTTCTTATAAATAAGTAATTTTAATATTTGTTATAGAGATATGGAATCTACCAAAGTATTAATAGCTTGCAAGATGAACGATAGAGATATATGTTTAGTAGATAGTGCAACTACTCATGCAATTCTTCAAGAGAAAAAAAATATTTTGTTAGCTTAACGTTAGCTGAAAATAACGTTAAGATAATATCTGGCAGTAAAAAATTAATTGAAGGTTTCGGAATAGCCAATATATTGTTGTCAAAAGGAACAAAACTCTATATTGATGATGCTATGTATTCAACTAGTGCTACAAGGAATTTGCTCAGTTTTAAGGATATACGTAGTAATGGATATCATATAGAGACAACAAATGAAGATAATAAAGAATATCTTTACATTACTTCTATTGTTTCATGCCAGAAGTAGATATTAGAAAAAATTGCTACCTTCTTTTCTGGATTATATTATACAACTATAAGAATTTTGGAATCATCTGAAGTGATGCACCAGAAGTGTTTTGACCCAAAGAATTTTATATTTTGGCACGATCACCTTGGTCATTCGGGATCAACGATGACGCGTCGAATCATTGATAACTCATAGGCATTCGCTAAAGAACCGGAAGATTCTTTTGTCAAGTGATTATACATGTCCCGCTTGTCCACAAGGAAAATTAATTATGAGACCATCCTCGTCAAAAGTAATAGTTGAATCCCCGACCTTTTTATAAAGAATTCAGGAGGATATATGTGGGCCGATACACCCACCATGTGGACCATTTCGTTATTTTATGGTTTTAATAGATGCATCCACTCAATGGTCACATGTTTGTTTGTTTTCTACTCGTAATGTTGTATTTGCTAGGCTTCTTACTCAAATTATCAGATTACGAGCATAGTTTCCAAATTACTCGATTAAGTCAATACAACTGGATAATGCTGGTAAGTTTACATCTCAAACTTTTGATAATTATTGCATGTCCATAGGAATTGATATTAAACATTCCATTGCACATACACACACAAAAAATGATCTAGCTGAATCTTTTATCAAATACTTTCAGCTTATAGCTCGACCTTTATTTATGAGAACAAAATTACCTGTCTCTGCATGGGGACATGCCATATTGCATGCTGCATTATTAGTCCATATCCGACCCACTGCTTACCACGAATATTCATTATTACAACTTGTTTTTGGTCAACAACCAAATATTTTAAATCTAAGAGTTTTTGGTTGTGCTATATATGTACCAATTGCGCCACCACAACGTACTAAGATGGATCCCCAATGTCGACTTGGGATTTGTATTGGTTTTGATTCTTCATCTATTATTAGATATCTTGAACTTTTAATAGGGGATGTATTCACTGCACGTTTTGCGGTGCGGTGTCATTTTGATAAAACACTTTTCCCACCATTAGGGGGAGATAAAACGCGACTGAAAAAACAATATAAGATTATTTGTAATGCTTTCACGGTATCTCATCTTGAACCTCGAACAAATTAATGTGAATCAGAAGTTCACAGGATTATTTATTTACAGATGATTGCTAATAAATTACCTGATGTGTTTATCGACACCAAGAAGATAACAAAATCATATATACCAGCTGCCAATATCCCAGCATGTATTGATGTTTCTGTAGGACAATCTACTATTATAGCAGCAAATGAATCTCAAGCACGCATGAAGCGTGGGAGACCTATTGGTGCAAAAGACACAGTTCTTAGAAAGAGGAAAGTACAAATGCATAAGCAAGTCAGTATTCCTGAAGAAACCACAGTATCTAAACCTCCAGAAGAAGGAACTCCTGTAAAAGAATTCCCAAAAGAGAAACCTCCTGAAGAGATATCCCCTGCAAAGGAAAGTAATGAGATCTCAGTAAGTTATGTGAATACAAGAGAAAAATGGAATAGAAATAAAATTATTGTCGACAACATATTTTCATTTAAAGTAGCTCTTGCAATTACAAGAAGTAATGCAGAGAATGAACCACAGACAGTTGACGAATGTTAACATAAAAATGATTGGCCAAAATGGAAAGAAGCTATTGAGGCAGAATTAAATTCATTTGCACAACGCAAAGTATTTGGACCCGTAGTCCAAACACCAGAAGATGTAAAACCGGTTGAATACAAATGGATATTCGTGCGAAAATGAAATGAGAAAAATGAAATCGTGAGATGTAAAGCGCGACTAGTAGCACAAGGTTTCTCGCAGAGACCAAGTATTGATTATGATGAGACATACTCTCCTGTAATGGATGCCATTACGTTTAGATTCTTAATTAATTTGTCACTCTCAGAAAGATTGGATATGCGTCTGATAGACGCGTGACAGCCTACTTGTATGGTGATTTAGATAATGATATATATATATATATATATATATATGAAAATTCCTAAAGGATTTAAAATGCCTGAAGCATATACTTCGAAATTTAGAAGCTTATATTCTATTTAGCTTCAACGATCTCTATATGGATTAAAACAATCTGGACGCATGTGGTACAATCGTCTCAGTGAAAATCTAATAAAAAATGGATATGTGAATAATACAATTTGTCCATGCGTTTTTATTAAGAAATCAGAATCTGGATTTGCTATTATTGCAGTCTATGTCGATGATCTGAATCTTGTTGGAACTCCTGAAGAGCTTACAACAACCACTAGTTATTTAAATAAGGAGTTTGAAATAAAAGATCTTGAAAAAACTAAATTTTGTCTTGGATTACAAATTGAGCATTCATCAAATGGAATTCTCATCCATCAATCTACATATACAGAAAAGGTTTTGAATCGATTTTATATGGACAAAGCTTATCCATTGAGTTCTCCTATGATTTTCCGATCACTAGATGTACAAAAGGATCATTTCCGTCCTCAAGAAGACGGTGAAAAACTCTTTGGTCCTGAAGTACCATACCTCAGTGCTATTGGGGCTCTTATGTCTCTTGCAAATTGCACAAAACCCGATATTGCATTTTCTGTAAATTTATTGGCAAGATATAGTTCTGCACCAACTCAGAGACATTAGAAAAGGGTGAAGCACATATTCCGTTACCTCCGAGGAACAACAGATCTGGGTTTGTTCTATTCAAAGGGACCAGAATCAGAGTTAGTTGGCTATGCAGATGCTGGTTATCTCTCTGATCCATATAAAACACGATCACAAACCAGGTATGTGTTTACCTATGGTAACACTGCTATATCTTGGCGATCTGTGAAGCAAACACTAACTACAACTTCTTCAAATCATTCTGAGATCATCACAATTCATGAAGCAAGTTGAGAATGCATTTGGTTGAAATCAATGATCCAACATATTCAAGATAGTTATGGACTATCCTCGATCAAAGATACCTCAACAATATTATATGAAGATAATGCAACATATATTATACAAATCAAGGGAGGCTACATCCAAGGTGATAGAACCAAACATATATCGCCAAAATTCTTTTATGCACATGAATTCCAAAAAAATGGTGATATTGATATCCAACAGATACGTTCAAGTGACAACTTGATAGACTTATTTACTAAGAATCAGAGTTAGTTGGCTATCCAGATGCTGGTTACCTCTCTGATCCACATAAAGTACGATCACAAACCGGGTATGTATTTACCTATGGTAACACTGTTATATCTTGGCGATTTGTGAAGCAGACACTAACTGCAACTTCTTCAAATCATTATGAGACTATCGCAATTTATGAAGCAAGTCGAGAATGCATTTGGTTGAAATCAATAATCCAACATATTCAAGATAGTTGCAGATTATCCTCGATCAAAGATACCTCAACAATATTATATGAAGATAATGCAGCATGTATTGCACAAATCAAGAGAGGCTACATCAAAGGTGACAGAACCAAACAAAAATCACCAAAATTCTTTTATGCACATGAACTCCAGAAAAACGGTGATATTGATATCCAACAGATATGTTCATGTGACAACTTGGCAGACTTATTTACTAAAGCACTCCCAACTATAACATTTGAGAAATTGGTACACAACATTGGCATGCGTTATTTTAAAGCTCTGAACAATTGAAGCTATAAACTTCAACTTCATACCAGATGTATGAATAAGGGGGAGTCTCAGACTGTACTTTTTTTTCCTTCGCCAATAGTTTTTTTTTCCTATATAGGGTTTTTCTTGGCAAGGTTTTAACGAGGCAGTTTTTAGCGCACCCATTTTTCTTTGCTCAAGTTTTCTGAAGTTTCTTGTAACGGTCATCCAAGGGGGAGTGTTATGAAACGAGTTGGTGGATGACCGACGACTGGTGCTATCACATGGGGCTGCCTACTTTATTCCCAGCCTATAAAAGGAATTGCGTAGGAAGGGAGAAAAGAGAGAAAGAAAAAAGAGAGAAAGAAAAGGAAGAGAGAGGAGAGAGAAAGAAAAGAAAAAGAGAAAGAGAGAAAGAAGAGATAGAGAGAGAACAACAAGAAGAGAAAGAAGAAGAGAAAAAGAGAAGAAAGAAAAGCAAAGAGTGTAGATAAACTACTTACAATTCTATTGTCTTCCTATTTTGTTTTATGAAAGAAATACATGCTTGGATGATCAAGAAGATCTATCCTATAGTTCCAAAAGAATTATTGAACTATTATTTGACAGTTTTAGAAGAACTAGTTTTCTTATATATTGTGTCTGAATATTTTGCTTGCTTATTCATTTAGTTTTATAACAGTTCAGGTGATATTTTGGAAAGCAACTTTGGTGCTTTTCAAAAGTATCTTCTTCTTTTTAATCAATTGTAGATGACACTTTATGTATATTATCACCTGGCTGTGCTAAGTGACAGTTTATTGTATCTTGTCAATTTCTTTCAGCTCTTAACAGAATATTTACTCTTTGTTTTTATGATTTGTGGGCAGCTTCTCCTCTTACATGTTTGAAGGATCACCCAACGAAGGGTGCGAAGCTCATCTTATCACCTAGTGGTACATTGGCGGCCATAATGTTGGATTTGCTTGGCCGTGTACTGCCTTTTAGACACTCGGGCACTTGTGTTGGTGCGATTATGAAAGGTTTTGTCTCAACAATCTTTGAATTGAATGTCTTTTCTTGCATCTTTTGTTATATTATTACTAGTGCCCCATGTAGGAGCTCAGCTTCACTCCTTAATTTACAGGGATATCGTGAAGGTAGCTGCCTGTTTATGGAAATGCTGGTCAATAGACATACTGCAGCCTCAAGTTCTGCTTATTATGAACATGTGAAGAGTGATATTTCCTGTGTTTAGCTATTCATGCACCTCGAAAAGGGATTATTGAGGTACTATGTCCTTGCGTACATCTAACCCCCCAAATTCTACAGTGGCAGAAGCTTTGTGTATTGGGCTGCCATTTTTTATTTCTTGCATAAACAAATTAGTTTTGATTTCTGATTACAGTTTCAATGTCTAATCTGATAACTATTTTATTGCAAGTTGCCCTTACTGTTATCTTGAAAATGACGTGATTGTTAATACTCACTTTTGTAGTCATTAAAGCAAACCAGGCATGCGCGGAGCCAAGAATTTAAACTGTCCTGGGCTATGTCAAACATTAATGAACTATAAAAAAAAATTTTAAAACATGAATATGCAAAAGTTATATAAACCAAGCAAATTTGTACATAAATACATAAATAATCAAAGATATTCACATGAAAGTAAACTATTGAAGTTGTGCTAAACGGTTCTTCATAGAATAGAAATTATCTATTATCAAATCTGAATCAATCATTTCAGTAAATTCTCTTTCAATGTAGATAATCATAGAATCCACAAGGAACTCATCCTCCATCTTATTATAAAGAATAATTTTAACATTTTTCATAACTGAAAATGCTCGTTCAGTAGTTGCTGTGGTAACAGAAAGAGTTAAATCAAGATGAATCAACCACTCGTTTAGATGATAATGTTGTGACTTATTTGTTTCAACTAACACCCGACATAATTTAGAAATTGTGGACATATTCTGAAACAATATAACAAGAATGGAGATGTTTCTCTATCATAATATATTGCATCTAAGTATCTAACAGAAAAAAGAGGACCAATATAAAAATATATATAAGGAAAGGAGAACATTTAAAAAAAATAAAGACAAATCAAGCACCAGCAAATGCACCACAAGTAAAAATAACAATAAAAAAATAAATAAGCACAAAATCAAGCACCACTGTATCACCAGCTCCACGGTTCCACCATTGAAATAGTAATAAAAAATAAATAAACACTATCTTTCACACCTCAACCTAATTAGACATTGTTAATGTCACATTAGGTAGGACGTGATCGCACAGGCTATTGTGCTTGCGAACGACACCTTATCATACACCAAATGATAAACCGAAAATTGACTAAATAGATAGATACAAGAACAATGCATCCATACCGTACTATATAGTAAAAGTAACCATAGGTTATTACAAAGTCGTGACATAAAGCATTATATAAAACCAAGTTCCAATATTTCATACATAACACAACAAAAAACAGAAGTAAAGTAACAAAAGTTCGCCCCAAAACTCGACACCCCTAACACCAATATGAATGTCACCGCAACGACGACTAGGATTACAATAAACCAAACTCCATCCTTAGCTCACTTATCAAAAAGGTCAGTATAGGCATAAGCTAAAAGTCAACGTGTTCACGGTAGATAATCAAATTCATAAAGAATTATCACAAGTGCTCACAATGCACATCCAATAATAAATGATCAATGTATGTATATATCATGAATGCCTTAATGTAATGAACGTATCACCCACATATGCGCGCAAGTTTAGATAACATTGACCCAATAAGTGATGACTCGTTATCAAGGATGCCCCACATCGATACCATTTTAGATCAACCTCACATCGGTTAATCTTTAGGTTAGCCTCACATTTGGCAAAACCTTCCTCCATGAAATGCATTGGCATACGATATGAATGGTATGAAATGTCACCTCATATATAACCTCATCCATAGTATGTTATAGATAATCATCAAGAATTCAATATGAACAAGACTATCTATATTCCCACAATCAACACCAACGTTCATAACAAGACAAACAATAAATTTACTTTTATATGAATAAGATTATCTCAATTCCCACCTGTCATCGCACACACACACCACGACAAAGATCACTCTTTGGATATTGTTAAAGAATCTTGCCCTCTGTTAGCTCTTATCACCATAACTGTGTTAGTTTGGGAATCTCAATGTATAATTGCCGCCATAATACTTGAACATAATGCATACACCCCCAAACAAGTCATAGAACTGATATGATGTATTAGAAATGTCATATGATAACCTCAATTAAGCTCCCAATGCAATACAATAGCTAAAAAGTAACAAAATTCACTAAGTCATCTAATTTGTCAAAAGTGACATAGACCTCCTAACATATACACAACTTCATGAGCTTATACCAAAAATTTTAAAATTTTGGAAATACAAACTAGATATCTCATAGAGTATCCAGAACAAATTTTATAGATTTTTTTAAACAAGCCTAAATAGTTATTTGGTATTTTATAAAACAGGGCAATGCTGCAAAAGTAAGAATTCAGTTGCAGATGGTCCATTTTTGAGTTGTTCTTTATATAGGTAAACGACATCAAAATGATCTAAAATTTGGTACATATTATTATCCACATATCAATAAATGCAGTAAAAATTTCATAATTTTTTGACTACTTTAACTTGGTCTAATGTTCTATCAAGCTAGGGGTAGCAGATCTGAGCATCAAAATTTTGCAAAGACAGTCCGATTTTAAAAATTCACCATAATTCGAAATTACAATATTTTTGAGTGAAACTAAAGCCCAAATTACCATCATAACTTTAAGTTAATGTGTTAAAAAATTCAGTCACAAATAATATTTTTAGCTAAACCAATTCGTCACAAACATGAAGACTTTAGGCTTTCACCATGAAAACTCCCAAGCACTCCTCTCTTCCATCATCTTCCTCCACCTCCTCTCATGACATCAAGCATACTAGCATGTATTAAACCATAAAAATGAAATAGGTCAAACAAGAACATGATGAATCTTACTTCAATTGATGGATACAAGTTGGACACAAGTTTTTTCCCTTGAATTCCCTTCGAATTCTCTTCTTTCCTCTTCTTCTTTCTCTCATTTCTCCTCTCTTCTTCCTCTTCTTCTTTCTCTCCTTTCTCTCGTGTCTCCTCTCTTCTTCCTCTTCTCTCTCTGTCTCTCTCTTTATCTCTCCTCCATTCAAATGGTGAGGAGTCAACAAGCTCCTCACCTAACTTTTCTCTCTTAACTCCTAGTCAATCTAGCTAACTTCCCCTCACCTAACATTCTTATCCCAACTCTTAGTCAATTTGGCCAACTTTCTCACCAAAGAGTCCACCAACTAGCTCACTAATAACTCACCAATGATGAAATGACACATGTCACACACACATGCACTCACATAATTTTACATACCCATGAATCATGCAATAAATGTAATTAAATAATTAATTCAATTAATTCTAATATATAATTAAACTAATTATGGATTTATGAAATTAGGGTCTCACACTATCAGCTAATAGAGAATCCAAAATAACAATAAAAAGTAAATAAACACAAAGCACGAAATGGAATTGAACAAATCCAAACATCAACACATGGAATCGATTCAATCGAATAACATAAAATATTTATTTTGAAGCACCACTGGAATTGGACAAACCAAAATAACAATAAAAAAGTAAATAAACACAAAGCATCAAATGGAATCGAACAAATCGGAACACCAACACATGGCATCGAACAATATAAAATATTTATTTTCAACATCTAACAGTCTAGGTACTTACCAGATCAGTTGATCAGAAGATAAGATCAAGGTTTGAGTCTTTGTCGTTGCAGTAGATTTCTCCCTTAGCCTTAGGGTTTGAGTCTTCGCAATTGCAGTAGGTTGGGAAAATTCCCGTAGCCTTGGATCAATCACCGTTATTTGTTTATGTTGATGCCATGGGTCCTCATTGATTTTGGTTAGGTTTAAAATTGGGATGGGCTGGAGTATGTCTGAGTAGGCTACTATATAAAGAAGTGAGTTACAAAATAATAGGTTGGGCTAAACTATAATTTTAAAAATTTTATAACTACTATTTTTTTTTTTTTTTTTTGTTTTTGGGGCCAAACCACTCCAAGCTATAGTCCAGGTCAGCCTCCACTAATGCTCCGCCCATTCATTGGCCTTTACATTACCTGTATGTTGTACCAATGTTTATATTCCGTTCTAGGAAAAAGGTAATGCTTTTCCGGTATGGAGTTTTCTTTCGTTGTTACGACAGGCTGAGAGCAGTGCCCGCTCCCTTGTGTTTGGGGGAGTTGGACGGCCGTTCCGCTCTCCAAAACTGTATTTATTCTTTTTCTCTTTAAAACGAAGAAAACTGCATAATTTGTCTAAAAGATTTTGTGTCATGGTCGAATTTATTTCTCAATTATATTGACACCATGATTTATATTGATTATTGCTATGATGTCATATATAATTACAATAATCTCAGTCTTTTTATATGTGTTTGCTTGGTGTATGCAAACTGATGTTTCATACTTATGGTCTTTACTATAGTGATAATTGTCAATATATGACTAGTTTTGGGCATTAGGAGATCTTTAAAGGTTTAGATGGGTAGAATGCAGCAGACAAATTAGACACAATGCTGGCAGACAAAAACCTTAAATTGCATCCTCAAATGAGCAAAGTGAGAACATTTATATGGGCACAAAAAGTTCATTTTTGAGGATAAAATGGGTCACTAATGTCTATACTTTGCATAATATAAGCCGCCATCCACCCTGAATTGCTGAGGATATCAAACATGTCAAGATTTGAGTATAAGAGACGTCATTTTTGGCAAGCATGTGTAGAACGGTAAATTTGAAAAGTACTTGAAGTTGTGGTGAAAGCTCTCCCCCATAAGCTGCTGTTAAAACTAATACAATTCGGCCATTAATGTTTACAAGGTTTTGGCAGTCATTCACAGTGTTTTGTCATAAGGGTTTTTATATACTAGAATATATGAATGATCTATTTGCTTCTTGTGCCTGGCATCGTCCCATTGTTGGTGGATTGGATTGTCTTTGTTGACTCTTGACACTTTGATCCTATAATACCTTTGAGAACTTTTATGGATATGGAATATTGAACTGAAATGCATTTCTGAAAAATGGGTTGAAAAAATGTGCTGCTCTCAGCAATTTGATTTTTCTCCGTGCAGGCTAGGCAGATGAGGACAGGCAGGACCTCATCTTATCTCTATTCCAAGTGCCAGAGGGGGCAAAATACTGCAACCCACCTGCAGATTTGGATTTGTTAAATTGTCACTTAATCTAAAAACTTAAACTATTAAATAAGGATCCAAACAATGCATATCAAACTTTTCAACACCCTCTATTAGAGATAAAAGGAAACATAATGCAATAGGAGAACAAATACAAATGCAATCGGGCTTAAAATTAAATTTCGAGCCCACTTAAAATAAAAATTATGATTCACATATATGCCCATTTAACCTGTAAATATTTTTAATAAATAAATAATATTAAATAATTTAAAATCTAAATACATAAATATAATAAAATATAAAAATATATTATTTTATATATATTTTAGACCGGACTGAACTTCAAACATAATTTTCAAGTTCGTCTATTAAAATAATCGGGCATAAATTTTTTTTTAAATCTTATAAATAATGAACAGATTTGGATGAACCATCCACCCGTGACCACCACTAATTAAGATCCACCAGTAGTTAGTAGGGTATAACTGATATGTTAGACTTTTCCTTCAAACTATAGAATTTGACTCTAGGAGTCTGATGCTAGTATCAAACGCACACAGTTCAGTCGTCTAATGATAATGATACCCACCAACATCAATTGAGACCAATCATTAGTTAGTATTTGGTAGTAGTCAACTGATATGTACGGATGTTAGACTTTTTCTTTGGGCCTATAAGATAATTTCTGAACCGGCATTTCGAATTTGATGTTAGCGCGCCGTTTCCGGAGTCTGCAAAGATCGATCCCGTAGAAAGCTATTTTCTAACCAATCTATTAAAAACGCATAGGAGAAAGCGAAGTCCCACTTCCTTCATTTTCCTTTTCCTTAAGCTGACGGAGAAGAGATGCTGTCAAAAATTATGAGGAATTGATGTTATCGAAATTCCTCGTCAGTTTGCAGCACTCTCTTTCTCTCTCTCAAATCTCTTAAGCATTGTTTTTCACTCCAAAACCCAAAGTACATATGATATATCTCTAGAAACTCTGAAGCAAAGCAACAACATAACGATCAATCATGGCTCTCTCTCTTCTCCTCTTCTCTCTCCTCCTCCTCCTTGGCCAACCTTTCTCCACCACGGCAAACATTCACAAAACAACCCTTCTCAGATCACAGCTCATTTCCAAGCCCACTCTTTCCACTGATGAAGATGTCCCATTGACCACATTCTTTGAAGTCACCAAACCCATCAAGCTTCCCAGATCCAAACCATGCTCACACCTCGTCCTCCAACATGACTTTAATTACACATATGGTAAACCACCTATTCTTGCCAATTACAACCCTCCTTCAAATTGCCCATCTCAAAATTTCGCCAAAATCGTCCTTGAATGGAAGGCAACGTGTGCAGGTAGGCAATTTGATCGCATTTTCGGGGTCTGGCTCAGTGGCGTTGAGCTCCTCCGGAGCTGCACGGCGGAGCCTAGAGCCACTGGAATTGTTTGGACTGTCAAGAAGGATATTACGAGGTATTATTCATTGCTCATGACCAATCAAACACTTGCTGTTTATCTTGGTAACCTTGTTGATAGTACTTACACTGGTGTGTACCATGTGGATATAACAATCCATTTTTATCCTGCTAAAGGACATCACAATTCTCATGAGCCAAAATTGGATAATTCGGTAAATGGGTATAGTTCCCGGGCTGATTTGATCTTACCCATTTCGCGAAATCTCCCATTGAATGATGGGTTGTGGTTTGAAATCGTGAATTCAACAGATATACAATCGAAAACATTGAAGATTCCCCAAAATGCATACAGGGCTGTGCTGGAGGTTTATGTTTCATTCCATGAAAATGATGAATTTTGGTATTCAAATTTGCCGAATGACTACATTGCTGCGAATAACCTCACAAGCACGCCGGGGAATGGGGCTTTTAGGGAGGTTGTGGTCAGTTTGGGTGGTGTAGCAGTTGGTGCAGTTTGGCCATTTACGGTAATTTATACTGGAGGAATCAATCCCCTTCTATGGAGACCCATTTCCGGTATTGGATCTTTCGATCTCCCTACTTATGATATTGAAATCACCCCATTTTTGGGCACAATGCTAGATGGAAAGGCTCATGAGTTTGCATTTAGTGTAACGAACGCCTTGAACGCGTGGTACATAGACGCAAATTTGCATGTTTGGTTGGATAAAAAGAGCATAAAAACCGAAGGAAAGCTCTTGAGACACAGCAGCTTGGCTCCTGTTACTACATTGGTATCAAATTTTACAGGTCTGAATGGAAAATTCTTGACTAGTGCTAGTAGGTACATATCATCAGCAGGATGGGTGAGATCATCCCATGGGAAGATCAAAACCAATTCAACCCAAGCATTCAATTACAGTAACTTCATGGTGATGGGGAATGATGGGAATTTGCAGATTGTGAACCAAACAATCGATTTCAATGAGAGTGTCCATGCCAAGGTGCTATCCTCTTCTATTTATTCGATGGAATCATTTAAAAGGTTTCCCCTTTACCTGTACTCCGACTCTGTCGACCAAGGAAATGGAAGCTACACTTTGGTGGCGAATCTAACAATGGGTTTCAATGAGAGAAGGGTTAAGGCCGGTGATTTCGGATTGTTGTCGAGTTCTCTAGAAAATTTGCAGACTGGGAAGGGGATTATTAATGTAAAGGACAACTTGGTAACCAGTGGAATGGGGAGTACGCAGCAAGCTTACCAATATGATGGTAGTGAATTCTGCTATTTTAGAAATGTGAGTAGCTCAAATTACACTATTCTTTACGATCAAGTGGGCAGTACTTGCTGCGAAAAAATTCCGGGGGCTTCTGTTGGTTTTGAGCTTGCCTAATGGTGGCTTTTTCCTGCTTGAAGGGCCTTTCTAGCATCTGATTTTCATGGAGTCATTGAGTTGGTTGATGCTTAAGCTGCTGCATAAAAGATTTCGATCTCCCATAAGCATTCTGGAGAAATTTCGAGAAGTCAGGAGAGCAAATGAAAAGGAAGTCTTTCATAATCTTCAACTATCATGAACTTGGATCTTGCTTTTTGATACTGTTGTTGTAAATTTCGATGTTTTGTATTTACACGGGCCGTCGATTGGTCTTTCAAGTGGACAGACAATCAATTTAAGCATGGTGAGAAACAGTTACTTTCATTGTTACTGTCATTGAGATATCTGCAATAGAAAGTTGTGCATCTGATGAAGTTTTTTTCTCGCCATCCGATACTAGTTTTCGTATTTGCTAAGCCCCTTTGTTTGCAGGATAAAAAGATTGGGATAAGTAATATTGTGGAATTAGAAAGACGGTAATGAGTGATAAGTAATACTTCTTGTAATGGAAGATTATTCATATTACGTCTGGTTAGGATGTGATTATGATAGGATAAGTAATATTATCTCGTTAAAATATTACATTAAAAATAAAAAATTAATAGAAAAATTAAAATTAAATTATAATATATCTATTTAATATTATTTTAACCTATTATAATAATAAAAGAATGATAAAAATATTATTTTTGAGCTTGTCTCAAGAGAAAAGATAAGTAATACCACCATCCTATGATATTACTTATCTCCCATTTTGAGAGATTAATAGTCTGAAGTGATGAGTAATTTTTCATTATTTTTTTTTTCTAAACATAAAATTAAGTAGGCTCTAAAGATGACATATCTTATCTTTCACCCTATATTCCCCAACCAAATATGCTCTAAAGTACGTAGTTCTATTTCGCCGGTGCGTTCTCCCTCCTTAATTTCTTGTGGCTGCTTCATTAAATGTGGCAATACGAGGTCTTCTATGGTCTCTGGTTTTACTTCTGAAGCTACTTTGATTGCTTTATTATATGCAATTTTGCATTAACCAGTCGTTGGATCAATCATTCTCTCATAACAATATATAGGTGCTTACTAGGTCCTGGTTGGACCTATGTTGTCACTCTCTCGTTAGGAGAAAATATTGGTTAGTGCCACGTTATTAGGTTGATATAGTACAACATGTCAAATATCCATAGTCATGTGACTATATAAGTATGTTAAATTTTAATCCTTAATGATATCATTTTGTTTTGAAGGGAAATTTAAAATTTGAACTTATCACTTTTGATGATTAAGATTTATATAATTACATGGCTTTTGTTTATTGGCCCGCATGATGACTGTCGCGCTCTGATTTTGCACACTTGAGAAATACAAGTGAGAAAAACACAATACTCTCTTGTTAGAACTCATTCTCCTAGAAAGACAAATGCGACTAGGTTTAAATTGAAAATAGATTGTTTGAATTGAAAATAAATTTGTTCAAGGGTTTTTAGAAAAAGTTTAGAGTCGCCACCTAACTTGATCAAGGTGAGTTAAGTCACCTAAAACTAAGTGCAATCTGAAGATTAAACTTAGGACTTTCAAAAAAGGTTTTCGAAAATTTCTTCACAAGAGGGTTTTTAAGAAAATAGATTGTTTGGTAACCTTTGAAAATATTTAAGTCCTTTTTGAAAATAATTCCATTTTGGTCTTTGAAAACAGTGATTCTAAGTTCGGAGGTTGGTTATGTACAGGACAGATGCACTAAGCCATCACCATACCCTGCCCTTGTGGTACTTATATATCTATTCACCTTACATTCACTCATTTAGAATATTTGATTAACAAATGTCCAATTATATCCACTTTAAAAAAGAACTATATGATGCATGATATGCAAGTGTAATAAAAAGATTTGATTTTGAAAAGAAAGATTTGATTTTAGAAAGAAGGTTTTAGAGATTGGAAATAGATTACGGAATTGGAGATTTAAAAATAGATTTTGGAATTAGAAACTTGAAATAGAATATAGAATTGAAAATTTGAAAACAATGGTGGAATTGAAAATTTGAAAAAGGTTATGACCGCACCCATAAGGGTTGCTTTCGTATCCCTTTGTTGGGAATTATGTCAGTCATAGATAAGAATCCGATTGAAAATAGACACTTTTAGATTTTTAAAAATTTTGATTCAAAAAGAGTTTGAGTTGGAAAAGGGTTTGATTTGGAATAGAAAATTTGAAAATGAAATTTGATTTGAAATTGAACCTAGACTTAGAATTGGACTTGAAAAAGGTTTTGAACTTTGAAAGAGAACTTGGATTAGATTTGGAAAGAATGAGATTTTGAAAACACCTTGACTTAGATTGAAATTGGAAAACCATCTTGACTTAGAAATGAGTTTTAGAAAAGAGTTAAAGTTTTTTAACTTAAGATTAGGGTTGAACTAGGGTTTAGGTATCCTAGGATTTAGGTAACCTAAGATTGGAACATGTTGTTGACTTAAGAAGGTTTGATTTAGACTTGAGAGGTTTGATTTAGAAAAATTTGAGTTTAGAAAACTTAGAATTAAGAAAGATGATATTTAGAAAAGATTGAAAAGGATTGATTTGATTTAGAAATACTTGATTTAGAAAAGACTCATAAAGATTTGACTTGATTTGATTTGAAAAAATTTGAAAAGTTAGAATTTAGTAAAGATTGGATTTAAGAAATCTTTGAATTAGGAAAATTTCAAAATAGAAAAGTTCTAATTTAGGAAAGTATCAAATTAGGAAAGTGCTATTTTAAGAAAGTTTTCAAATTAGAAAAGTTTTGAATTTAGAAAGATTTAAACTTTGAAAAGATTTAAAATTTGGAAAGATTGAAATTTAAAAAGGTTTGAAATTAAGAAAGGTTAGAATTAAGAATTATTTGAATTAAGAAAGATTTGATTCCTATTTTCTAAAGTAGAAGATTAGATTTTATTTTCAAAAATAGATGATTTGATTTGGTTTCCTAGGTTGGAAGATTTGATTCGACATGGAATAAGAAATGTTGAGTTTTGAAAATCTAGGACTTGAAAAGTTATGATTTGGTGTAGAAATAGAGATTTTAAAAATTTGGAATTTGATGTAGAAAATAATTTTTGAAAACTTATGATTTGAGGCAAAACAAGAAGTTATGTTTTTAGGAAAGAGAACTAGGGTTTCCTAATAATAATTTCTAGGGCTTACCTTGGACTCCAAGAAAAATAGTTTTTGGAAAGGAGATCTTCAAAAGAAGTTTTTAAGAAAGAGATTTTTGAAGAGAGTTGTTAGAAAGAGAGTTTTTGGAAGGAAGTTTGAAAGAGTTTGTAGAAAGTAGATTTTTGAAGAAAATTTTTGGAAAAAAATTTGAAAAGCAAATTTGAAAAGGAGTTTAAATATGGACTTTTGAGATTTTTTTAATGTCTCACTTTCCTAAAACGATTCTAACTATGAAAAGATTAGAACTATTCTAAGTTGGTAGCTTTGAAAACAATATGGATTTGAAATATGGACCAATATGGTCACATTGAATATCACACTTTTCTAAAATAACCCTAACCATGGAATGACTAGAATCATATTAAGATTGTGGTTTTGATAAAAAAATAATTTAAGGTTTACACCCAAAATATGGACGTTGATGGTCACAATAAATATAACACTTTTCTAAAACAACCCTAACCATGTAATGACTAGAATCACTCTAGGATTGTAATTTTGAAAATAAGTTTGAAAAAGAAATTTTGAATGCAAGTTTTGAAAGTGAATTTTGATGCAAGTTTAAAAACAACTTTGAAAACGAATTTGAATAGACGTATGAATATTATATGCACAATACAAAAGGGTCGTGAACATGTAAGGTTAGGCTTCACCACATAATCAAGAGGGTCGGATCCACAAGGTCTAATATTGAACTAGAAGAAAGCCCTAGACATGGTGACTTTCAATTGTTCTTTCTAGGCATGAATCGGGGAATCCCTTATTTCAAGCATGTAAGAAGAGGATGTAGAAGATGGGAATTAAAATAGAAGAAAACCCAAGTGGATTAAGAGAGAGAAGAGAGAGAGGGGAAGTACATAAACATAAAGAGAAAACTAACCTCGGATTCTTCTTGCTTTATTTGCTTCGTTTGCTTTGCTTTACTTGATCCTTAAGAGCTTCAAACTTGCAGCACTTGAGTCTTCAATGGCTTGCTTTGAGGCTGGTGTATGAGTGTATGAAATATGTATAAACTAGAATTAGAGTGTGTGGAGGATAGGGCTTGAAGAGACTTGAAGGACTTAGGGTTTGGAGAGGATTTGAACTCTATTTTCAGAGAGGTAACGTTTCTGGACTAAGATTGCAGACCCTTTTCACACAGGGGGAGCATTTGTATTTATAGACATAAAAATAATCTGGCGCCTGTTGCAGTCGCCCAACCCTACTTGTACCAATTCAGGTCAATTTTTGGCTTGGCACCACTGCTAGTGGTGCTAGCCACTTAGGAAAGTCTTTAGGGCCACAAGAAACGTATTTTTCGACCCTTGATACACAAGACAAAAGATTTGGGCGTCTGTCCTAGTGACTACCATGCAATTTTTGACTTGGCTTCACTAGGAATGACTCCAGAAGGTCCAGGAATGCTTCGAGAGATCAGGAATGATCCGGAAGGCCAAAAATAGGTATAAACCCTTAAAATAGTGTCTTGGGGGTAATGGGTTTGAGAAACAATGTCGGGATTATTGAAATGGTCGACTGAGCCATTAGGGATAAAATGGTCTACTAGACCAAGAAACTACCAAAATGGACTTGGAATGTACAATGAGAGGACTTGAAAATTGGAAACACTACTAGAATGTTCTAAGGGATTGCCGACTTGATACCTAGAGCCGGCGTGGTTGGAAAAGATGACTAGCCTACCAGGGGCAAATTTGTTATTTCGCATTGAACTTATCGAAATAGACTTGGAATGATCCAAAAAGGTACTAGAAAGTTGGGAATGCTGTTAGAGGCATCCTTGGGAGGTAACCGGTTTGATACCCAGAGCCGATGTGGTTCCCAAAGGCAATTGGATGCCTAAGGGCAAAATGGTCATTTCGACTAAATGGTCCCGGAATTAATCCGGAATCGACTTGAAGGCATTTGAACATGCCAGATTATCTTTGGGACAATCTTAGAAGGGTGGAGTTATTACTCTGAGGACTTAGGTACTTTCTTGAGAAGCGTGCTGAAAAAGGCCTAAGGGGTAGTTTGGTCATTTTTTACTGGAATGGGCTAGCAGGCACTGGTGTTGACTCGGGTTTTGCATGTTTTCGCCACTTTGATGGTGTGTGATGAGTTAGTTTTTAAAGGTATCTCATCCTTTGGTAAACGTGCCACAGCCAATAGGCGAGTTTGGTCTCGTGACATAAGGACTTTATTGGTAATTCCTGATGCCGACCTGTTTACAAGTATTTCTGCCACTATGACGGTTGCGATGTTCAGTGAGTATTTTCGCCATTCTGACAGTGTGCGTTCATTCCGAAGACTACTTGATCTTGGGAAGCTGCTAGATAGACTTATCGTCTGAGGAATCAACTTTCTCGAAAGGCGTGCAAGATAACGCACATTTTATATTAGTAGGCTAGCAGGCGCCAAAGGTGAACTATTCTACCATCTCAAGGACTTGGGTTCCGTCCCGATCGACAAGTTTGAAGGGACTTATCGTTAGGAGGAATTTTCTTAAAAAACGTGCCAGATTGGATGGACTTATTGCCTGAGGAAGTAATTTTTTCGAAAGGTGTGCTAGATTGAATTTGATTGGTCTGGATTGGAATTGAAATTGGAATTGAGGTTAAAATAGGGACTTACCGTCTTTTAGGAAGACGTGCCAATCGAAATTGAATTGAGCAATACCATAAGGGCATTTCGGTTATGTTGCTTCTATTAGGCTTGGCGAGCCCGCAAAGCGGACAATTGATTGAATTAAGTCTGAAAAATTATTTTGGACTTGAATGTATCTATACCGATTTGAATATGAGTCCGAACAAACCAGAGATTGCTGAGCGGGCAAAAATTGGGTGCTTCCGGCTGCTCTCGTTTTCTATCTTTGCTTGTCGAAAGTAGAAAATGATAAAGTAAAAGTCCCATATTGACCGTGAGGCGATTGGAGGGATGGAATTTGAGGATTTTTGAAGAATGGAACTTTAAAATAGCAGTTTGGCCCAAGGGGGCGTTTGAAATCGAGTTTTGACGGGAAAAAGAGCAAAGCTGCCTGAAACTTGACTCTGGCGCCACTAGGAGTGGTGCCTAGTTTAAAATAACCAGGGCACCATTGCTAGTGGCGCCAGACCTGGGATTAAAAACAACAACAATTGCATATTCGAGGATTACGAGTTTTAAAGGATTGAGAGCCTCTTGTTGAGTTTTTGCAAGGAGAGAGACTTGATCATTGAAGGAGTAACTTTTGGGGACCTCGGAGGATTGCCGAAAGTGGTCACCGTCATTGGAATAGTCGCCGAAGATGAAGATTTCGCCAGAGAACTCTAAGAAGTGAGTTTTTTTTTTGTCTTGTGTTGATTTTGATGTATAGAATTCTGTTTGAGTCATGTAAATAGTCGAAACTGATGTTTTGAATTGCTTTGAGTATTCTAGTGAATTTATTTCTGCATTTTGACGTTTGTTTGATTGGATTTAGGTAGTTTTGGAAAGTTATATAAAGAGGGTTTCTGCAGGAATGGGAGATTTGCTCCTACAGACTTGGATATTGAGTTTTTTTGGCTAGATTTGGGTGCCATGTGTCTTAGAAAAATGTGATGAACAACCGTATGAAGTCTCATCATTTTCTGAAAACTTTTTAAATTTTTTATCTTTCGAAAAATAGAAAAATAGTTTGAAAATAAGATAAATTAAGAAAATAATGAAAATATTTGAATTTAACCTTTACAAAAATATGAGAATATTTTAAAAAATATTTGAAATAGTTTTGAAAAACTTTAATGACAATCTTGAAAATCCTTGAATTTTAGAAATGGAACAGTTGTTTGAAAATTTAAAAATCTTAGGAATATGCATTGTAAGCATCCCATTTTTGCTTGCTCGGTAATCTTCGACCTGACCAGATCCAGTTTTTAAATATCACGATACATGCAAGCCCAAGACGGGTCTTTCAAATTCCAATCCAGTCAACTAATTGCTTCCCAAACCCACAAGGCCCAACTGAAGCCATAAACACCATCATGCACCTAGGCATTCCAGGCAGCTTTCCGAGACTGGGTGATCTCGGGGACTAACACTTTATCAAATTCTAGATGGTTCACTTTAGGCGCCTGCCAGCCCACTAATGTAGTAGTTTTCCGAGACCAGGCGTTCTCGGAGACCAACACCACCATCATAGGTAGTTTTTTGAGACCAGGCATTCTCAAAAACCAACACCACCCTATAGGTAGCTCTCTGGGACCGGGCAGTCTCAAGGACCAACACCGCACAGGTAGTTTCTCCAGATGGGGCGGTCTAGTGAACCAACACCGGCGCCTGCTAGCCCGACTCGGTGAAAAATGACCAAACCGCCCCTAGGGCCTCTAACCACGTCTTGAGAAAGTTTAAAATCCCTCGAGACAGTAAATCCACCTTTTCAAAGTGTTACTAAGCAGTTAGGTGTACTCAGCACGCCATTTTGTCCAATTCCGGTCCCACTTCGGCTAACTCTGGTCAAAATGACCGTTTTACCCGTGGATGCCCTAGCACAGCGCAAATCCTACCAAACAGTGAAAAACTCTTCTGGGTCATCCCTAAATGACTCGGCATGCTTAACATAACACTTCGATCCATTCCTGACCTTTTTCAACCAAACCTGGTTAAAATGACTATTGTGCCCCTAGCAACCGAAACGCGCCCTGAAAATTATACTGGTCCTAGAATATTAAACGGTGGATCTTGTCATACACCCTTGTTTAATCTAAGAAGGATCTTACGACACTAAATAACCCCAACTCAATAAAAGTTCCCTGGAACATCTCGTAGACGCTCTATCAAGATTGCCTTCACACCGTTAAATGACTTGAAAAACGCGTAAACCAAAGAATTCTCGAAAGCTTGTTCATAGGTCTTTCCATCAATATGGCTTGATTGGATAGATCGCTCCCAAAGTCCCTTATCGTGTGGCTTGAAAACTGCTACTTTCAGCAACCCTTGGAGCGTCTCACAGACGCTCCACCAAGATTGACTTTTTTTCCAATTCCCTGATTATAACGCACTGTTAAACAACTTGAGAAATGCGTAAATTAGGGAATTTCTGAAAGTATTTCCAAAGTACTTTCCATCGGTACGGTCTGATCGGAGAGATCGTTTCCCGAAGACCTTGATCATGCGACACACAAACAACTACTTTTGAACTCTCATGAAGCGTATCACAAATGTTCCGCAAAAATGCGATTTCATGCACACTTCTCAAGACGATATCTCACACTTATAAACACCGTTCAAACTTTTTGAAAACTCAAAAATTCACGAGAAACCCTATGAGAACACTGTGGATGCAACCGATTTCCCCGAACCCTTCCCGATTGGCATAATTATCAAGGAAAAGTTTAAACGAACACGCTTGGTGGTGGAGCATATGTTATATGCGCCCAGATTTTGATCAGATTGATCAAACTTTACTTAGCCCTTAAGATTTAGCCAGTATAATGGGTGCCACGTGGCATTCTGCCAATGGAACAGTACCGGAGCATGTAGCACATGCGCTAGGGCAAATTTTGCCCAAACGCATGTACTACATGTGCCAGGTCTCTCCAAAGTTGCCTATAAATACAGGCCTCCCTTTGCATATTCCAGAATCGAAAACTGTAACGAAACTTTGCACAAATAACTCTAGAAATCCGAAACCGTCCATAAATTCCTCCCTCCAAACGCTTAGATTGCATTCCACCTCACTCTAGCCTATACACCTCCCCTACAAGGCTTTTCATGCCATAAAAGACCTTATTACAGCCCCTTCCAAGTCCATCCAAGATCAAGTCCAAGCATCTAATGAAGTTTGAGAGTGTTTGAAGGCAAAATGTGGTATTTCCTTTTATATTTTTGTCTTCCCCCACTCCTCTCTTCTCACTCCTAGCCTACTTAGGCTATTCTCTATTTTAATCCCCATCTTCTACCCCCCATTCATGCATGCTTGAGATGAGAGAGCTCCTAGCTCATGCCTAGAGGAAAGCTAGTGAGAGCCACCATGTAGGGGGATCTCTCACTAACCTACTTTAAGATGGTATGGCCTCGGAGTACCTTGATTATGTGGTGTAGCCTAAAGTCTTATATGAATTCATGACCTCCTTGCATATGGCTATCTTGTTTATGTTTTGTGTGCTTGGCTTTATTTTCGTGTTTATAACTATGTTTTTCAAAACTTACACTATTCTCATTTTCATACCATTTTTAAGCTCAATATTCTTTTTAAAGTGGTTCTAAGAGTTGGTCCCTTGAACCTTAGAATGAGACTCTAAGAAATCGTGCCTTAGAAAATCTCCCCATTATCCCCTAACACATATTTTTGCACCTTTGCATTCCAACTTACATAAAAATGGTTTTCAAACTTTCTAATTCCTAATGTTTTTATTCTCTCAAGTTTAGTGGTTGGAATGGCCCCATGGAACCCTCTCTTGAGTGGTCTCCCTTTTATGTTGGCCATAGGAACCCTAAATTGTTAGGATGGTTCTCTTCTCTTTTTATTCTTATATGAAAATGATTTTCAAATTCCTTGATTTCTAATGTCTCTATTCTCTCAAGTTTAGTGGTTAGAATGGCCCCATGAAACCCTTTATTGAGTGGTCTCCCTTTACATTGGTCATAGAAATCCTAACTTGTTATAATGGTTTCCTTTAAAAATGGTTTTCAAAAGTTCATTCTCTCCATCTTTGCATTAAAAATGGTTTTTCGAAAAGTTGTCATTATTTTGTTAATTTTTAAAATTCCTACTCTTTTCAAGCACCAACCATATAAACCATATTCTTGGCTAGAGTCAAATTTTCATAGAAATAATCTTTAAAAAGGTTTGTTTACAAAAATCCTTTGCATAACATAATTTGCCTTTCCAAAACCACCTTCCAACATTAGGTCAACCTAACCCTAGTTCAATCCACCCTAGGTTAACTTGACCCTAGTTGTCCAACCTTAGGTTAACCTAACCAAGTTAGTTTACCCTAGGTCACTTTAACCCTACGTTAACCAAACCCTAGTTAATTAATCCTAGGTTAACCAAGCCCTAGTTACTTGACCTTAGTCCACCAACCATAGGTTAACCTAACCCAAGTTAGTTAACCCTAGGTCCCCATTGACCCTAGGTTAATTTAACTCTAGTCAGTTAACCCTAGGTCAATCCAACCCCAAGTTAGTTAACCTTAGGTCAACCTAACCTAGGTTAGTGCACTTTAAGGTTCCAACTCAAGCACCCCTTTTAAATGATCTTTCAATTTAAGGCTACTCTCACAACCTATTTTTCAAAAACATCCTACTCTCTTGAGATTCCAAAAATTAACTCCAAAACCTTTTCAAATACTCACACACTCTATCTTTAAAAAGGTCTCCGTTTCTCAAAAACTATTCCCAAAAATGTTTCCACGAACTCACAACCCTAAGGTGTCCCTACCCTTTTTATGGTTAAAGATTCCAAGGAAAGATGATATATTAAGTATAACCTCTGAAGTTGTCTATATTAGGGTTTCAAAGCCCTAGGTGTTTTCAAAAACCACTTTCAAAAGCTTTTCGAAGACAAATTTACTAAAACGCTTCAAAACAAAACTTCAAAACATTTTCAAAACTCTCTTGAGTTATTTCAAGACACTTCCAAAACTCCCTCGAGTTGTTCCAAAAATATTTCAAAACACTTTAAAATTCCATTTCAAAAGCACTTTAAAAAACCCTCAAGTTCTATTTTAAAAACACTTCAACATCCGATTCCAAATCAAAACTCTCAAGTTCTCTCTTTTCAATGATCTCAAAGCATCTTCAAACATTCCAAAGGCCCTAATGCGCCTATTTTTCATCGGGCACTTGCCCAAATTACGAATGATCTGATTCTTGCCAAATGAGACACGTAAGCAATCTAAAATAGTGGGGTCATAACCTTCATTTCAACCCAAGTTCCCTTTTCAAAACTTTCTATCCATTTAAGATTTTCATTTCAAGTTCCATCAAACTTCCATGCTTTTCAAATATTTCTCTCAAGATTTGCATTATGCACCATTCATCCAAAAAGTGATGATGAAATCCTATTTTTAAAATTCTAAAATGGATATTAAGTGCATAATAATAACCGGTTATTCAAGTGAGTGAATTAAAGGTAATTAGACATGTAGGTACCAAAAGGGTGGGGTAGAGTGATGATCTTAGGATATCTTCCCTACACGTAACCAACTCCCGGACCGTAGATTTCTGTTTTTAAAAGACCAAAATAGAGTTATTTCAAAAAAGGGGTTTAAAACTTTTCAAAGATTGCTAAACAACCTATTTTCTTAACAACCCTCTCTTAAGGGAGTTTTCCAAAACCTTTTTCTAAAACTCCAAGTTTGATCTTCAAATTATACTTAGTTTTAGGTGACCTAACTTGCCTTAATCAAGTTAAGTGGCGCTTCCAATTTTTTTCTAAAAAGCCCTTAATCAAACTAATTTCAATTTCAAACATAGTCGCATTCGTCCTTCTAGGAGGATAAGTTCTAATGATAGAATTCTGTGCTTTTACCCGAGCTGAAAGGACTTGGTCAAAAACCGGGGTGCGATATGCACAAATTGTTTTATATATGTTGGTATTATATGTTTGTGATATTGTGAAGTGCACTGTTTGTGTCATGTTGTGGTGTCATGGGCGTTGTAGAGACTATTGTTAAACGGAACTTCGCCAAAAATGGTCCAAAATTAAGAAAATAGTTAGAAATTTTTTTGAAATGAAATCTTTTTTTAAGGGAAAAGACATAAAACCTTTGAGGGTGGGGCCTTTTTGGAAGAGAAGGCCTTGAGAAACTTGGGAGGAAGTTTTCAAAGTGAAGAAAGAGTTGAAAATTTTGAAAAGAAATCTTTTTGAAAGAAAAAGAGGTAAAACCTTTGAATGTGGGGCATTTTTGGTGGAGAACACTTCGAAAAACTCGCGGAGGCCTAAAACTATTAATGGAAAAACTTATAAAGAATTTTTGAAAATGAAATTTTGAATAAAAACTTTTGAGGGAAATATTTTAGAAGATTTGAAAATGAATTTTGAGTTTGGAAATCTTGGGAATTGGTAAGAATTTTTGGAAAATTAAAAACTTGAGAATTTTTTAGAATTGATTTCGAAGAAGACTTTTAAAGGAAGAAGATTTTAGAAAATTTTGATTAGAATAGAAATCTTTTTGAGGAAAAAACTTGAGATAGACTTTGATTAAAAAAATTTTGAGATTTGATTTTTTTAAATAAACTTTTGATTTTGAATTAGAAACTATTTTGATTCGAAACCCGAACAAAACTTGTAGAAAATTCGTTTTGACTTAAAATTTGACTTATTGAAGACAAAATGTTTAGAAAATTCATTTTAACTTGAAACTCGAAGTTTTGAAGACAAAATGTGTAGAAAATTCATTTTGACTCGAAATTTGAAATCTTGTGATCCTTTTTTTTCTTTACCTACCTTTAATCTTTTGAACTATACTTACCATATATTGACGTCCTTACTTTTATTTGGCTTTTAGGATGGCAGATGCAGGTGACGATGGTTCTAAGAAGAGACGTCGCTCCAAAAAAGGGGCTTGTACAGATTCAATAGGCAGCTTCAGTCATTCTTGAGGTAGCTAGAGATTCGCTAGCTGGGCATCTTCTAGCTAGAGCGAGAGGGGGAGTAAACCTCTAGTCGACCCCTTCCATCTAGTCGAGCCAGCTTTTGAGCAGGAGATGGATGTTGAGGGCGAAGCGTTGGGCCTCGGAGATCAGGCGATGGGTTACGGGTGGGCTCCCACTAAACACAGGCAAACGGATGCAAGTTTTGGTGACTTGGAGGTACCAGATATTCCTTCACTGGGGGATTTAGCTTATCATCCTAGTGTGTGCTCTGGGTAGCACTTGCCTCCTCCTTAGGTATATACATCTTTCAGAGGGGCCGTCCATCTGGTTTTTAGCACTATATAGCAGGCTGCTCCATCTTACCGTGCCTTCTTGGTACAGATTGTGTTTAGAGCATTTATGGGATTGCAGGCTAACTGCCTAATAAGACATTTGGTGCTGGCCTTGATTGAAAGGTGGTTTGGTGAGACGGGTACTTTCCACTTTAAAGGCTTTGAGTTGGTCCTACTCCATTAGATTGGGCCATCATTACAGGACTTTCATTTGTTGAACGACAGATTACTTTACAACCAGTCAGCAGAGCCGAGGCATGTGCCTTATTGGATTGTCAGCTCCCGATCGCTTGGCTTTTCCTGTGTCTTGGCTTAGTCAGGATGAGAGCACCTTTGCTGTTGAGCCACCGCCTGCACAGCGAGATATCATGAGGCGATGACTTGTTTTGTACATCATTTTCAGTTGTTTTTGGAACAACAATAAGTCAATCGTCTCTTTTCGATTGGTGAGCATAGTAGCTGACCTATGAGCTTTATTTGAGCTGGACTAGGGGTTTTTTTTCCTTTAGTTGCTTCCTTTAATCCATACAAGTCCGGACCACCTCCCGTTGAGGTAGTATGACTGGTTTTTTGCCCTTTTAGTCTGGTGGAGCTATGAGTACTTGCTGGTCTATCGTCCCGAGGTTGTAAAGGCTGATCTTTATCCCTGAGCCTTAAGGTGGGCTCGCGACCGGGTGGCCCAGAGATCTGAGATCACTGACTTTGTGACGATACGGGCAAACCTAGAGCTGATCAAGGCGAGGGATGTGACTTGCAACCCTTTATCGGATCGGTTCATTATGAGGCGGTGAGGTATCTGCTCCTGATGTCCATATCGAGGATTTCCTTTCTTAGCGATGAGTCTTAGGAGTCTTATCTGGGAGACCGGCATTAGTGCCAGTTTCATAAGGAGTTCTGGTCAGTAGGGGATTCGCCAAAGTATATGTTTGGAAACTTGGTTGAGGGAGTTTCTATTCCATACCAGGAGCGTCAGCCGAGTGTTGGTTTTCTACTTCCTCCAGAGACTGACTACGCCGCACATTTTGGAGCTCACTCTGTTGGCATCTTCACTCAGTTTGAGGTGGTGGTCAGTGGTTAGGTTGTCGGCCAGGAGGTGGTTGACTTATGGCGCCGAGCAAGAGGATATGTGCCCCAAGTCGAGTTCACTGTTGTGAGGGTTTAGAGGGACCGGTACCAGACTGAAAGGGACCAGTTCCAGATAGAGAGGGATCATTTTTAGGCCGAGGTAGCTACTTTGACTGCCCGGTTGGCTCATATGGGAAGAAGTGGGGTATATTGTCTTTTCCCTCTCGAGAATAAAACCATTGACATACAACTGGTGAACCCTCCTTCTGCCCCCAATATAACCATTAATCCTCTATCAGACCACACCATCAACCTGATAATGGAGAAAATAGAAGATAATGATAGGGTGGAAGAGGCCATGATCGAAAATTATAATGGGGACTGGGAGACTGATGAATAGAGTGATTGGGAGGAGGAATTCCCACCATGCCCGATCTATCTTTACGACCCTTATGAAGTGTCTGATTTGTCAGACTGGTCGATTGAGGAGCCAATACTTGTGGAAAAGGACCTTACTGAGAACATGACCACTGATAAATGGGGTGCTAAATTTCTACACCCTAGGTATGCCGCTACTGAGCGCCATTTATTGGAGAACCCCTTGCCTGTGACTAAGTTTAATTATGAAGACATGAGTTGGGAACTAGAAGAGCCGAAAGCACCAATGGACCTGTTCGAACTTGAGGGAGGTGAGCTAGCCAACCTCTTTGGTGGAGAAACCAAGGAGATAATAGAGGAAAACAACAAGACCAATGAAGTTGACAATTGCGCCGTCACTGTCAACACACCTGGAGCCCTAGAAGAAGTCTTTGCCTACTTTGCATTGGCCGAAGATCGCAATCATGGATGGAGTGTCGAAAATGTGGCTATCGTTCCAAAACCATACTAAAAGGGATTCTCTTGTCCAAAATCGTACAAAAGAGGGGTGTTTTCACCCACTTTCTTTCTATCCCTTTATATTTTGTTTTTAAATTGATATTTACATTTCTATTTCTTTTAAAGAACTATATGCTTGTCACTACAATAATAAAATGATAGTCTTTTCATTCAGTTGCTGTTGTCTCATATTCTTGTGAATGGTGAATGCTTTCTAAATAAGGGGTGTGTTTTATCTGATGGAGGACCTGACTTGAAGGGTGTGATAGTATTAAGTTAACCACTCATCGAATGATCAACTTTCCAAAAAGAGAGAGGATAAGGATGAGTGAGGAAACTACCCCAAAAGCAACACTTGCAAGATACCGAAAGCAATATATGGCCAAACTATCAAGAGGAAGATGAGTCATCTTTCATTTTTCTAAAAAAAAAAAAAAAAAAATACCTTTTTGCTTAACCCACTAGTGCCGCGCAGAAAGCAAAGATTTCTTGTCAAAACCTGATCCAAGGCCATCCCCCCACACTGGGGTAAACAGATAACTGAGAACCTCACAAAGAATGTCATTCATAGTTCATCAAGCTGAAGCAATGTGAAGAGGTTATGGATCAAGCAATCTGGTTCAAAATGAAGAGGGGCCCTCATATTATTTCCCATACAATCAAAAGCAACCATTATCAAACCTATTGAACCGATTACTTTTCTTTTCAAGAAAAAAAAACCCCAACCTAGGGATCACCGCCCACAATGGGTTAAGTTGAAATGCTAAGGAAAAGATCTGAGAGAAACAAGTTGTAGAAGTGTTCGTCTCATAAAAAAAAATGGAAGAAAAAAGAAAGTAAAGAGAAAGAGTTGCCAAGGGGTAAGAGGCCAAAAAAAAGAAGTATATCTAAGAAAAGGCCGAAAGAGAGTCATTTTGTGCCATTTTGAAAGGCATATAGTAAAAGCCAAAAGAAAAAAGAGTCATTTCATGGCACCCTAAGAATTATATAGTACAAGCAAGAAAGGAAATCTAAAGGCAATCCTAGGTGATAAGGAAGCCCAACAAAAGCAATAGATTCAAGCCTTTACCCTTTTCTTGCAAAGACCCAAAACCATGGCTTACACTACAACCCTATTAAAGTCCACTATGATTGAAAAACAGATTGCTTGATCTAAATGAGTTAGACGTGTTGCCAAAGCTGTGTCGCGCCCAGATTTTTCGCACTCGAGGAATACACACACAAGCAGGAAAAATACTGTACTCTCTCGTTAAAACTCATCCTCCTAGAAGAATGAGTGCGACTAGGTTTGAATGGAAAATTGGTTTGAATAAAGGGCTTTTGAAAAACAATTTGGAGTCACCACCTAACTTGATTAAGGTGAGTTAGGTCACCTAAAAACTAAGCATAATTCGAAGACCACACTTAGGATTTTTGAAAACGATTTTGAAAATACCTCCTCAAGATAGGGTTTTTAAGAAAACAGGTTGTTTGGCAACCTTTGAAAAATATTTAAGCCCTTTTTTTGAAAATAACTCCATTTGGTCTTTCAAAAACGGTGATCCTAGGTTCGGAGGTTGGTTACGTGTAAGGAAGACGCACTAAGCCATCACCTTATCCCGCACTTGCAGTACCTACATGTCTATTCACCCTAGATTCACCTATTAGAGTCTTCAATTAATCTATGTCCAAAACTATCCACTTTAAAAAAAAATTTTAGAAAGAAATTGACATGATGTATGATATGCAAGTGTAAGAAAAAGAGAGTTGAAAAATAGATTTGAAAAGAAATTGATTTGATTTAAAAAGAAATTTGAAAAGATAGATTTGAAAATAGATTTTTGGAATTAGAAATTGAAAAAAGTTATGAAAATAGAAGCTTGAAAAAGGTTGTGACTGCACCCATGCGGGTTGCCTACGTATCCTTTTTGAGGTATCAGGTCAGTCGTAGTTCGGACAAGAGTCCAATAGAAAATAGAAGATTTTGATTGGAAGAAAGAAATTTTGATTTGGAATTCGAATTGGAAGATTAGGAAATCAGGATGGAACTTAGACCTAGAATTGAACTTGAAAAAGGATTTGACCCTTGGAAGAGAACTTAGACTAGTTTTGGAAAGATAGAATTTTGGAAAACCTAGACTTAGGAAAGATGAGATGTAGGAAAGACTTGAGGTTTAAGAAAGATTGGACTTGTTTTGGAAAGATAGAGATTTAGACTTAGGAAAGGTAGGTTTTAGGAAAGATTTGAGATTTAGAAAGATTCAACTCGAAGAAAGTTGGAATTTAGGAAAGATTCAAATTAGGAAAGTTTCATTTTAGGAAGTTCCGTTTTAGGAAAGTGTCATTTTAGGAAAGATGAGATTTAGAAAAGTTACATTTTAGGAAAGATTTCGAATTAGGAAAGTTTAAGATAGGAAAGGTTTCATTTTAAGAAAGTATTGGAATTGGAAAGTTTTGAATTTGGAATGTTTTGAAATAGAGAAGTTTTGAAAGTAAGAAAAGTTTTGGATTTGGAAAGATTTGAAATTTGAGTTTTAGAAAATCTTGAAATTAGGAAATGTTTAGGTTTAAGAAAGATTTGAAAACTTAGATTTGAAAAGTTTAAACTTGGAAAGGTGTGGAATTAGGAAAGGTTAAGACTAGGAAGGATTTGAAAGTTTAAAATTTAAAAAAAGATTTAAAAGTTTAAGTTTTGGAGACTTTAAGGTTTAGGAAAGTATGAGATTAGGAAAGATTTGAATTAGGAAATATTTAGGCTTGGAAGGATTGAGATTTCTATTTCCTAAAGCAAATGATTGGATTTTGTTTCTAAAAGAGGCGTTTTGATTTTGTTTTCAAAAACGGAGGATGGGATCTAGTTTCCTAAATGGGGAGATTGGATTTAGTTTCCTAAAACGGAGGTTTTGATTTGACATGGATTTAGAAGGTGAAGTTTTTAGAAATCCTAGATTTGGAAAACTATAGTTTTGATTTAGAAAATAGGTTTTGGAAACCTAGGATTTAGATGTAAAGAAGGAGGTTTTGGAAACCTGGGTTTTGAGGCAAGAATGGAAGTCACGTTTTAAGAAAGGAAATTAGGGTTTCTTAATCATTGGCTCAAGGGTTTAACTTGAACTCTAAGAAAAAGAGATTTTGGAAAGTGAGCTTCTAGAAAGGGAGATTTTTGGAAGGGAATCCTAGAGTGGAGTTTTTAGAAAGTGAATTTTGAAAAGAAAGTTTTTCGAAAAGGATTTTGGAAAGTGAAGCTTTGAGAGAGTTTTTGGAAAAAGAGATTTTGGAAGGAGATCTTAAAAGGAGTTTTTGAAAAGGGATTTTAAAAAGAGTTTTGGAAAATAGAATTTTGAAGGGGGTTTTTAGAAAACAATTTTGGAAAAGAATTTTGAAAAGAAGACTGGAAAGAGTCTTTAGAAAGTATATTGGAAAAGAGATTTTTGAAAAGAAAGTTTTTGGAAAGTCCATAAAAATATCTCATTTTCCTAAAGCGATTCTAACCATAAGAAGGCTAGAATCACTTTAAGATAGTGGTTTTGAATACAACGAGGATTTTGAAAATATGGGTCATATCGATCACTTTAAATATAACACTTTCCTAAAGCAACCCTAGCCATGGAAATGCTAGAATTACCTTAGGATTGTGATTTTGAAAACAAGTTTTGAAAAAGAAGATTTTGATGCAAGTTTAAAAACGATGGTAATGCAAGTTTTGAAAATGAGTTTGAAAACGAATTTGGGAAGAATGCAAGTTGGGGTTGTGAACATAAAAGGTTAAAGGCTTCACCACATAATCAAAGGGGTCGAACCCACTGTTGGGGATTACAAAATTTTTCACGACCTGGCTATAGTGTATACGCATACTACCAAAAATTCTGATCTGATTAGCATAACTTGATCTAGGTGATTAGAATCGTACTTTCAAGATCTCTCTAGTTTGATCTCGAATAACAAGAATTAGCACTAAGCACGAAGCAACCGCTCGAACTCAACCTTCGGACTTCTGCTGTATTCCTCGTACACGCCTTGCTCTACAGAGAGTGGGCTCGCCGCTGCTAGGGTTTCTCTTTCTCACAAAAACGTGTATCTCTCAATTATATGCAGAGTGTAACCCTAGCATCTCTTAGAGCGCGTATATATATAGGCTACAACAGGGACCATAGGATTAGTATAACTAGGGCTTCTTATGCAAATAAGGCCTCCTAATCCAACCAGGATTAATCCTTATTTACGTAAATTATAATTTATATTACTAATGAATTATAATTGCACTCCCTGTTATACTAAAAATTATATTTCGAGCTCCATATTATTAAATGCTTATTTATGTCCCCACGTTAAGATTACAGATACCCGTCAATTAAATTAAATTACTAACAATTAAATTTAATAGACTTATTTAATTCCTTGAGACCTTCCACTTTACTTATTTAATATGTTTGATTCATAATCCACCTGCAGGGTTTGACATAATCAAAACTTATAAGCTTCCTCAAGGGGGTATCATCAATCCCTTTACGGGAACGTGGATTCCATCAATAATAAATATTCACCATACACGTAATGTTATTGTCCAACTCACTGAGTTTATTGACCCACAAAGAATCTCACTCTTCTGTGAATCAAAACAATAAATACTACATGCACATGTCTATTTATTATATTAGGATTAAGAGTATAAGCACTCATAATAATCATGAGGTATTAATTGTTATATATAGTCAATATAAAAACAATTACCTCAACACGGTCCTGTTCAATACACACAAAGTGTACTAGTGCAAGGAGTTGGAACTATACCATTCCCCATAGTCAAGACAGGCCTATTAAAACCTTGTACTACAATCCTACTGATGGTGTGTCCATTTCCATCTAAGACTGTGAACGATAAACTTATATTCCATAAAAATCGATGATCTGATCTTCCGTGTGTAAGTCGTACTCTACACACCAAATCATCTACTATATAGAATAAGAGACATACATGCATAACCATTAAATAAATAACGGAATGCAAATATTTCTCACACAGATTCTCATTAAAATAGAATAACTAATTTGTTAATAAATACTAAAGCCATTACACAAAGCATGTCTTTTAGTATAAATTCCCAACACCCACATGGTCTTCAGTTAGACTAAAAGAAAGCCCCCGACACGGTGACCTCTAATAGCCTAATCCTACACATGGACCGGGAAGTCCCTTATTTCAAGCATGCAAGGAAGGGGGGGGGGGGGAAGAAGATGAGGAATTAAAATAGAAGAAAATCCAAGTGGGTTCGGAGAGAGAAGAGAGAGGGGGAAGATGCATAAACTTAAATAGAGAGCTTACCTTGTATTTTCTTTATTTTGCTTTTCTTTGCGCACTTTGTTTTTCTTACTTTGCTTTGGTCTTCGTTTCAGTCTTCGTCTTAATCTTCAGGAACTTGGAAGTTGCAGCACTTCAAGTCTTCAATGGAGGCTTTAGAGGCTAGTGTATGAGTGTATAGGAGTGTATAGGAGTATATGACAGTTAGGGTTTGTGTATGGGGGTTAAGGTTTGGAAAACTTAAAGAAGACTAGGGTTTAGGGAGGCTACGAGCTCTATATATCGAAGAGTAGGGTTTTTAGACTGAGTTTTCGGACCTCCTTTACACTGGAAGAGGCTTTATATTTATAGAGAGGTGAATGACCTGGAGCCTGTTGCAGTGGCGCCAGGCCAAAAAACACATTGGCGCCACTCCTAGTGGTGCCAGCGACTTAGGAAAGCTTTTAAGTTGGTAAGCAACATATCTTTAGAAAATTTGGGCGCCTGTACTAGTGACTACCATGCAATTTTTAGCCCGGCTTCACTAGGAGTGGCTCCAGAAGGTCTGGGAACGATTTGAAGGGGCCGAGAATGACCCGAAAGGCCAGAGAGGGACAAGAACACTTAGAATAGTGTCCGGGAGGTAGTAGACTTGAAGAGTGATGTCAAGATGTGTTGAAAGGGCTGACCGGGCCATTAGGGGCACAATGGTCAATCGAGCCAGAAAGTTACTGGGATGGACTCAGAATGTCCCGAAAAAAGACTCGAGATTTGGAAATATTATTTAGAATGTTTCGAAAGGTTACTGGTTTGATATCCGAAGCCGGTGTGGCTACAAGAGGCGACCAGCCCACTAGGGGCAAAACGGTCATTTGGCACTGAGTTTGCCAAAACTGACTCAGAATGACTCAAAAAGGTAAGAAAAGGTCAGGAATACTGTAAAAGCATTCTCGGGAGGTTACCGGGTTAATACCCATAGTCAGTGTGGTTCCCGGGGCGTTCGGATACCTAAGGGCAAAATGGTCATCTTGACTGGAAAGTCTCTTAATTGGCCCGAAACTAACTGGAGGGCACCTAATCATGCCGGATCATCTCTGGAATGATCTTGGAAGGGTGGACTTACCATTCTGAGGACTTAGGTACTTTCTCAAGAAACGTGTCGAAAAATGGCCCTAGGGGCAACTTGGTCATTTTTCACCGGAGTGGGCTAGCAGGCACTGGTGTTGACCTGGGTTTTGAGTGTTTCCGCCACTCTGACGGCGGTCCCATGATATAGGGGTTTGTTGGCAATTTCCTATATCGACCTGTTTACAAGTATTTCCGTTACTCTGACGGTTGCGATGCTTGTAAGTATTTCTGCTACTCTGACGGTTTGCGATCATTCCCGAGACTGCCTGATCTCGGGAAGCTGCTAGATGAACTTAGCGCCTGAGGAATCAACTTTTTCAGAAGGCGTGCCGAAACAAAAATTTCTACATTGGCGAGCTAGCAGGCGCCAAAAGTGGACCGTTCTACCATCTCGGGAACTTGGGGTCTCGTCCCGGTCGACGGGTTTGAAGGAACTTATCGTTTCGAAGAGTTCACTCGGAAACTTGCCGAACAGGATAGCCTTATTGCCTCGAGGAATCAACTTTATCGAAGGAGGGATTGGAATTAGAATTGGACTCAAAGTTGGATTAGAGTTGGATTTGAAAAGGGGACTTACTATTTTCGAGAAGATGTGCCTATTGGAATTGGACCGAGCAATGCCCCCAAGGGCATTTCGGTCATTTTGCCTCTATTTGGGCCCTGAGGGCCCACAAAGCGATGGATTGACTGGATTAGGATTGAAAAACTAGAATATGTCCATATTGACTTGAACTCAAGTCTGGACGGACCGGAGACTGCCAAGTGGGTAAAAATGGGATGCTTTCAAGTTGAAGAAAGATCGATGTTAAAGGGCCAAAACTTACTGGAAGAACAACCGAGGATGGTATGGATCTAAATCCTACTGAAAGCAACATCAAATTTGAGCTTGCATATCCCATTATTACAACACCTAATAACTTAGCCTACATTACGGTTTTACAACAAAGCCTCCTCGATTGAAAGATTTGCTGCTCATCGCTCTGCCAAAGGTCAGGTAAGTTGTTGCCTAAGCCTCAAGGGTCGAGAGGTCGAACCAAATGATCCCATACACTAACCTAGAGTAGAAAATAGGAGTCGGTCCAAAGGTTGAGAAATGTACAAAATGTTATCATCTAGTCAAGATAGGGTCGAGCCAAAAGAGAGACCAAACCCCTAACCAGGAAGGTGTAAGCACCCCATTTTTGCCAGCTCGACAATCTCTGGCCCGACCGGATCCAGTTTTCAACATCACAACATATGCAAGCCCAAGACTGGTCTTTCAAACTCCAATCCAGTCAACTAGTGGCTTCCCAAGCCCACAAAGCCCAAGTGAAGCCGTAACATCATTCCAGGCAGCTTTCCGGGGCCGGGCGAGCTCGGAAACCAACGTCATCCAGGTAACTTCCCATGATCGGGGGATCTCAAGGACCAACACCTTATTCTAGACGGTTCATTTCTGGCACTTGCTAGCCCGCCAATGTAGAATGTCCGTCATTCGGTAGTTCTCCGAGACCAGGCATTCCCGAAGACCAACACCACGCTCACAGGTAGTTTTCTAAGACCAGGCGTTCTCAGAAACCAACACCACCCTACAAGTAGCTCTTTGAGACCGAGCGTTCTCAAGGATCAACACCGCACAAGTAGTTTTCTGGGACCGAGTGGTCTCGAAAACTAACACCTAGGTCAACACCGGCGTCTGTCAGCCCGACTCGGTGAAAAATGACCAAACTTGCCCCTTGCGCCTCTAGGCATGTTTTAGGAAAGTCTAAAATCCCTCAAAACAATAAGTCCACCCTTCCAAAATGTTACTAAGCACTTAGGTGTACTCTGCACACCATTCGGCCCAATTCCGGTCCCATTCCGGTTGATTCCGGCTAAAATGATCGTTTTGCCCCCGAACACCCCAGCACTGTGCAAACTCCACCGAATGGTGAGAGACTCTCATGAAAATATCCCTAAACCACTCGGCATGCTTAACATGACATTGCAATCCATTCTTGACCATTTTGCCCCTGACGACCTGAATGTGCCCCAAAACAACACCGGTCCTAGGTTACTGAATGGCGGATCTCATCGTACACCTCTGTTTAACCTAAGGAAGACCTCACTATGCTAAACACCCACGACCCAATAAAAGGTCCCTAGAGCGTCTCACAGACGCTCCGCCTAAATTCCCGCTTCTCTTGATTCCCTGGTTACAACGCACCGTCAAATGACTTGAGAAATGCGTAAACCCGGGAATTCCCGAAAGCTCGTTCATAGATCTTTACATCGATACGGCTCGATCAGATAGATCACTTCCCGAAGCCCTTTATCATATGGCCTAAAAACCACAACTTTCAGTAACCCTTAGAGCATCTCGTAGACGCTCCACTAAAACTGACCTTTTCCCCAATTCCCTTATCAAAACGCACCGTCAAACGACTCAAGAAATGCGTAAATTAGAAAATTCCCAAAAGTATTTCTGGAGTACTTTCCATCTGTACAGTCTGATCGAAAAGATCACTTCCTGAAAGCCTTGATCATACGACACAAAAATAACTACTTTTGAACCCCCACGGAGCGTATCACAGACGCTTCGCAGAGATGCCATTCTATATACATTTTTCGAGACGATATTCCACACTTCCGAACATCTTTTCAACTTCTCAAAAACACAAAAGTTTATGAGAAACCCTAGGAGAACATCGTGGGTGCAACTGATTCCCCCGAAACCTTTGCAGTTGGCTCAATTATTGAGGCAAAATTTAAACGAACACTCCCGTTGATAGAGCGTATGCTACATGCGCTTAGATTTTGATCAAATCGACCAAAGTTCAATTAACCATCAGGATTTAGCCAGTATTAAGGGTGCCACATGGCTTTCTGGCAATGGAACAGTACGTGCGCTAGGGAAAATTTTGGCTAGGCGCATATAGCACATGCACCAGGTTTGTTCTAGATTGTCTATAAATACCAGCCTCCCCCTGTACATATTCCAGAACTGAAAATTAATGCGAAGCTCTACTGAAACTGCTCTAGAATCTCGAATCTCTACTTACATTCCACTCCTCCAACACTTAGGTTAGATACCACCTCCCTCTAACCCATACACTTCACTTACATAGCCCTATACACCATTAAACATCACCTTGCAGCCCCTCAAGCCTACTTGAAGCCATTCAAGTTCAAGTCAAGGCATCCATAGAAGTCTACAAGTGTATTAAAGGCAAAAGGTAGTATTTCTTTTACATTTTTGTCTTCCCCTACTCTTCTCTTCTCCCTCCTAGTCTACTTGGGTCATTCTCTATTTTAATCCCCATCTTCAACCCCGCTTTCTTGCATGCTTGAGCCAAGAGGGCTCTTAGTTCATGCCTAGAGGAAAGCTAGTGGGAGCCATCGTGTAGGGGGGTCTCTCGCTAGCCTACTTTAAGATGGTATGGCCTAGGAGGCCCTTGATTATGTGGTGTAGCCTAAAACCTTGTATGTATTCATGACCCCCTTGCATTTTGTTACCTTGATCATGTCTTGTGCGTTTAGCTTCATTTTCATGTTTATAATCACGTCCTACAAAGCTTGCATTATTCTTATTTTCATGCCACTTTGAAGTTTAATACCTCTCTCAAAATGGTCCCAAGAGTTGGTTCCTTGAAGTTGAGGATGAGACTTTAGAGGTCATGCCTTAGAAAATCCCCCATTAACCCCTACTTCACACTTTTGCATCTTTGCATACTAACTTGCATAAAAATGATTTTCAAACTGTCCAATTCCTAAGGGTTCTATTCTCTCAAGTTTAATGGTTGGAATGACCTTATGGAACCTCCTCTTGAGTGGCCTCCATTTTACATTGGCCATAGCAGCCCTAAACTGTTAGAATGGTTCCCTTTTCTTTCATTTCTTGCACACAAATGGTTTTCAAACTCTTTAATTTCTAAGGTTTCCATTCTCTCAAGATCAGTGGTTGGAATGGCCCCATGGAACCCTCTCTTGAGTGGCCTCCCTTTACATTAGCCATATGAACCCTAACTTGTTGGAGTGATTTCCTTTAAAAATGGTTTTCAAAATCTTCTTCTCAAAAATGGCTATCAAAAATTTATTCTCTCTATCTTTGCATTAAAAATGATTTTCAAAAGTTGTCATCACCATGTTGATTCTTGTAATCCATACTCTTGTCAGGACAATGGTTATAATGGTTATAAGGAAACCTTCTTTGGAATGGTTCTCAAATACCAACCATATAAACCATGCTCTTGGATAGAGTTAAATTTTCATGGAAATGATCTTCAAATAGGGTTGTCTACCAAAACCCTTTACATAACATGATTTGTTCTCCAAAACTCTTTTCAAAAGTGCATGAAACTATCTTTCAAACCATCTTCCAATCCAACCTTAGACTAACTTGATCCTAGTTGTCCAACCCTTGGTTAACTCAAACCTTAGTTGTCCAACTCTAGGTTTACTTGACCTTAGGTCACCTTAACCCTAGGTTAACCCAACCCTAGTGAGTTAACCCTAAGTCACCTTAACCCTAGTTAACCCAACTTTAGTTAGTTAATTTTAGGTCACCTTAATCTAGGTTAACTCAACCTTAGTTAGTTAACCCTAGTTGCCGAACCCTAGGTTAACCTAACCCAAGCTAGTTAACCCTAGGTCACCTTAACCTTAGCTTAGCCTAACCCAAGTTAGTTAACCTTAGGTCACCCCTAACTTTTGGGCCAACCCAATCTAGACTAGTATACTTCAAGGTTCCAACTCATGGACCCCTTTTTAAATCATCTTTCTATTTAAAACTAATCCCATACCCCATTTTTCGAAAACCCCCTACTCTCTTGAGATTTCAAAAACCAACTCCACAGCCATTTCAAATATTCCTATACTCTATCTCCAAGGTATTTCCAAAATGTTTTCAAGGATTCACAACCCTAAGGTGTCTCTACCCTTTCCATGGTTAGGGATTCCAAAGGAAGGTGACATATCAAAAACAACCCCCTAGGTTGTCCATATTAGGGTTCCAAAGTCCTAGGTGTTTTTCAAAAACCACTTTCAAAAACTCTTCAAAGACCAATTTACTAAAACACTCCAAAATCATACCTCTAAGGTTTTCAAAACTCCCTCGAGTTATTACAAAGCTTTTCTAAAACTCTTTTGAGTCGTCTCAAAAATATTTCAAAACTCCCCCGAGTCAATCCCAAAAATATTCAAAATTGTCTTCAAATCTAATTTCAAAAACACTTCCAAAAATTCCAAGTCCTATTTCAAAGGCATTTTTTTAAACTCTTAAGTTCTCTTTTTCTAAAGACCACAAAGTGTCTTCAAATCTTTCCAAAGACCTCAATGTGTCTTCAAAACTTTTCAAAGGCCCTAATGTGCCTCTTTTTTATCGAGCTCTCACTCGAACTACGAATGACCTGATTCTCGCCAAATGAGATACGTAGGCAACCTAACATGGTACGGTCATAACTTCTATTTCAACTCCAATCCCCTTTTCAAAAACTTCAATCAATTCAAAGTTTTCATTTCAAACTCCTACAAAACTCTTATATTTTCAAACTTCTTCCAAAACTTGCATCATGCATCATTCATCCGAAAAGGGATGACTAAACCCTGTTTTCAAAATTCTAAAGTGGATATTAAGTGGATAACGGTAATTGGTTATTCTAGTGAGTGAGCAAAGGGTGATTAGACATGTAGGTACCGAAAGGGCGGGGTAAGGTGATGATCTTAGGATATCTTCCCTACACGTAACCAACCCCTGGACCATAGATTTCTGTTTTCGAAATACCAAATGGAGTTACTTTCAAAAAGGACTTAAGACTTTCTAAAGGTTACCAAAGAACCTATTTTCTCAAAAATCCTTTTTCGAGGGAGTTTTTCAAAACCTTTTTCAAAAATCCTATGTTTAATCTTCGGATTAACACTTAGTTTTAGGTATCCTAACTCACCTTAATCAAGTTAGGTTGCGACTCCTATTTTTCTAAAAAGCCCTTAATCAAATCAATTTCAAGTTCAAACCTAGTCGCATTTGCCCTTCTAAGAGGATAAATTCTAGTGACAGAGTTCTGTGTTTTTGGTTTTTGAGTCGAAAGGACCTTGGACCCAAAAACCGGGGCGCGACAGAAGGAGTTGCCATTTCAAGGATGTATAGTTAGACAACACCCTATTCATTGTATTAATTATTACATCTCTTACGTGTGCATGTATTTTTATAAAATTTCAGTATGAGCTTTGCATACATAGGACATAGCTCCCTGTAAAAACAGAAGTCACCAACACAGTTTGATATCATGCAATAGACATACACCATCATCATCATCCTTGTACATACATCTGTCCATATACATAGCTATGTAAATCATAAACATCCATCCCTGCTCATACACCAATATATACATTTGACTATTTGAATCATAAATGTGTATTATGTTCAAAAGGTACAAATAAACTATCTAAACAAAATAAATGCATGTCCAGGTCATGATACAGAAAAAAAAAAGCTAGGTTCATGGTAAAGGGCATCCGTCAGAGGTCAAAATCAATGTCTGGGTCAAAGTCTCTGAAATCTGGCTTCGATAGAAGCGGCCGACTACTAAAAGCACCAGTATCCTACGAAGAAGAAAGAACTATAATCAGCAAGTCACTACTTGGCGTGCCAGAAAGAGCCTAGGGGGCAGTTTGGTTATTTTTCACCGGAATGGGCTAGCAAGCACTGTTGTTGACTTGGGTTTTGAGTGCTTCCACTACTCTGACGGTGTGTGACTAGTTGGTTTTCAAAGGTATCTCGTCCTTTGGTAAATGTGCCACGGCCAAGAGGTGAGTTCGGTCCCATGACATAGGGGATTTGTTGGTAATTTCCAATGCCGACCTGTTTATGAATGTTTCCACCACTCTAACGGTTGTGATGTTTGTGAGTGTTTCCGCTACTCTGACGGTATGCGTTCATTCCGAAGACTGCCTAATCTCGAAAAGCTACTAGATGAACTTATCATCTGAGGAATCAACTTTCTCAAAAGACGTGCCAAATAATGGATAATCTATATTGGCAGGCTAACTGGCGCCAAAGGTGAACCGTTCTACCATCTCACGGACTTGGGTTCCATCTTAGTAGACAAGTTTGAAGGGACTTACTGTTCCGAGGAGTTTTTTTGGGAAACGTGTTGGACTAGATGGACTTACCGCCTGAGGGATCAACTTTTTCAAAAGGCATGCCGGATTGAATTTGATTGGTCTGGATTGGAATTGAAATTAAAATTGAGGTTAAAATAAAGACTTACCATCTTTTAGGAAGACATGCCAATCGAAATTGGATTGAGCAATGCCACAAGGGCATTTTGGTCATTTTGCTTCTATTAGGCTTGGCAGGCCCGTGAAGCGGTTGATTGATTGGATTGAGTCTGGAAAACTGGTTTGGACTTGATTGTATCTGTGCCGATTTGAATATGAGTCCGGACGAATCAGAGATTGTCGAGCAAACAAAAATAGGATGCTTACAATGACATATAGGGATGGCAATTTGCCCCGAAATATCAGGGACCCGCCCCGCCCCACCCCTATTGGGACGGGTTAGGGTGCATCCAAACGGGGTTGGGGTGGGGATGGGGTAGTATAGAGTAACCTGCATCGGGTTTGGGAAGGGGACGGGTTTTGTTCTTCCAACCCCGAACCCGCCCCGAATAAGGGCTATGAAAACCTTGAATGTGTTGTGCTTGGCCCAACATATGTTTTATAGAATGATTTTAGTTGTGTTTTGTTTATGTGACCAATGTGGGACAAAGAGTTGTAACTTTGTCCAAAGGCAAGTGCCGTGTACTTTTGTCCCACATCGAAATCCTAATACAAAGCAAAGGCAACTTAGTCTTTATAAAGCCAAAGCCAAGCCTACAGCTAAGGCCAATTGTCTTTTATAGTAAATTAACTACCATCAAAGGATGGCCACATGGAATTAATCTTTAAATGGGGTGGGGTGGGGCGGGGCGGGGACGGGATGGGATTTTCTTAAACGGGGCTGGGGTGGAATTTTGAGTCCCAACCCGTGACGGGTTTGGGACGGGGATGGGGGAGACTTTTCTAATTGGGACGGGGTAGGGTTAGGATAAACCCGTCTCGAACCCGCCCCGTTGCCATCCCTAATGACATGGTAAAATAGTTCTATTCAGTATTTACTTGTGTTTATCCATAATGATAATCCGATAAAAAAAAAACAAGTGGTTCTAGCATTTTTCTTTTGAATATGCTTAACTAGGGATATAAATTTGGCCAAAGCCGAATGAGTAGCCCGACTCGCCATACGCCTGATACCTTATAGCTGGGTCTAGGTTTGCAAGCCCGACCAACTCAGACGGCCTGATAGTCACATGTGAAGCCTGCATTAGCAGCTAGAAGAAATTAAAAATAATAACAAAATGTTATATGATATGGATAACTTGAGGTCGCTAACAATTGTTACCATCTCAACGTTGCCGCCTTGCACTTGAAGTGTTGACTTCAATTAGTTATAAATATAGGAGCTCAGGGATAGTTCAAGGTACAACTAAAAATAGAGAAAGAATAGAAAGAAATAAGTCGACAGAAAATATAAGGCAAAAAAGTATAGGTAAATCCTAAAAATCATGTTGCATTCTATTTGGTTCTGTACTATCAATAAAGTCTTGAGTGGTCCAGAAGATCAACCCCTAATTATTTCAGAAGAACTAATATGATAAATATTTGACAATTTTTTAACAATATTCATTATACTTTGTGTTGAGTTATTTTATCTACTTTATATTCTTTTAGTTTTATAACAAATTATTTCAAAAAAAAAGTATATATTAGAGAAACTTGTTGCATCGTCTTTTGAATTATATTATACTACTATAAAAGTTGTGGAATCACTTGTAGTGATGCATCAGAAGTGCTTTGACCCAAAAAAATTTATACTATTGCATGATCATTTAGGTCATTTAAGATTAATAATGATGCGTTGAATTATTGAAAACTCACATGAACCCTCGCTAAAGGACCATAAGATTTTTTAGTCAAATGATTATATATATGCTGCGTATTCACAAGAAAAATTAATTATCAAACCATCTCCTTCAAAAATAGTTGTTGAATCCTCATCATTTTTATAAAGAATTCAGGAGATATTTGTGAACCAATACATCCTTTATGTGGACCATTTCGTTATTTTATGGTTTTAATAAATGCATTCACACGGTAGTCACATGTTTGTTTACTTTCTATCAGTAATATTATTTTTGCTAGACTTCTTACTCAAATTATTCTATTACGAGCACTGCTTTTAGATAACCTGATTAGTTAATACGACTAGATAATGCTAGAGAATTTACATTTCAAGTCTTTGATGATTATTGCATGTCAATAGAAATTGATGTTGAACACTCAATTGCTTACACACATACACAAGATGGTTTTTCAGAATCCTTTATAAAACGGCTTCAATTAATTGCTCAATCTTTGCTTATAAAAATAAAATTACATATTTTTGCTTGGGGACATGTCATATTGCATGCTAAATTATTAGTTTTTGTCCGACCAACTGGTTATCATCAATACTCACCATTAAAACTTACCGTTAGTCAACAACCGAATATTTCTCACTTATGAGTTTTTGATTGTGCTGTATATGTTTCAATTTCACCTCCACAACGTACTAAAATGAGTCCCAAGTGTCGACTTGAAATTTATATTGGTTTTGATTCTCTATCTATTATTAGATATTTGGAACCCTTAACAAGTAATGTCTTTAAGGCACGTTTTGCAAATTGTTATTTGATGAGTCAATTTTCTTTATCATTAGGAAGAGAAGAGACGCAATTAGAAAAGTAACAAGAAATCAGTTGGAACATTTCAATGTTGTTTCATATTAATCCTCAAACGAATCAATGTAAATCAGAAATTTACAGAAGCATTCATTTGCAGACAATTACAAATTAATTGCCTGATGCTTCACCAGCATAAAGAAGGTGCTAAAATCACATATACTAGCTGTTAATACTCCAGCACATATTAATGTCCCTGTAGGACAATTTATTAGTACAACAACAAATGAATCTAAAGCGCACTTGAAGCGTAGGAGACCTGTTGGTACAAAAGACACTATTTCCAGAAAAAAGAAGACACAAAGAAAAATGTATAAGTATGTTGGTGCTCCTAAAGATAATATAATATTTAAACTTCCTAAAGAAAAGAATCCTAAAAAATAATTCCTATAAGAGGAACCTCCTGAAGAGACATCTTCTACAAATGAAATAGTACCTGAAAATAATGAGATCTCAATAAGTTATATGAATACAGGAAAAAACTAGAATAGAAATAAGATGGTTGTCGACAATATATTTTCATTTAAAGTGGCTCTTGATATTAGCAGAAGTAATAAAGAAACTGAACCACAGATAGTCAATGAATGTCAATAAAGAAATGATTGGCCAAATTGAAAAGATTCTATCAAAGCAGAATTAAGCTCATTAGCACAACGTAAAGTATTTGGACCCGTAGTCCAAACACCTGAAGATGTAAAACCAATTAGATATACATGGGTATTTGTAAGAAAGTGAAATAAGAAAAATGAAATAGTACGATATAAAGTACGATTCGTAGCACAAGATTTCTCACAGAGACTATGTATTAATTAGGATGAGACTTACTCTCTTCTAATGGATGCAATAACATTCAAATTCTTGATTAGCTTGTCAATCTCTGAAGGATTGGATATACATCTAATGAACGTAGTGATAACTTACTTATATGGAGAGTTAGAAAACTACATATATATCAAAATACTAAATGGTTTGAAGATGCCTGAAGCATACATCTAAAAACCCTATAGCTTATATTCTATTAAGTTTCATCGGTCTTTATACGGATTAAAACAATCTAATTGCATGTGGTACAATCATCTAAGTGAATATCTATTGAAAGAATGATATGTGAACATATAATTTGTTCGGATTTGATGTCATTGCAGTCTATGTTGATGATCTGAATCTCGTCGAAACTCTTGAACAGATTATTAAAGATGTTAAGTATTTAAAGAAGGAGTTTGAAATGAAATATCTTGGGAGAACAAATTTTGCTTTAGATTACAGATTAAGCACTCATCAAATGGAATTCTTGTCCATCAATCATTATATGTTGAAAAAGTTTTAAAGTAGTTTTACATGGACAAAGCTCATCCATTAAGTTCTCAAATGGTTGTCTGATCACTAGATGTACAGAAAGATCCTTTCTGTCCTCAAGAAGATGGTGAAGAACTTTTTGATCTTAAAGTACCATATCTTAGTGCAATTGGTGCTCTTATGTATCTTGTAAATTGTACAAGACCTGTTATAGCATTTTCTCAACTTATGGGCAAGATATAATTTTACACCAACGTAAAGAAATTAAAAAGAATTAAGCATATACTGCGTTATCTACTAGGGACAATTGATATAGGTTTATTTTATTCAAAAGAGTCATAACCTAAATTACTTGGCTATGCAGACGCCAGCTACCTTTCTGATCCACATAAAACTCGGTTTCAAACTGGCTATGTATTTACTTATAGTAACACTGCTATATCATAGCAATCTGTGAAGTAGACATTAACTGTAACCTTTTCAAATCATTCTGAGATAATTGTAATTCATGAAACAAGCCGAAAATGCATCTGGTTGAGATCTATAATTCAACATATTCAAGAAAGTTGTGAATTATCTACAGTCAAACCTACCTCGATAATATTACACGAAGATAATGTAGTTTGTATTGCAGAGATTAAGGGAGGCTATATAGAAGGTGACAAAACGAAACATATTTTTTCAAAATTCTTTTATACACATGAGCTCCAGAAAAGCGATGATATTGATGGTCAACAAATACGTTCAAGTGATAATTTGGTAGACTTATTTACTAAAGCACTATCAACTGCAACAGTTGAGAAATTTGTTCATGACATTAGTATGCGTCACCTCATAAATCTTTTATGAAGTAGACAAAATTGTTATTGTACAGAGGAAGTTTAAGTATTGTATTCTTTTTTCTTCACTAAGGTTTTTTTTCACTGAGTTTTCTTAACAAGATTTTAATGAGGCAGTTTTTAACATACCCAACAAAATATATATTATATTATTTTGCAGTCATCCAAGGGAGAGTGTTATGTGATATGGATGACTTGAGGTGGCTAACAATTGTTACCGCCTCAACGTTGCCACCTCACACTTGAATTGTTGACTTCAATTAGTATAAATATAGGAGCTTAGGGGATAGTTTAAGATACAATCAAAAATAGAGAGAGAATTAAAAAAAAAAAAGAAACAAAGAGAAAATATAAGGAAGAAAAGTATAGGTATATTCTCAAAAATCATGTTATATTCTATTTGATTATATACTATCAATAAAGTCTTGAGTAGTCTAAAAGATTAATCCTTAATTGTTCTAGAAGAACTAATATGATAAATATTTGACAGTTTCTAAAGAATTATTTACTATACTTTGTGTTGATTTATTTTATCTATTTTATATTCTTTTAATTTTATAACACAAAATACAAAGCCTAGCCAAAGCCTAGAGATTATCAAATTACCCTGACTAAGCCCAAGTTGAAATTGGGTCAGCCGGGGTGAGCCGAATTTACATCCTTTTGCCTATCCAACCTTATTGCCAATGAAAAGGTGAGAGATGAGCAAAGCAAGCTGCAGTTAGGTGAAGGTTTCCCAAGCTTGCAATTCAATGTAACATAAGAGTGGTAAAAAATCATTTAGTTAGGTAGTACGAGATTCTTTATTACTCATGCATTTTAGATTTTGTTTTATGTTATTTATTACATTAAAAGTCTCTTTATTAATTATAAATTCAAGTTGGTGACTTAACAAAATATGTATATCCTAATTTAATAAAGATAAGTACTGAGCAATTGATATTACCTAACCACTGGTCTTTTTTTGTAAGACTTGATTGTTGGGCCTAATTAAGTATGTCATAGACGTAGAACTTGGCTTGATTTCGTCAACCAAATGAGTTTCTATCACTAATCAGATTTTGAAAGTTTTATAGAGAATTTGAATACATAATGATGTGATTAAGTGATTATTTGTGGTATTTTCATTGCAAAGCAAAACATTCACATCCACTATTTTGGACCATAAACTATCATTGAATCAAATCGTTCTGTAGTTTTTTTTTTGGTATAAAAAGAGTAATATGCAAATAAGTTTTTTTATATAAAACTTTCATACAAAATGATGTCTTCAGTGATTCTTGTGGTTCTATTTCAAATTCAAATGCTCATTATTTTGATTCATAATTTAAAAAAAATACTATTTTTTTTAAAAAATTGTACAAAAAACTCACCAGAATGATGTAGCAGTGGTATTGAGTGATATTGTTACAATTAAAAGGCGTTATAATGAATATTTTGTTTTAAAATAAATAACTCTTATTCAACCACCTCATTCTACTGAGAAATTATGTATAAATTTTTTTAACTTTATAGTATTACTCTTTAAAAATTATGACTAATATGCCATTCTATTAGACCCTTTGTTTTTGGTATAACAAGAGTAATATTGTACAAACAAGAGAAAGTTAAGACATGGAACTTGGGGGAAGGAAGGCAAGGATAGATTAAAAAAAAAGGAAAAAATATCTCTCTCTCTCTCTCTCTCTCTCTCTCTCATATTTCCTTCCACTATCTTTTCATTATTTTTACAAAAAATTTTCTTTAAGGAAAAAAAATTTCTTCCCTCATCCTGTCCCTTCCCAAGTTGCAAACATACTATAACACACTTTAAGAGTATCTTCAACCTACCTTTAAATCTTTAAATTTAAAAGTAAATTTTAAATTTTGTCCTCCAACCCACTTTCATTTCTTTAAAAATCTAAAGAAATAAAGGTGGTCTTCATTTGCCACCTTCAAATTTAAAGGTCTTTAAAAAAATTTGAAAGCCCTTTCATTTCACTATTTATGTAGGGCCAAAGCATTGATTATGTTTGATTCTTATACTAATCATTATTTTAAGCCTAAATAATGTATTATTTACTATTTAAATACTATTTTAATAAATATTTAATTTAAATTTTCAATTAATTCATTTTTTACTTTGTTAAATATTTATTTAATTTGATTTTTTTATATGTCGAATAAATAATTATTTATATTTTACTTGCTTTTATTTATCTTGAAATTATTATTTATATATAAAATTAATTTTTTTTATTTTATTGATTTTTTATTTATTGAAAAAAAATACTCATGATTCTCAAATAGGTGGATCATCTATTAGTTTTAGTCACGGTAATTTTAGTAGCTTTAGCCACTATGAAGGTGGGTATGAAAGAGTAGACTTACCATCTTATTAATACTTGTAATTTTAATTATCTAAGTCTCATTTTATATGTTTGTATTAGTTCTTTATTGTATTTTAATTTTTGTTAAATTTATTTCATTAGTTTGTAATAGGTTTTTTTTCATGTAATTTAATTTTTAATTTCATAGATAGATCATTTAGTTTAAAAATATTAAATAATTTAATTTTAATTAAATATTTAGTAAATAATTATAATTTAGATTAAAATTTAGTAATAAATAATTTTATTTTTAATAAAATGAGAACACAATATATGATTTTTGATTTTTTTTATATAAAAAAATAGTAATTTAAAGAATAAATGGTGAAAATAAAAATTAATTGGTTAGAGTAATAATATAAAGAAGTGAGATTTATAAATTTTAAATTTAAAAAAGTTGTCAAAATAAAAATAAATTTAAAACTTATGGTTGAAGTCCAACTTGTCCTTTTCGGCTTTTCGGTTTTTCACTTGACGTGGACGGTGAAGAAAAATGATGAGGAATTGATGTCATCGAAATTCCTCATCAGTTTGCAGCTGTGCCTCTCTCTCGTTGCAATCTCTTGAGCATTGTTTTTCACTCCGAAGCAAACCAACAAAACAACCTGTCATTCATGGCGCTCTCTCTCCTCCTCTTCTCTCTCCTCCTCCTCGGCCAACCTTTCTCTACCACGGCAAACATCCACAAAACAACCGTCTTCAGATCAGAGCTCATTTCCGAGCCCACTCTTTCCACTGAAGATGTCCCATTGACCACATTCTTTGAAGTCACCAAACCCATCAAACTTCCCAGATCCAAACCATGCTCATACCTCGTCCTCCAACATGAATTCGGCTACACTTATGGTAAACCACCTGTTCTTGCCAATTACACCCCTCCTTCAAATTGCCCATCTCAAAATTTCGCCAAAGTTGTCCTTGAATGGAAGGCAACATGTAAAGGTAGACAATTTGATCGCATTTTCGGGGTTTGGCTCGGCGGCGTTGAGCTCCTCCGGAGCTGCACGGCGGAGCCGAGAGCCACCGGAATTATTTGGACAGTCAAGAAGGATATTACGAGGTACTATTCATTGCGCATGACCAATCAAACACTTTCTGTTCATCTTGGTAACCTTGTCAATAGTATTTACACTGGTGTGTACCACGTGAACATCACAATCCATTTCTATCCTGCTAAATTGGATAATTCGGTGAATGGGTATAATTCCCGGGCGGATTTGATCTTACCCATTTCGCGAAATCTCCCATTGAATGATGGGTTGTGGTTTGAAATCGTGAATTCAACAGATATACAATCGAAAACATTGAAGATTCCCCAAAATGCATACAGGGCTGTGCTGGAGGTTTATGTTTCATTCCATGAAAATGATGAATTTTGGTATTCAAATTTGCCGAATGACTACATTACTGCGAATAACCTCACAAACACACCGGGGAATGGGGCTTTTAGGGAGGTTGTGGTCAGTTTGGATGGTACAGTTGTTGGGGCAGTTTGGCCATTTACTGTGATCTATACTGGAGGAGTCAATCCCCTTCTATGGAGACCCATTACCAGTATTGGATCTTTCGATCTCCCTACTTATGATGTTGAAATCACCCCATTTTTGGGAACAATGCTAGATGGAAAGGCTCATGAGTTTGGATTTAGTGTAACGAACGCTTTGAATGTGTGGTACATAGATGCAAATTTGCATGTTTGGTTGGACAAGAATAGTGTAAAAACCGAAGGAAAGCTCCTGAGCCACAGCAGCTTGGCTCCTGTTATTACATTTGTATCAAATTTTACAGGTCTGAATGGAAAATTCTTGACTAGTGCTAGTAGATACATATCATCAGCAGGATGGGTGAGATCGTCCCGTGGGAAGATCAAAACCAATTCAACCCAAGCATTTGATTACAGAAACTTCATGGTGATGGGGAAGGATGGGAACTTGCAGATTGTGAATCAAACAATAGATTTCAATGACACTGTCCATGCCAAGGTGCCATCTTCTTCTATTTACTCAATCAAATCATTTAAAAGGTTTCCCCTTTACCTGTACTCTGACTCCATGGACCAAGGAAATGGAAGTTACACATTGGTGGCGAATCTAACAATGGGTTTTAATGAGAAAAGGGTTAAGGCTGGTGATTTTGGATTCTTTTCCAGTTCTCTAGAAAATTTGCAGAATGGGCAGGGGATTATCAATGTGAAGGACAACTTGGTGACCAGTGGCTTCGGGAGTACACAGCAAGCATACCAATATGATGGTAGTGAATTGTGCTATTTTCGAAATGTGAGCAGCTCCAATTACACTATTCTTTACGATCATGTGGGCAACACTTGCAGCAAAATAATTCCGGGGGCTTCTTTTGGTTTTGAGCTTGGCTAATTTTGGTTTTGGCTTCTATTCTGATTTTCATGACAATAAGAGATGTCATTGAATCGTTTCTGTTGGTTGATGCTTCAATTGCTTCATAAAAGAGTTATCCTGTAAGTATTCTGGGGTGTTTCGAAAAATCGGTGGATTGAACGAAAAGGAACTGTGTTGTAATCTTCAACAATCATGAACTTGAATCATGTTTTTTAATACCGTTGTTGTAAATTTCTAGTTATTTGTACTCAAACGGGCCTTGGCTTGGTCTTTCAAGTGGAATCAATTACTTTTAAGCATGGTGAGAAACAGTTAATTACTTTCATTGTTACTGTCATTAGGACCTCTGCAATAGAAAGTTCTGCAACTGATGAAGTTTTTTTTTGCCATCCGGCGTAGTTTTCGTATCTGCTGAAGTTGTACATTCCATTTTATCAGTGTGTTCTCCCCCTTCTTAATTTCATGACTTGCTTTATTGAATGTTGCAATATGAGTCTTTCCAGGATCTCTCTTTTTACTTCTGCAGCTACTTTGATTCCTTTATTTTATGCAATTTTGTTTAACCTATCTTTGGATCTATCATTCTCTAATATCAATTTATAGGAGGGTACTGGGTGCGATAGGAACCAGCTACTTTAAACCCAAGTTCCATAAGAAACATTTGCAAGTCTTTTATCTTTTGATTTCTGTTTTTGAATACGCCTTCCAAGTAAGCAAGTTTGGCCCGAGGCCAGGCCAAGCTGGAGCCTAAGCGCAATATGGGCCTGAGACTAGGTTTATTAGTCCGTTTCCCGTGGCTCGGTTCCCAACCTTTGGGTCCTGTTTGAAGCCCCCACAGAGAGCCTGAAAAAATTATAATTTTGGAAACATAAATTAAAATAACGAAATGAATAGCTCGGTAGTCCCTTATGGTCGTGGGCTGAGCCAGGTTGTCAAATTGGGCTGACTAGGCCCAAGTTGAAACCTAGTTACCCTGTGGGCCAAATTTACATCACTGTATGACAATATCTACCTGACCTTGTTGCCCCTGGAAAGGTGAGAAATGAGCAGAGCAAGCTGCAGTTGTGCTGAATTTCTGGTCCGGAACCAAAAGCTATTATAGGTTTCCCAAAGCTTGAAGTTCAGTGTTACAGATGCATTATCAGAAAATATTCAGTACAGACCAGACTTCAAGACAAAACTATATAAGAAAACCCAAAGAAAGAGATAAATACATAAACAGGGAAAAAAAGACCACTGGTCAAACAGTACTACTTGTGCGGCTGCTAAGTATTCATCCAAATAAATTAGGATATGGTGTATTTTATTACATTAATAATATAAATTTGTTATTAATAAAAAAATTTTTAGTGTAACAAATAATACATAACAAAATCTGATATGTATGAGTACTGAAAAATTTCATACTACTTGATTACTGGACTTTTTTCTCATAAGAGAGATGGATAACTCGAAAACAAAAACTCAAAATTTTCCACCGAAGCCTTCGGAAACAAAAAATAAAGAAGAAGTTGGAAACCAATGATTGGAACCCGAATTTAGTATATGAAAAAAAATAGAACAAAAAAAATAAAAGAGAATTTTTATTTTATTTTCTCTCATCTTTCTCTTTTTTCTTTTCTTTTATATCACCAAATTCTTGATCTAAATACAGCTTAAAGGTAATGCCAGTACGACTATAAATGAGCCGAGCCAAGCCGAGCTGAGTATTAAATTGTTCAAACTTGGTTTGACAATCTTAATGATCTTGAAATTAGGTTCAAATTTGGCTTGTTTAATTTTTGAGCCTATTTCAAACAAGTTTTAATTCAGTCGAGCTCAAACAATTTAAATTTTTTATTATATTTTTATTTATCAAGTAAAGTTTAAATTGAATTTAAAAAATTAACAAAATTTAAAATATGTTCAAATTTAACTTATTCATATAATAAGTTGATCTCCAATCAACTCTTAAGGAGTTAAATTCGAATAAATTACTTCATGTTAAAGCTCTAGGTCTAAAAACTCAATGCCTCGAGCGAAGATGGCCCATGATGAAACTCTACCCAGCCGCGCTTGCAGGACAGAATTTCCCGACCGTGGCATGGACATTAACGCGCATCCTCGACTTGACGTTGACCCGTAACTCCTGGAGTCGGTAAAAAAACTATTTTCTACTCATCAACGTTTCATATAGTAAGTCCAACTTTGTTCTTTTGCCCTTTGCTTGACGTTGACGAAGAAAAAACGTGTCAAAATTTATGTCATCAAATTCCTCCCCTGTTTGTACCACACTCTCGGGCATTGTTTTCACTCCAGAGCCGAAGTGTGTATATATATATATATCTGAAACCACTGAAGCAAAGCAACAACACAACACAAAACCATCGTCAATGGCTCTCCCTCTGCTCGTCTTCTCTCTATTCCTCCTTGGCCAACCTTTCTCTACCACAGCAAACATTCACAGAACAACCCTCTTCAGATCAGAGCTCATCTCTGAGCTCAAGTCCTCCACTAAAGCTCCGTTGACCACTTTCTTTGAAGTCACCAAGCCCATCAAAGTACCCAGAACCAAACCATGCTCATATCTCCTCCTCCAACACGAATTCGGCTTCACATATGGTCAACCACCAGCTTTTGCTAACTACACACCTCCCTCAAATTGCCCATCTCAAAATTTCGCCACAATTGTCCTTGAATTGAAGGCAACTTGTAAAGGCAGGCAATTTGATCGCATTTTCGGGGTCTGGCTCGGCGGCGTAGAGCTCCTCCGGAGCTGCACGGCGGAGCCGTCACCCGCCGGAATTGGTTGGACTGTCGAGAAGGATATTACGAGGTATTATTCATTGCTTATGACCAATCAAACACTTGCTCTTTATCTTGGCAACCTTGTTAATAGTATTTACACTGGCGTGTACCACCTGAACATCACATTCCATTTCTATCCTGCTGAAGTCCATCACAATTCTCACAAGTCAAATTTGGATAATTCGGTTGATGGGTATGGTTCCAAGGCCGATTTGATCTTACCCATTTCGCGAAATCTACCATTGACTGCTGGGTTGTGGTTTGAAATCGCCACTTCAACTGATATAGGATTGAAGAAGTTTAGTATTCCCCAAAATGCATATAGGGCTGTGTTGGAGGTCTATGTTTCATTTCATGAGAATGATGAATTCTGGTATACAAATTTTCCGAACAGCTATATTTCTGCAAATAATCTCACGAATACGCCGGGGAATGGGGCTTTTAGGGAGGTTGTGGTGAGTTTGGATGGTATAGCAGTTGGTGCAGTTTGGCCTTTTACTGTGATCTATACTGGAGGATTCAATCCCCTCCTATGGCGACCCATTACCGGTATTGGATCTTTCGATCTCCCTTCTTATGATATTGAAATCACTCCATTTTTGGAAACAATGCTAGATGGAAAGGCTCATGAATTTGCATTTAGTGTCGCGAACGCTTTGAATTTGTGGTACATAGATGCAAATTTGCATGTTTGGTTGGACAAGAAGAGTTTAAAAACGGAAGGAAAGGTCTTGAGTTACAGTGGCTTGGCTCCTATTATTACCTCAGTATCAAATTTTAATGGTCTAAATGGAAAATTTTCGACTAGAGCTAGTAGATCCATATCGTCAAGTGGATGGGTGAGTTCATCCCATGGGAAGATCACAACCAATTCAATTCAATCATTCAATTACAGTAACTTCATGGTGATGGGGAAAGATGGGAATTTGCAGATTGTGAATCAGACAATCGATTTCAACGACAGTGTCTATGCCGACAAGATGCCATCTTCTTCTTCTTCTATGTTCTCAATCAAATCATTTAAAAGGTTTCCCCTTTACCTATACTCCGATTATGTGGACCAAGGAAATGGAAGTTACACTTTGGTCCGCAATCTGACATTGGGTTCTAATGAGGAGAGGGTTGAGGCTGGTGATTTCGGATTCTTGTTTGGTTCTCTCAAAAATTTGCAGAATGGGCAGGTTATTGTTGTTGTCAAGGGCAACAAGGCGGTTAGTGCATTAGCTAGTACACAGCAAGCATATCAATATGATGGTAGTAAATTCTGCTATTTTAGAAATGTGAGCAGCTCCAATTCCGCTATTGTTTCCGATAATGTGGGCAATACTTGCAGCAAAAAATTTCAGGCTCGTGTGGGTTTCTAAGCTTCTAGCGGCATCTGGTTATTGTGATAATAAGAAATGGCATTGAATCTATAGGTTGATGCTGAAATTGCTAAATAAAGAGAGTTCTCCTGTTAGCATTCTGGAGAATTTCGAAAAGTCGGTAGGCAGAATGAAAGGAAGTGTGTCATAATCTTCAACTGTCGTGAACTTGAATCATGCCTTTTCATAATGTTATTGTTGTAAAATTTCTAGTTGTTTGTATTTCAACTGGCCTTGGCTCGGTATTATTATAATGAAACACTACCTTTCGTAGGGTCTCTGTTTTTACTTATGAAGCTACTTTGATTTCTTCATTATATACAAGTTTGTATTAGCATATGTTCGGACCAATTATTCCCTAATAACAATTTAGAGGGTACAATTGGAATCAGCAACTTTTAAACCTTTAGTTTCATAATTAGCTTAACTTTTATCCCCATCTGAAAATGGAAACATTTTTAGTCTTCCGTTATCAAGTCTCATACTGCAATGAAGAGATGATTTCATCGGCATCATTGATTATCTATTTAAGTAAGGCGTCAACCTAATATCAAATGGAATAGAGGCCTTCAGGATTTTAATTCATAAAATACTAGTTTTAGGGTAAGTTTTGCACACACCTTTACTAATCCTCTTTCCTCTTTCCGAACCTATAAAGGCACGTCATTTACGTTTGAATTAGGATATTTACAAGAGATAAATTTTTTACAATCAACTTTTGCATTTGGCAAGAACTCTTAACCTCCAACAGAGAAATCAAGAATTCTGACCAACTAGATTAACGTCAAACCTAGAACAAGGAATCATGGGCCGGAGAGAGAGAGAGAGAGAGAGAGAGAGAGTTATCCTTGATTCTAGCTTCTGAATATGCCTACCCAACCTCGTTGCCTCAAGTTTTGCATGCATTGCCGAACTCTTACGCATTCTTCCTCCCATTGCTGTTGCAGTGGAACTGTGAATATCCTTGATTCTTGCACTGGGACAGGATTATGACTCAGAGAGAGGTTATGATTACAGAGCATTGACAAAATCTAGCAAAGAAAGAGAGAGGAAACACTGTGGCTTAAGATGCAACAACCTCAGAGCAGAGCTTAAAATCAAAACTGCAGAAAGCTATTTTACAGCTATTTTATAACAATGTAGAATCGTAGATCCTGAGTTAGAAAGCTTTTAGTGAAGTGGAACTGCCAAAAAGGATGAGATAATGCCCATTGTAAAGCAGAAAGGCCAGCAGCAATATGTGAAGTGAACAAGCTGAAGCAGAGGTGAACGACTTCAACCAGTTATAGACTCAGGCCAACAGCTTTGGTTGCATTGCAATGGCTTTAATGATGCAGTTTTACTTATAGTTACGGAGAAGCAGCAAGCCTCTTCCCCAATCATACTAGGGAGCAGACAGCTAGGATTCAAACCCCATCCGCGATTAAAAAAAAAAAAAAAATTTTGCAATTGAAAATTTTTCTCTGCCTTTGACGTTTTTGTAATGCTTGAATCTCTATTTCTTTTAACCAGATTTTCATTACTGATAAGCCAAGGTTACTTGGTTCCCATTATCAAATACATGTGGGATCTGTGTGTGTGTGTGTGTGTGAGAGAGAGAGAGAGAGAGAGAGAGAGAGAGAGAGAGAGAGAGAGAGAGACTGGAGAGAAACTGGTAGAAATTTTAATTTTAATTTTCTTTCCCTTTTTCCCTTACAGTTTGTTTGGAACTAGGGAGGGGATGGAAGAGAATAAAAATTCTCTTTTCTTGTTTAATTCTATCTAAAAGAGAATGAGAAGAGAAAAGAAAGAAGAGGGAAAAAAAACACTCTCTCTTCCTGACAATAAATATTTTGAGAGTAGGAGGGGTGCGAAGCTTTGGGGCCTAGGTTACTTTCAAGCCCGTTATGCTCTCCTCTTAGCCGAGTAGGGGTATTTTCTTCTCGGTTGGCCCATTGAGACAGGAATTTCCCTGGCAACCAAAAGTTATTATTAGACCCCTTTACATTGAGAGATCATTAAGAGTGCACAGAAGGATCAAATAACCCGCCAAGCGAACTACCTCAGCATCATGGGTTGGTTCTGCTCTGTTCCAGCATATGTTCAATTATGTTACCCTAGAACCGATGAAATCAATTCGGTGTTTGAGATTTTAGTTACTTTGGTGAATTCTATTTAGACACTGCAAGAAGTCAAAATTATTGAGATAGTATCACAGCATAGGTAAGTACTACTGTAGCATGCTCTTTTATTGTTGTTAATTTGTTGTTTAGTATAATTTGATTCAAATCACCAAATGATGGAGGTCAATATGAAAATCAATGTAGACAAAGACATGGGCATTAACAATTTTCTTGAAGATAGACTCGAGTTAAAGCTTTCAAATAGTTGAGATTGAGGCTTCATTGAGTAAAGTTGAAAAATATCAACGTAGTAACTACAGGAATCATGATCTTAGTAACTATCAGTAACGCGTGTTTAGTTGTCATGTATAAGAATCAACTATCATTAACGCGTGTTTAGTTGTCATGTACATATAAGAATCAATCAAATAGATCTTTGTTTTTTTTTTTTTGTCATTTCTCCCTTATCCTTAAAAACTTTTTGCGATTCGTTTTCTGTTCAATCAATTATTTTGTTCATGATCTCAAGTACCCCTTTTTGGATTCTTTCCTTCATTACCACGTTGTTGTTTTCGTTCTTTCTTTCTTTTTATTCTTTTTAGAGAGGGTGTTCTAGGCTTCATTGTTAGTTTTAAAGATTTCATTTTATGGTTTGACATATTAATTAAGTCACTAACAATCTCAAGCTATTCCATGCAATACATTTAGAAGGGAAAGGCCTATTTTTTCGGTTTCTGAGGGTGACAAAGCTCACACTACAGCAATACAACTCTTAAAATAGCTAATTTTCATTCACCGATCATCTCCTACCAGAATTTCTATGCTGTATCAAAGTGTAATAAATCAAGGCCTTTGAATTTTCTTTTTCATAAAAATAGTAACTTAGGCATGAAATAGGATAATTTTCATGACTGGCACATCCCCTCAAAAGGTAAACTGCCGAAGCACGAATTTGATTAAATCATTAAGTAATGGACTGGACAATTATGATTATGAAGTTTGTGTAAGCTGAGGAGAGATCGGATATTTTACTGCATTGTCAGGAAGTTCATAGTAATGGATGATTAGCCATGTTTCTTGTCAGTCATGGGTGATAGAGATTCTACCTATACTTAGAATAATTTGCTTCACCAAATACTTCAAAAATTTTCCAGTAAAATCTTCTTATCCCTATATTCTCAGAAAAATCAAACTGTTCTATAATGAGGATTTATGAATCTGAAGCCTACTTAGAGATGATTTTAACTCTTTGACACAGAAATGGTACGTAAATTATGCAAGAAAAAAAATTCACAGTTTCTATTGGTTTCTTATATGAGTGTGTACAAACTTTAACTTAATAAATGTATGTATATATATTACCTGTATATACAAGGTGAAATAATAATCAGGCTAATGAAATTAACGGGTGAAATGAGGAGGAATCCAATGCTACTATGTTGACCGAGGTATAGATGAAGATGTGGGACAGATCACATCATATAAGTGGGGCATGCCAGCATATATTTCTCAATGAAAAATAAAATACCATTTGCTAAGCTATATACACAAATAATAGAGGGGCATATATAGCAATTTATATATCATTTTTCCTAGCTCACAAAAATCTTAAATGGAAGGAAACATAAATACCCTACTCTTAAGCCTTGAATCCAAACTAAAAAATAAAAAAATAAAATTTCCCCAAGCAAGTGTGCAAGAAAGTATCTTCCTAATATCAACACACTGACATATTATCCTCAAACATCATCCAAGTTTTCTTATGCAAAATATATGATGCAATCTCTAGACTTTTGAAAGAAATCATGGTGATAAAATCTGATTGTCTGTGATACAACATGATTAAATTCAAAGATAAAAGGAAAGAGAAGAGCATACACAGTACCTTAATTCTTGGTTCTATCTTCATCAACTTCACTCTTTAATTCTCACTTATACAATTAATATATACCACTTGAGCTCTATATTTAGGGCAAAAAAAGGTAAAAGAAAAGATCAAGGACTCAATCCGTGCATGGAATGAAATAGCATAGCAATATCCAATACGTAAGATAGAGCTCCAACACGTACTGATGAAGCTTGCGAGAGTATTATGAGGCCTGTAATAGTTCCAACATTCAGGAGTTAAACCGAGCTAAAAGAAAAAAAAATTGTGAAAAAATCAAAGAATGTACATATATGAGACTAACAAAAGCAATTCTGTTCAAAGTTAGAGGAACACTATTGCATCAATAATACTGGTAAATGTTTGAAGGATGAAAGAAGTTTGTTATAACTACGGAAATTTTGGGAATAACTAAGAGTTTTATGATTCATCAAGGCTAAAAAGAAATATTAACCAATAGAAATATATATCTGTCAGTTGATCAACCAAGAACAAATATATCCAAAAGATTAATTTCTGAGACACTGTGAAAAGCATAGCAATCAAGGGCAGATCCATGAAGGGGCGAGCAAGGGCAGCAGCCTCTACTGACTTGGTGACTTTCACTGTTTTAAATTTTATTTATATTTATTTGATCTTAAGTTATAAATATAATATATTGTCCCTACTAAATTTATTGATACTTACATGCGCCCCCACTAAATTTGATCCTAAGTTGTAAATATAGTGTATACAGCTTTTGTATAGAGGCAGAGCTCCTTTTTTGGCATCTTTAATATAATTTTTTTTTACTTATCAAGAAAAATAAATTTTTTCAATTAAAAAACAATTTGTATACTCTTCTATGTAAATTTTGCTCCTACTCAATAAAAATTCTGCATCCGCCCCAGATAGCAATATAAACTAATGTGATGGTATTCCTTCAGCTCTTGTCCTGTACAAGTAAAAGATAACAATCAAGACAATGTTTGACCAGATTAAAAACAAGACCATAGAATGCATGGCAATGAAGATCTCCATGAAATCTCAGACAAATAGCTGATGTTAATGATACCAAAAACAAAAACATATATATAGGAAATAATATGGTGAGAATCTAAGAACGAATATGAGGGAAAAAACGGTAATGCATTTTTAAACTAAACAAGCCCTACGAGTCATTCTTTTGGATTTTCTACTACTAATTAAGACCCTTTATAAACACTTAAGACAATTTAAACTAGATCGGTGAATTGGATACCTAATTCAAGACCAATAAACTACACTGATGTGTGATAAATAAAAAAATAGTAGCGGTAATCATGAATTTTGGGAATCTTCTGTTAATTTTTTCATCGAGACAATCTTACAATTTTCCATTGATCAATCCAAAAAGAATTCATCCAGAAATTTCCTAGTATGTGTAATGATTCAAAGCAATGCAGGGTGATACAATTTTTAGCACTTGTCTGATCCAGGCTAAAGACAATCTTCTTCATTACCAAAGAAAAGGACATCCATACAATAGGAATTTGAAGACAGAGAAGAAGAATATAGAAAGAAAAAAAGTTGGAGGCATACAAGTCTTGCAGCAGGAAGAGATATCCTCTTGCATTTAAGATCCAAAAAATCTAAAGAAAAATAGCTGATATGCTGATGTATTAACCACACCAACAAAGAAACAAATTAAACATAAACATTGGGTTCATTAAATATACATGTTTTCTTATTTATTTAAACATTTAAAAATTGTAATTATGCAGATAATGTGATCATGCGTCTAATGGCCATTCATGGTGGGCACAAGATCGTGAAGAATCCTAGAAGGGCCAAAACTAGAGAAAGGTAGACTTACAAATAAGAGATTTTAACTTTGGATATTAACCACCAAAAATCTGTGATTTTGCATGAGAGAGAGAGAAATTCCTATTTCATAATTGCCCCAAACGTTTGGTAAGAGTGAAAGATGTTATGGTAAAGTTACATGAGTTATTCTCTGAATATATATATATATATATATACTCTCAAAGTGACTATGTAAATTAGGGTTTTGGAACCCTGGGCCTAGGGTTTACTATGAAGGGAATGGGATGTCTCAATTCTGAACAGAATGCATAGTTCAATTATTGAATTCTTTTCCAGTTTTTAGGATCTCCTCATTTAAGGACTCAGATCTAAACTTATGAATAGAAATATATATATATATATATATATTTAGTTCACAAGCCTTATGGTCCATCAACGTCACAAAATATCACACATCTTGTTCAACTTCATGAAAGTTGAATTGAATTTCATGCTATATCTGCCAGATCCAACTTCTAAAGATGCTATACCCACTTGTAAACAAAAATGGGAAAAATTACCATTCTGCTGAAAGCAATCAAGAAGACTGCATCGGAAAGTTTGAGGCGCCATCGGGGGCATTCATTGGATTCCTCTTCTTCTTCTTCTTCTTATATGGGATGCCTCTTGCCTTAGCTTGAGAGTCCCTCACCTCGCGTAAATAAACGCGTATAGCTCCACTGGCGAAAGGGTTAGTCTCCGGTAAGCCACCATTCTCTTCGTAGGCGGCTCTAAGGCGGCCGATGAGTGCATCTAGGCTTCCCCAAGCTTGCCTAAGAGGGCAAGTGCAAGGCCCTGGCGGCTCAGGCTGTCCGAAAAAGACACAACCTTGTAAGTGCACCTTAGTCTTCCCAAACTGGTCGAGGTATCGGAGAAAATCTAGTACAAGGTTGTAGTTGCACTGAGACATGGAAACTGGAGGCCTCTGGTTCTTCAAGTACTGGCCAAAAGTGTTCCAATCACGCCGCTTCTGCGACTCATACCGGCTCAGCTGAGCTGGCTGCTGCTGATGATCATCAGCAGCCGATCGCGACGATCCTTCTCCTGATTCTTTTCCTTTCTCACTTGCCATCAGAGGATGGAAATGAGTTCTTGTGAATTGGGAGGAGAGAATTATAGAAGGGAAGATATTACTTTGTGGGTTTTGGGATTGCAAGAGAGAACAAAATTGAAGTGGAGAAAGATGGAGATCATGGGGGCTACTGAGGAGACATGGTATGGTATGGGACCAATGAGAGTGCTTTAGCTCTTCTTTTTCTTCCTCCCATCACATTATTTTCTTCCTTTAATGGTTACTATTAGCATTTTATTATAATTTTATTATAATTTTTTTAATTTTTTTTTTCATATATTTATAATTATGTTACGATCATCAAAGCAATCATTATCAAGCATATTAGCAAATTTGGCACTATGATTTGGGCCCTAGTGACTAGGTTGCCAGCGCAAGTAACCCGAGTTTAGGGCACGTTTGGTGTGCAGTTAAAGAGTAAAAGGGAAGGCGAACATAAAAGATCGATGTAGCATCTTCCTAGGTTTAGGGTGATGAACAAACTTGTCTCCTTTAATTTGTTTTTTTAACGTATTTAAAAGTAAAGGATGGTTGACTTTAGGTAGTAACTAGCCTTTAATGGTTCAGGTTCTTTATTAGGAGTAAACTCTTCTTCTTAATATATAGCTGAATTTTACCGGATGCCTATACCCAAATCACATAAACAAGAAAAAATTTAAAATTATTGAGAAAATGACTTATTTATTTATTTATTCTGAGAAATTTGATTTGGAAGGTATTGTTTGTTTTACAAGATGGTTAAACTAGGAGGTTTCTCTTTCTTTCGGTAGGGGCAGAAGACATGCATAGGATGAGCACAATAAAACTAGGGATGACATTGAAATAGTGGCGAAGTTGGAACAGTGCGTTGAAAGTCTTAACTATTGGAAATATATAGCATGATATGATCATTGTTTAAAACATCGCGTTAATAATGTGTTATAAAACTAAATGAATATTAAGTAAGTAAAATAATCAAACATAGTATATAATAAAAGTAGTTCTTCTGAAACTGTAAAATAATAGTTAAATAGTTCTTCTGAAACTATTAGGAATAGATCTTTTTGATCACTCAAGAATTTATTTCTATAATAGAATAAAACATGAAATACAACCTGAACTTAAATATTTTACCTACACTCTTTACTTTCTTCTTTCTTATCTATTTTTCTCTCCTCTTCTTTCTCTCTTTTCTCTTCCTTTTCTTTCTCTCTTTTTTCTCTCTTTTCTTTCTCTCTTCGAAATCCCTTTTATACATGCAGCTGATTGGACTATTCTACTAAATTTATTAGGTTGCAATCACATGTTGAGGTTGGTGAAGGTCATCTATCATTCTTCTTTCATAACACTCCCTCTTGGATGACCACCACAAGAAATCTCATAAAAATCGTGGTGAAGGAAAAATAGATGTGCTAAAATTGCCTCATTAAAATCTTGTCAAGAAAAATGTTATGAAAAAAAAAAAAAACTGTTAGCGAAAGAAAAAGAGTATAGTTTACGACTCTCTCTCATTCATACATCTGGTATGAAGTTGAAGTTGATAGCTTCAATTGTTCAAAATGAAAGATCTTTGAGACGACACATGTCAATGTTGTGTACTAATTTCTCAAATGTTGCAGTTGGTAGTGCTTTAGTAAATAAGTCTGTCAAGTTTTCACTTGAACGTATCTGCTGGACATCACTATCACAGTTTTTCTGGAGGTCATGTGCATAAAAGAAATTTGGCGATATATGTTTGGTTCTATCACCTTTGATATAGACTCCCTTAATTTGTACAATACATATTACATTATCTTCATATAATATCGTTGATATATCTTTGATCGAGAATAGTCTGCAACTGCCTTGAATATGTTGAATCATTTATTTCAACCAAATGCACTCTCCACTTGCTTCGTGAATTGTGATTATCTCATAATAATTTAAAGAAGTTGCAGTTAGTATTTGTTTTACAGGTCGCCAAGATATAGCAGTATTACCATAGGTAAATACATACCTACTTTGTGATCGTATTTTATGTGGATCCGAAAGGTAACCAACATCTGCATAGCCAACTAACTCTGATTTTAGTCCCTTTGCATAGAACAAACCCATATCCGTTGTTTCTCGTAGGTAACAGAATATATGCTTCACTCCTTTTCAATACCTCTGAGTTTGTGCAGAACTATAGTTTGCCAATAAATTGATAGAAAATGTAATATCGGGTATTGTACAATTTGCAAGATACACAAGATCTCCAATAGTGCTGAGGTATGGTACTTTAGGACCAAGAATTTTTTCACCATCTTTTTGAGTGCGAACATGATCTTTTTATATATCTAGTGATCGGACAATCATGGAAAAAATCAATGGATGAGTTTTATCCATATAAAATCGATTTAGAGCCTTTTCTGTATATGTGGATTGATGAATGAGAATTCCATTTGATAAATGCTCAATTTATAATCCAAAACAAAATTTAGTTTTTTTAATATCTTTCATTTCAAACTCTTTCTTTAAATAACTAGTAGTTGTTGTAAGCTCTTTAGAAATTCGAACAAGATTCAGATCATCAACATAAACTGTAATAATAATAAATCCAGATTTTGATTTTTTAATAAAAACACATAGACAAATTGTATTATTCACATATTCATTTTTCAATAGATATTCATTAAGACGATTGTACCACATGCGTCTAAATTATTTTAACCCATACAAAGATCTTTGAAGCTTGATATAATATAAATTTCGAGATTTTGAAATATTTGCTTCAGACATTTTAAATCCTTCAGGAATTTATATATATATATATATATATATATCATTATTTAATTTACTATATAAATAGGCTGTCACGACGTCCATCAAACACATATCTAGTCCATCTGAAATTAACAAAATAATTAAGAATCTAAACGTAATGGCATCCATTACAGGAGAGTATGTCTCATTATAATCAATACCAATCCTCTGTAAGAAATCTTATGTTACTAGTCGCGCTTTATATTTCACGATTTCATTTTTCTCATTTCGTTTTCGCACGAATACCCATTTATATCCAACCAATTTTATATCTTCTGGTGTTTGGACTATGAGTCCAAATACTTTGCATTGTGCTAATAAGTTTAATTCTGTCTCAATAGCTTTTTTCCATTTTGACCAATCATTTCTATGTTGACATTCGTTAACTGTCTGTAGTTCATTCTCTTCATTACTTATTGTTAGTGTGAGAGCCACTTTAAATGAAAATATATTGTCGACAACAATTTTATTTCTATTCCATCTTTCTCATGTATTCATATAATTTATTGAGATCTCATTACTTTCCTCTACAAAGGATATCTCTTTAGGAGGTTCCTCTTCTGAAAATTCTTTTACAAGAGTTCCTTCTTCTGGAGGTTTATATATTGTGGTTTCTTCAGGAATACTAACTTACTTATGTATTTGTGCATTTCTTTTTTTAAGAACTATGTCTTTTGCACCGACAGGTCTCCCACACTTCATGCGTGCTTCATATTCATTTGCTGCTATCTTAGCAGATTGTCCTGCAGGGACATCAATACGTGCTGGGGTATTAGCAGTTGGTATATATGATTTTGTTATCTTCTTTGTGTTAGTAAATACATTAGGTAATTGATTTGCAATCGTCTGTAACTAAATAATCTTGTGAACTTTTGATTCACATTGACTTGTTTAAGAATCAATATGAGATACTGCAGAAATATTTCAAGTGATCTCATGTTGCTTTTCTAATTGCATCTTATCTCCCCCTAATGGTAGGAAAAGAGTCTCATCAAAATGACAATCCGTAAAACGTGCAGTGAATACATTCCCTGTTAAAGGTTCAAGATGTCTAATAATAGATGGAGAATCAAATCCAATATAAATCCCAAATCAACGTTGGAGACCCATCTTAGTATATTGTGGTGGCGTAATTAGTACATATACAACACAACCAAAAACCCTTAAAGGTGAAATATTTAGTTATTGACCAAAAATAAGCTGTAATGGTGAATATTTATGGTAAGCAGTGGGTCGAATACGGACTAATGATGCAATATGCAATATGACATGTCCCAAAGCAGAAATAGGTAATTTTATTCTCACAAGTAAAGGTTGAGGTATAAGCTGAAGGCATTTAATAAAAGATTTAGCTAGAACATTTTGTGTGTGTGTGTATGTGCAATAGGATGTTCAAAATCAATTCCTATGGATATGCAATAATCATCAAAGGCTTGAAATGTAAACTCACCAGCATTATCCAGTGGTATTGACTTAATTGGGTAATTTGAAAACTATGCTCGTAATTTGATGATTTGAGCAAGAACCCTAACAAATACAACGTTACGAGTATAAAGTAAACAAACATGTGACTGTCAAGTGGATGCATCTATTAAAACCATAAAATAATGAAATGGTCCACATTATGGGTGTATCGGCCCACATATGTCTCCCTGAATTTTTTGTAAAAAGGTTAGGGATTTAACTATTACTTTTAAAGGGGATAGTCTCACAATTAATTTTCCTTATAAACAAGCTAGACATGTATAATCACTTGACAAAAGAATCTTCTGGTTGTTTAGTGGATGTTCATGAAAGTTCTCAATTATTCGATGCATCATTGTTGATCTCGATTGACCAAGATGATCATGTCAAAGTATAAAATTCTTTGGGTTAAAATACTTCTGGTGCATCACTTCAGGTCATCCCATAATTCTTATAGTTATATAATATAATCCAGAAAAGAAGGTAGCAAGTTTTTTTAATATATGTGTAAGCACCCCATTTTTGCCCGCTCGACAATCTCCGGCCCGACCGGGATCGATTTCCGACATCACAACACATGCAGGTTCAAGATGAGCCTTACAATCTCCACTCCAACCAGCTGGTCGCTTCTCGGGCCCACAAGGACCCGCCGGAGCCATAAGCACCATTATTCTAGGCAACTTTCCGGACCGAGCGGTCCCGGAAACCAACGCCATTCAGGTAGCTTTCTGGGATCGGGCTATCTTGGGGACCAACACCTTATCAAAAATTCCAGAAGGTTCACTTCTGGCGCCTGCTAGCCTGCTAACGTAGAATGTCCGTCATTTGGTAGTTCTCCGAGACCGGGCGTTCTCAGGGACCAACACCACCCTTCCAGGTAGCTTTCTAGGATAAGGCGTTCTCAAGAACCAACACCACCCTACAGGTAGCTCTCTAAGATCAGGCGTTCTTAGAGACCAACACCGCACAGGTAGTTTTCCGAGACTGGGCAGTCTTGGGAACCAGCACCTAGGTCAACATCGGCGCCTGCTAGCCCGACTCAGTGAAAAATGATCAAACCTGCACTTTGGGCCTCTAAGCACGTTTTAGGACAGTTCAAAATCCCTCAAAATGATAAGTCCATCCTTCCAAAATGTTGTTAAACCATTAGGCGTCCCCGGCACGCCATTTGGTCCAAATCCGGTCCTATTCCGGCCCACTCCGGTCAAAATGACCATTTTGCCCCTAAACACCTCAACACAGCGCAAACCCTGCCGAACGGTAAAAGACTCTCCCAAAACTATCCCTGAACAACTCTACACACTTAACACAACACACCAAACCATTGCTAACCATTTCTAACCAACCCTGGTCAAAATGACCGTTTTGCCCCTGGAAGCCCAAATATGCCCCGAAACAGCACCGGCTTTGGGATTTCGAGCAGAGGGTTTCACCACATGTCCTTGTTTAACCCAAGGAGGACCCTACGACACTAAGCTCACACGACGCGATAAAAGTTCCCTGGCGCGTCTCGCAGACGCTCCGCCCAAATTGTCTTTTTCCCCAATTCCCTAGTTATAACGCACCGTCAACTGACTTGAGGCCCAAATTGTCTTTTCTCCCGATTCCTTGGTTATAACGCACCGTCAACTGACTTGAGAAATGCATAAATCAAGAAATTCTCGAAAGCTCGTCCGTAGATCTTTCCATCGATACGGCTCGATCGAATGGATCGCTTCTTGAAGCCCTCCATTGTACGGTTCGAAAACTACAACTTTCAGCAACCCCTGGAGCATCTCGCAGACGCTCCACCAAGGTTGACTTTTTTTCCAATTCCCTGATCGAAACGCACCGTCAAACAACTTGAGAAATGCGTAAATCTGGGAGTTCCCGAAGGTATTTCTAGAGTACTTTCCATCGGTACGGTCCGATCGAAAGGATTGCTTCCCGAAGGCCCTGATCACACGAAACGAAAACAGCCACTTTCAAACACCCCCAGAGCGTATCACAGACACTCTGCAAAAGTAAACTTTTTGGCACATTTCCCAATACGATATCTCACACTTCGAAACATAATTCAAACTTTCCAAAAACATGAAAGTTCATCGGAAGCCTTGGGAGGATGTCCCGAGTGCAACCGATTCCCCCAAAACCTTTCCGATTGACTCAATTATCGAAGCAAAGTTTGGACGAACCTTCCCAGTGATGAAGCATATGCTACATGCGCTCAAATTTTGATCAGATCGACCAACTTTCGATCAGCGGTCGAGATTTAACCAGTACAATGGGTGCCACGTGTCATTCTGGCAATGGAACAGTACATGCGCATGTCCTACATGCGTAAGGCCAAATTTTGGCCATGCGCAAGGCCAAATTTTGGCCATGCGCATGTAGCACATGTGCAAGGCCTGTTCCAGATTGCCTATAAATAGAGGCCTCCCCCTTTGTATATTGAAGGTCCGAAATTGATGCGAAGTTCTGCTGAAATCACTCCATAAACTCGAATCCTTACATATGTTCCACCCCTCCAACACTTAGGCTAAATTCTACCTCTCTCAAGCCTATACACTCCATATACAATGCCTCAGACACACTTACACACTCCACTCTACCCTCTTAAGCCCTCTTGAAGTCACTCAAGCTCTAATCAAGACATCCATTGAAGATTACAAGTATAGTGAAGGCAAAAGGTGGTATTCCTTTTACATTTATACTCTCCCCCACTCTTCTCTTCTCTCTTCTAGCCTACTTAGGCTATTCTTTATTTTAATCCCCATCTTCAACCCCCTTTTCTTGCATGCTTGAGCCAAGAGGGCTCTTAGATCATGCCTAGAGGAAAGCAAGTGAGAGCCACCGTGTAGGAGGACCTCTCGCTAGCCTACTTTAAGATGGTATGGCCTAGGAGCCCCTTGTTTATGTAATGTAGCCTAAAAGCCTTGTATGTGAATCACGACCCCTTGCATGTTGCTATCTTGATCATGTCTTGTGTGCTTAGCTTCATTTTATGCTTATTGTCATGCTCCACAATGCTTACATTGCTCTTAATTTTATGCCATTTTCAAGTTTTACGTTTCTTTCAAAATCGTTCTAAGAGTTGGCCCTTTGAAATTTATGATGAGACCTTAGGAGTCATGCCTTGGAAAATCCCTCACTACCCGCTAATTCACATTTTTGCATCATTACATTACAACTTGTATAAAAGTTACTTTCAAACTCTCTAATTTTTAAGGTTTCCATTATCTCAAATTTAGTGGTTAAAATGGCCCCATGGAACCCTTTCTTGAGTGGTTTCCCTTTGTATTGGCCATAGGAGCCCTAAATTGTTATGATGGTCCCCTTTTCTCTTTATGCCCACCTAAGAATGATGTTCAAACTCTTTGATTTCTATGGTTCCTATTCTCTCAAGTTTAGTGGTTGGAATGGCCCCATGGAACCCTCTCTTGAGTGGTCTCCCTTTTGTTGGCCATATGAACCCTCTCTTGATGGAATGTTCCCTTTGAAAAATGGTTTTCAAAATCCTTCTCAAAAGATGATTTTCAAAAATGCATTCTCTCCATCTTTGCATCAAAAATTGATTTTTCAAAAATTGTCATCGTTATGTTGATTCTTGACCTCTTATACTTGTCGCGCCCAAATTTTTCGCACTGGAGGAATACTCACACAAGCGGAAAAAATGCTGTACTCTCTCGTTAGAACTCACCCTCCTAGAAGAATGAGTGCGACTAGGTTTGAATTGAAAACAGGTTTGAATAAAGGGCTTTTGAAAAAGATTCGAAGTCGCCACCTAACTTGATTAAGGTGAGTTAGGTCACCGAAAAACTAAGAATAATCCGAAAACTACACTTAGGGTTTTTGGAAAACGATTTAAAAATATCTCCTCAAGAGAGGGTTTTTAGGAAAATAGGTTGTTTGGCAATCTTTGAAAAACATTTAGCCCTTTTTAGAAAAATAACTCCTTTTGGTCTTTGAAATCAGTGATCTAGGTTCGGAGGTTGGTTATGTGTAGGGAAGATATCCTAAGATCATCACCCTACCCCGCCCTTTCGGTACCTACATGTCAATCTACCCTAGGTTCACCTATGAGAGTCTTCGACTAACTATAGTTCAACCCTATTCACTTTGAAAAAGAATGTTTAAAACGAAACTAATATGATGCATAATACGCACGTGCAAGATGAGAGAATTGGAAAATAGAAATTGATTTGAAAAAAAATTGATTTGATTTGAAAATAGATTTGAAGAAATGTAATTGAAATTGGAAAGTTTGAAAATTGAAAATAGAAATTTGAAATTGGAAGTTTGAAAGTAGATTGGAATTTGAGATTTGGAAAGATTTGGAAACCGCACCCATGAGGGTAGAATTGAAAGTTTGAAAAGTGTTGTGACCGCACCTATAAAGGTTGCCTACGTATCCCTTTGGGGGAATCAGGTTAGTCGTAGTTCGGACCGGAGTCCGATTGAAAAGAGATTGATTTGAAGAGAGAAATTGGATTAGAAGAAAGAGATTGAATTGAAAACTGGATTTGATTTGAGATTAGAAAAGGAGATTGAATTTGAGAAGATTGGACTTGCTTTGGAAAGATTGATTTTGGAAAGACTTGGTTTTAGGAAACCTAGACTTAGGAAAGATAGGGGACCTAGGAAAGACTTGAGATTAAGAAAGATTAGATTGGAATGTTGGATTTGGAAAGATCTTGAAAGATTTGGAAACTTGGAATTTAGAAAAAAATTTAGATTAGGAACATTTCGAATTAGGAAAGTGTCATTTTTGGAAAGTTTGAAATTAGGAAAGTTTTAGGTTTAGGAAAGTTTTGAAATTAGGAAAGTTTTAGGTTTAGGAAAGTTTTGAAAAAGGGAAATTTTGAATTGGAAAGCTTTGAAAACAAGGAAGCTTTGAAAATAAGAAAGTTTTGTTTTAGAAAATGTTTGAAAAAGGAAAGTCTTCAGTTTAGGAAATGTTTGAATTAAGAAAGTTTCAACTTAAGAAAGTCTTAAATTAAAAAAGCTTTGAGTTTAGAAAAGTCTTAGATTTGGAAAGATGTTGAAGTTTTGGAAAGTTTAGAATTTAGAAAAATTTTAGGTTTAGAAAGATTTAACTTAAGAAGGTTTCAAATTTAGAAAGTTTTGAATTTGGAAAGATTTGAAATTTAGAAAGTTTAAGATTTAGAAAGTTTTAGAGTTTTAGAAAATCTTGAGATTAGGAAAGGTTTGAGTTTAAGAAAGGTTTGAAAACTTAGGTCTAAGAAGTTAAGATTTGAAAAGAGGGTAGAATTAGGAAAGGGTTGAACTAGGAAAGATTTGAAAGTTGAATTTTAAAATTTAGGAAAGATTTTTATGTTCAAGTTTTGGAAACTTAAGATTTAGGAAAGTGGAAGTTTAGGAAGGATTTGAATTAGGAAAGAGTTGGATTAGGAAGGGATTGAATTTGGTTTCTAAAAGAGAAAGGTTGGATTTTGTTTCCAAAAACGGAGGACGGGATCTAGTTTCCTAAACGGGGAGATTGGATTCGGTTTCCTAAAGGGAAGGTAGGATTTGGCAAGGATTTGGAAAGGGAGACTCTAGAAACCCTAGATTTGTAAAATTATAGTTTTGACGTAGAAAATAGGTTTTGGAAACATGTATAGTTTGGATGTGAAAACAAGAGGTTTTGGAAACCTAGGTTTGGGGCAAGTTTGAAAACCATGTTTTTGGAAAGAAAATTAGGGTTCCCTAACGGTGGGTTCTAAGGCTTGACTTGGGCTCTAAGGAAAGAGTTTTTGGAAAGTGCGTTTTTGGAAACAAAGGTTTTCTAGAAGGGAATCCTAGGGAGGAGTTTTTGGAAAGTGAATTTGAAGAGGGAGTTTTTGGAAAAAGATTTTAAAGAAAAGGAGTTTTAGAAAGTGTGTTTTTAGAAACGTGTTTTTTGGAAGGAAAATCCTAAAGGGGAATTTCTAGAAGGGAGATTTTGAAAAAGAGAGTTTTTGGAAAGATTTTTAGGGAGCGTTTTTAAAAAGTGAATTTTTATGAGAGAGAGTTTTGAAAAGGAGTTGAAAAAGGGGGTTTTGAAAAATAGATTTTGGAGGGGAGTTTTTGAAAACAATTTTGGAGAGGAGAATTTTAGGAAAGTATGTTGAAAAAGAGATTTTTAAGAAGGGATTTTTGAAGAGAGAGAGTTTTGGAAAGTATGAAAACGTCTCACTTTCCTAAAGCAATTCTAACCATAAGTGGGTTAGAACCACTTTAGGAAAGCAGTTTCGAAAATCAACAAGATTTTGAAAATATGGACCATATTGGTCACTTTAAATGTAACACTTTCCTAAAGCAACCCTAGCCATGGAAAGGCTAGAATCACCCTAGGATTGTGATTTTGAAAACAACTTTTTGAAAAAGAGATTTTGATGCAATTTTCAAAACAAGTTTGAAAATGATTTTGAAAACGAGTTTGAAAACGAATTTTGGAAGATGCAAGATTATGATATGTACAATGCAATTTGGGGTCGTGAATATACAAGGTTAAGGCTTCACCACATAATCAAGGGGGTCGGACCCACGTTGTCTTTGGTTAGACTAGAAGAAAGCCCTCGACACGGTGACTCTCCAATAGCCCAATCCTACACATGGACCGGGAATCCCCTTGTTTCAAGCATGCAAAGAAAGGGGGGGAAAGAGATGGGGGATTAAAATAGAGAAAACCCAAGTGGGTTGGAGAGAGAAGAGAGAGGGGGAAGTACAGAAAATTAAAGAGAAAACCTACCGTATGTCTTCTTTATTTTGCGCGCCGCGCGGTCTTCGATCTTTGGTCTTTGTCTTGATCTTCACCTTCAGCCTTTAGGAGTTGTCTTCAAGCTTTTGGATGGCAGCTCTTCAAGTCTTCAAAGGATGGTTGAAGGCTAGTGTATGAGTGTATGGGGGAGTGTATGAGTGTATAGGAGGCTAGGGTTCGTGTATAGTGGCTAGGGTTTGGGAAAACCTAAGGAGGCTAGGGTTTTGGAGGTGCTCGAGCTCTGTATATCGAATTATAGGATTTTTAGGTTAAGTTTGTAGACCTCTTTCACGTTGAATGAGGCTTTGTATTTATGGAGGGAGGACAAACCTGGCGCCTGTTGCAGTGGCGCCAGGCCATTTTTTGGCTTGGCGCCACTAGTAGTGGCGCCAGCCAATTAGGAAAGGTTTAAGGTCGGCAAGCAACATATCTTTGACTAGATTTGGGCGCCTGTACTAGTGACTACCATGTAATTTTTAGTCTGGCTTCACTAGGAGTGACTTCGGAAAGTCCGGGAATAATTTGAAGGAGCCGGGAATGACTCGGAAGGTCAAAAGGGAGCAGGAACACTTAAAATAGTGTCCTGGAGGTATTTGACTTGAAAAATGAAGATAAGGTGCGTTGGAGAGGTCGATCGGGCCCTTAGGGGCAAAACGGTCAATCGGACTGGGAAGCTGCCGGGGCGAACTCGAACTGTCCCGGAAGAAGACTTGGGATCTGAAAACATTATTTAGAATGTTCCCAGAGGTTGCCGGTTTGATTCCCAGAGCCGGCGTGGTCGAAAAAGGAGACCGGCCCACCAAGGGCAAAACGGTCATTTTGTACCAGGTTTGCCGGAACTGACTCGGAATGGTCCGGAAAGGTAAAGGAAGGTCGAGAACACTATAAAAAGTATTCTCAGGGGATTACCAATTTGAAACCCAGAGCCGGTGTGGTTCCCGGGGCATTTGGATGCTTAGGGGCAAAATAGTCATCTTGACTGGAAAGTCTCGGAAAAGGTCCTAAGGGTAGTCTGGTCATTTTTCACCGAAGTGAGCTAACAGACACAGGTGTTGACCTGGGTTTTGAGTGTTTCCGCCACTCTAACGGTGTGAGTATTTCCGCTACTCGGATGGGGTTGAGTATTTCCGCTACTTGGACGGGGTTGAGTATTTCCGCTACTCTAACGGTTTTGTGAGTTGTTTTGCTACTCGGACGGTCTTGAGAAATAAACTTTCTCGAGAGTGGGATTGGAAAGGGGTCTTACCGTCTCCGAGGAGACGTGCCTGGATTAAAACCGTCTCGAGGAATAAACTGTCTCGAGAGTGGGATTGGAAAGGGGTCTTACCGTCTCCGAAGAGACGTGCCTGGATTGAAACCGTCTCGAGGAATAAACTGTCTCGAGAGTGGGATTGGAAAAGGGTCTTACCGTCTCCGGAGAGACGTGCCTGAATTGTGAGTGTTTCCGCCACTCTAACGGTTTTGTGAGTACTTCCGCTACTCTAACGGTTTTGTGAGTATTTCCGCTATTCTAACGATTTTGTGAGTAGTTTTGCTACTCGGACCGTCTCGAGGAATAAACTGTCTCGAGAGAGGGATTAGAATTAAAATAAGAAAGGACAATGCCCCTAAGGGCATTTTGGTCATTTTGCCTCTATTTGGGCCTAACAGGCCCGCGAAGCGATGGAAAGACGGAATTTGGACCTAGAGAATTGGTTTTGATTGGAATATGCCCAAAATGACTTGAAAACAAGTCTGGACGGAGTGTAGACTGCCGAGCGGTCAAAAATGGGGTGCTTACAATACTCTTGTCAAGATAGTGGTTATAATGGCCATAAGGAAACCTTCCTTGGAATGGTCTCCAAGTATCACCCATACAAACCGTACTCTTGACTAGAGTCAAAATTTTCATAGAAATGATCTTCAAAGAGATGGCCTACTAAAGTCCATTGCGTAACATGTTTTGTTTTCCAAAACTCTTTCCAAAAATGCACCAAACCACACTTCAAAATCATCTTTCAATCCAACCCTAGGTTAACTTGACCCTAGTTGACCAACCCTAGGTTAACTTAACCCTAGTTGTCTAACCCTAGGTTAACTTGACCCTAGTTCACTCACCTTAGGTTAACCTTACCCTAGTTAGTTAACTCTAAGTCATCTTAACCTTAGGTTAACCTAACCCGAGTTGGTTAACCTAACCCGAGTTAGTTAACCAAAGGTCATCTTAACCCTAAGTTGACCTAACCCAAGTTAGTTAACTTTAGGTTACCCCTAACTCTAGGCTAACTCAACCTAGATTAGTACACTTTAAGGTTCCAACTCTTGAACTCTTTTCTAAATGATCATTCAAATTTTCAAACTATTCTCATAGCTTATTTTTCCAAAACCTCCTACTCTCTTGATTTCAAAAAACCAACTCCATAAACTCTTCAAATGTTCTTACATTCCCTCTTCAAGACTTTTCCAAAATATTTTCGAAGAGTCACAAACCTAAGGTGTCTCTAGCCCTCTCATGGTTAGAGATTCCAAGGAAAAGTGATAAATCAAGAACAACCTCTGAGGTTGTCCATATTAGGATTCCAAACTCTTGGCCATTCCCAAAAACCACTTTCAAAAACAAATTCATCAAACATTCCAAAATCATACCTCCAAGGTTTTCAAAACAAGACTTCAAAAACACTCTCAAACTCTCTTGGGTTATTCAAAAACATTTTCCAAAACTCTCTCATGTTAATCCAAAAATATTTTCAGAACACTCCACCATCCAATTTTAAGTCAAAACTTCAAAGACTTCAAAGTGTCTTAAACTCTTCCAAAGACTTCAAAGTGTCTTAAACTCTTCCAAAGACCTCAAAGCGTCTTAAACTCTTCCAAAGACCTCAAAGTGTCTTAAAATTTTCCAAAGACCTCAATGTGTCTTTAAGCTTTCCAAAGGCCCTAATGCGCCTATTCTCCATCGGGCTCTTGCCCGAACTACGAATGACCTGATTCTTGTCAAATGAAATACGTAGGCAACCTAAAATGGTGCGGTCATAACTTTTATTCCAACTCCAATCCCTTTTTCAAAAATTCTAATCAATTCAAAATTCATATTCCAAACTCGTCCAAAGCCTTTACTATTTTCAAACTTCTTCCACAAACTTGCATCATGCATCATCCATCCGAAAAGTGATGACTAAACCCTGTTTTTTTAAAATTCTAAAGTGGATACTAAGTGGACAATGATAACCGGTTATTCTAGTGAGTGAGCAAAAGGGTGATTAGACATGTAGGTACCGAAAAGTTGGGGTAGGGTGATAATCTTAGGATATCTTCCCTACGCGTAACCAACCCCCGAACCATAGATTCTGTTTTCAAAAGACCAAAATAGAGTTATTTTCAAAAAGGGCTTAAACATTTCAAAAGGTTGCCAAACAACCTATTTTCCTAAAAACCCTTTCGTGAGGGAGTTTTCAAAAACCTTTTTCAAAAACTCTAAGTTTAATCTTCAGATTAACGCTGAGTTTTAGGTGCCCTAACTCACCTTTATCAAGTTAGGTGGCGATTCCTATTCTTCTAAAAAGCCCTTAGTCAAATCAATTTTCAAACCTAGTCGCACTTGTCCTTCTAGGAGAACAAGTTCTAGTGACAGAGTTCCGTGCTTTAGGGTCTCCGAGCCGAAAGGACCTTGGATACCCTAAAAACCGGGGCGCGACAATATGCTTCTGGCATGAAATAATAGAAGTAATGTAAACATATTCTTTATTATCTTCATTTGTTGTCTCTATATGATACTTATTACTACATATATCTTTAAAACTGAGCAAATTTTTTGTAACTCTAGTTGAATACATAGCATCATCAATATAGAGTTTTGTTCCTTTTGGCAATAATATATTAGCTCTTCCGAAACTTTTAATTAATTTATAGTGTCAAATATTGTCTTAACGTTATTTTCGGTTAACGTTAAAGTGATAAAATATTTTTTCTTTCAAAGAATTATATGGGTTGTTGCACTGTCTACTAGACATATATCTCCATTGTTCATCTTGGAAGCTATTAATGCTTTAGTAGATTCTATGCTTCTATACAAAATATTAAAATTGCTTATTTATAAGGAAACGAAAACATTCATTTAAAGAAATATGCTTAGAAAAACATTACAAACGATGACAATAAACTTAAAAGAATAAGAACATAAACTACTTGATGTGGACATTTCCATCACCAATTAAGTGATCTATTTTTCATTACGATCTTCAAAGAAATCTGAAACATCAACGTGAGTGATTTTTATTGAGTCATCAAAGTTTGTGAAATTCATTTTAACATTTTTCCTTTTATCTTTTGTTGATGCTCGGTAAAGATCCATTAATGGTTTGGACATACGACAGGTACATGACCAATATCCTTTCATACCACACCCGTAACAAACATCTTCATAATTTTTAGAAGGTTTATTCTGTAAACCTTTTTTCTTTTCTTATTTTGTTTCAGAGTTGTTCCACTGTTGGTGATGTGGTATAGTATTTTTACCTCAAGAACTTGAAGAATTATAACTTTTACCTCCACGATAACCCTATGATTACGAAAATTATTTCTGTCACGGCCACGTCCACGACCATGTACACAAAATGAGACCACATTCACTTCAGGGAATGTTGTAGAGCCGGTCGGGCGAGACTGGTAGTTTTTCATCAGAAGTTCATTATTTTGTTCAGTTAGGAGGAGACATGATATTAATTCTGAATATTTTTTAAAATTCTGCTCTTGATATTGTTGCTGTGGGAGCACATTCGAGATATAAAATGTAGAATATGTTTTTTTTTAACATGTCTTCATCAGTAATATTTTGCCCATATAATTTCAATTGTGAGCGAATTTTAAATAATACATAATTATACTCTCTAACAGCTTTAAAATCTTGCAACCTCAGGTACATTCAATCATAGTGAGCTCTGGAGAGAAACATGGTCTTCTAGTACTCATATTTCTCTTTTAAATTTTGTCATAGTGTCAGTGGGTCTTTTATCGTAAGGAATATGATGGCGAAGAAAAATCATTACTTTTGCACGATCCTGTTGGGGTTCGTTATTTTCTTCTTTTATAGTATTTTCAAGAGCCTTTGCACACAAATGGATCTCAGCATCAGCTACCCAGGATGAATAGTTCTTGCCTGAAATGTCAAGAGCGGTAAATTCTAGTTGCTGAGGACTGCAAAAATTTTCACGATCTGGCTGTAGTGCATACGCATAATACCAAAAATTCTGATCTGATTAACATAGCTTAATCTACATGACTAAAATATACTTTTGAGATCTCTTTGGTTTGATCTCGAACAACAAATAACAGTAATAAGCACATTTCAAGTAATAACAACAAGCACAAATTAACTATTTGAACTCAATCATCGGACTTCTACTGTATCCCTCGTATACGCCTTACTCTACAGAGAGTGGACTCACAGCTGCTAGGGTTCCTTTTCCTCACAAAAATGTGTATCTCTCAATAATGAGTAAATGTAACCCTAACTGCTATTAGAGTGCATATATATAGAGGCTACAACAGGAACTATATGATTAGTATAATTAGAGCTTCCTACACAAATAAGGATTCCTAATCCAACCAGGGTTAATATCTAGTTACGTAAATTATAATTTGTACTACTAATGAATTATAATTGCACTCCCTGTCATTTTAGGAATTATATTTCGAGCTCCGTATTATTAAATGCTTATTTATCTCCCCACGTTAAGATTACAGATACCCGTATATTAAATTAAATTACTGATAATTAAATTTAATAGACTTATTTAATTCATTGAGACCTTCCACTTAATGTATTTGATATGTCGAATTCATAATCCATTTATAGGAATTGATATAATCAAAACTTATAAGCTTTTTCTAGGGGGTATCATCAATCTCTATACCGGGATATGGATTCCATCAATAATTAATATTCACCATACACGTAATGTTATTGTCCAACTCACTCAGTTTATTGACCCATAAAGAATCTCACTCTTCTGTGAATCAAAACAACAAACACTACATGCACATGTTTATTTATTATATTAGGATTAAGAGTATAAGCACTTATAATAATCATAAGGTATTAATTATTTTATATAGTTAGTAAAAAAACAATTACCTCAACACGGTCCTATTCAATATACACAAAGTGTACTAGTTCAAGGAGTTGGAATTATACCATTTTTCATAGTCAAGACAGACCTATTAAAACATTGTGCTACAGTCCTACTGATGGTGTGTCCAGTTCCATCTAAGATTGTGAACGATAAAGTTATATTTCATAAGAATTGATGATTTGATCTTTCGTGTGTAAGTCGTACTTTACACACCAAATCATTTACTATATAGAATAAGAGACACACATGCATACTCATTAAATAAATAATACAATGCAAACATTGTTCACACAGATTCTTATTAAAATGGAATAATTAATTTATTAATAAATACTAAAGCTATTACACAAAATATATCTTTTAGTATAAATTCCTAACACTAGTTTGTCAGGTTTGACATTTTTAGAATATTACACTCACAAGATAACAAAATTTTAGAATCACGATAACACAAAAATAATATAAAGAAGACTTACTATAGAATTTCGATCAAATATCTGATACAAATCTCACTCATCCGAATCTTTAGCCAAAAGATAAATTTCATTTGCTAATACTATTCATCAATAGTAAAGTCATTATTTTTGAATAGTAATTACTATTACTGTATAGTATTCATATGCCATTCGTATATATAGATATATATTATTTTTGTCCGCATTATAACTTTTAATCTAAACATCAAAATATAGTCAAGACACATATCTATAGAAAACTATTGAAATAAGGATTCCAAATCTACAAATATCATGAGTCAAAAATTTAAGATTTGGGAGAAATAAATAAATAAAGTTTTAAAATATCACTATTCATCACTATTTATCAAAGTTTCGAAATCCAACTATCCATCCACTGTTCAACAAATATAAATTATGTCAAGAATTGAAAAATAAATAGTAAAAAACTCAAAACAAAAATAAATTAATTAAAATATTAATGACACATAAAATGAAGTATCTTTACTGATATAATGAAGTACCTTTCAGTTATAAAAAAGAACACAATTATATTTTTTACGAGCACTTAGAGTATTGTACTGATAACGTGTTATAAAACTAAATGAATATTAAACAAGTAAAATAATCAGACATAATATATAATAAAAGTAGTTCTTCTGGAATTGTCAAATAATAGTTAAATAATTCTTCTGGAACTATTAGAAATATATTTTCGTAATCACTCAATAATTTATTTCTATCATAGAATAAAACATAAAATACAACTTAAACTTAAATATTTTACTTACACTCTGTATTTTCTTCTTTCTTCACTATTTTTCTCTCCTCTTCTTTCTCTCTTTTCTCTTCCTTTTCTTTCTCTCTTTTCTCCCTCTTTTCTTTCTCTCTTCGAAGCCCTTTTACACATGCAGCTGATAGGACTATTCTACCAAATTTATTAGATTACAATCACATGTTGAGATTGATAAAAGTCATTCACCATTCTTCTTTCACAACAGTCATATATATTTATCTCTTAATAGAGTTAGGTCATGTTTGTAAGTACTTTATAGAGGGGTTTACCCCCAGACATACCTTATAGGCTATACAATTGAGAGTTTCTGGAAGTCAGCCTTCTATATTACTGAGGGGTAGGCATATATCATATTCTAAGATGATCTGGTTTGACTATCAAAGATTTTGTTATATTATAAGGTGGGATGAGCATGTAAATTCACAACTGAAGAGATAAAATATTTCTAAACTCCCAATTACAGAAACCCACATCAAGAAAATGAAATTTAAGGACTTACATTGCTGCCATATGTTTGGTTACGACTCGAACTTCGTTTTTGGCTTGAACAATTGCTGTGAGACTAGCAATTTAATTCCTAATATAATTGCCAGTGTCACTACCATCACCAACACTGGTGATAATGCTTAATGATACTAATATCCAATAAGCGATTTTTTGTTGTTGCCCATCTGGTGTCCTTTATCCTTCCTCACTTTTCGTAGCTTATATTGAAACATATACACACATTATGAAATACCATATCTATCCTTTCAGCCTGTTTCCTTAATCCAAGCTACATGTCAATTCTAGTTGACTGCATGCATGCAATTATGTGTCTCATATACTCTTTATATAACCCCACTTTTACATTGAGGAAGACAGCCAATGGGAGCAAAAACAGATGGCCCAATCAGGGGTATTCTAGTTATTCCACTGTCAGATAAAGGCATAGTACTGACGGATGAAATCGGCACTTTTTGTTCTTATTTGACACTCATCAACAAATTTTAGTAAATAAAGTTCCACACTTTTCTTTCTTCCTCTCTTTTACTTTGATTTTTTTTTTTTTTTTTTGTCAAATTCTCAGAACCCATAAGTGCAAGATATATTTAGATTTTGAACTCAAAACTTTGTTAAATAGAGGAAAATGATACTTTTCCTAGTTACCCATTTTATATCTGTTTCAGTTAATGTGAAGAGAGCCTCATTTATAAGCTTTCTGTTTAAATCCTTGATGTTCCATCCAACTTCAAAGCTCAGTTTACCTACCAAAAAGAAAATTCAGTTAGATTCAGGATTTTCAAGCAATAAAGCCTATGCCTTTCTACATCTCTCTCACTCATTTCTTACTTAAGTTCAGCAGTTGAATCTGATTTGGAGACTGTAGGATGCATAAAATTGGTGGAATCTCTAAAAATCCTGCAAGTTGAACCATGAAATGATAGAAGGATGGCCCCCTCTTGCATTGAGTGTGATTAACATATTGGACCATGTTAAGATCCTTCTCATTAATTTCATCTGTAGTTGAATCAGGAAAAAGATTTGTTAAGATGCCTTAGTCAAATAAACGGATCCGATTAGACAGCTAATTAGCACACTTTTGAGTAAAGTTAACAGTCCCCACATTCACCTATTCATTTGGTTTTATGTCAAGTGCTTTTCATTTTACTGAAATTAGCAAATTAAACAGTTTTTTTTCTTTTCTCATTATCATTTCTCTTCTGCACTGTAGTATGGTTGTATGTATCATTTATACTCTTGAAGTGTCAGAAGCCTTCTATCAAATAGTACAGCCAAGAATTTGCATCCAAACCACCGATCTGTAGTAATTTTTCTTGACATTTTCTCGTCACAGTTTAAATGTTTTGCTTGTGAATTTTACTGGTAAATCAACCATGGTCGTAAGCTTTTCTAGTCAAACATTGTAGATTGATAGATATACATATATATATATATATATACATACATACATAGATCAAGGTAAAAACAAGGGGTGAGGCATATGTTTGAGGCATGATCGGAAAATGTCTATAACCTTGGGTTTGTGGCATATATCCAAATTCTTGGTTGCTACAAATCATATGACCGTGTGGTCCTCCCATCCTTTAAATTGTATTTCAGGTGAAAGGATTCAATCACCAGGAAAAAAGGGTTTCATTAGGAAGGAAAAGAAATTGATATGAAGCCTCTTGGGTAGAGACAATCAGGTATAGCAAAATCAGCAAATGGAAAAGGCCAACCCTTCAAGCAAAACAACCAATTAAGGAAATCAAACTTTATGTGCTACAGCTAGCTGTGGAAGGGTTAATAGATATAATTCTTAATCCTCATCCTCATTGTTCCATATGAATTTTCAATTAAAAGCACGTTTTGAGACATTGTACATATTGTGCGAAGTTCATTTTGAACTCTCACTCCTTCTGTTGGATGAGTCAAGTGAAAATACAGATGGTTGCTTACAAGGTGTAGGTATCTTCTATCTTTGGTATTACATATAAGTGCTCTCAGTTTGTGAATTCAAGACAAGATCTACCCATTAGAGTATAGAAAATTTTAGACAAAATGTCTCATTTCCTTGTTGCTATCAGAGTTGATCACTCCATTAAGTAGAAAATGACCTCTAAACTGCTCTAGGTGTCATGAGCAACGCCCCTTGAACGGTTTGGAGGGTTGTTTAGCACTAATGGGCAGATCAGTATCATCACTTTCAGTCCCCTCTTGTTTTCTTCCATCAAAACATCCGAGAGAGAGAGAGAGAGAGGGGAAGCAGAAGTGCATTTCCATCACCTTCTTAGTGTCTACTGGGGAGTTTGAGAGTCCCAGGCATTTGTGTTTGCCTAGTCTTTCAAGGGGGCCTAGTTATGGCAATTAGTAGTAAGATGCTATGCTATATAGCAAGTCAGGTGACCACTTTATATCTGATCAATCAGACACCTTTATGGCCAAAAGAAGAAATATTTGATATCAATTTGATAATAGCTCCATAATCAAAGGCTAAAAGATTCTTCCTAATTGGTAGTGTTAGGAGATCCAACCTACATGGATCTGTGGTTAGATAAGTGGGATTAGCACTCTAATGTGGGTATCATTTTCAAGTTTGGGGCTGTCAAACCTACTTCAAAATAATCTGTTGATTAGACCCAAACCTAATTGATTGTAATAACTGAACAAAATTTATATATATATATATATATATATATATTTGCATTTGGAGTAATTGGATTGGGTTAAACATTTTTTTCAGAAAGAAAAATTTCACAAATTATTATCTAAACACACTTAAAAAAATAAAAAAAAGAATGAAAATATTTTTCAAATGGAAATTGATAATGCCAAAGAACATATCATTTTATTTTTTTGTAACAAAGAACGGCAAGGCCACATTAGGCCCGCCACAGCATTAGTAAATCCAAAATACCTGCAAACCACAAATAACGATTAAGTCCATAAGTCACCCGCAAGAGTCAAACTTAAGGTGTTCTGAGTATACGATTTGTCCAAAGTTGACACATTTAAATTTAGGCATAATAATAATAATAATAATAATAATAATAATAGTATTGTATGAGCTATGGATGCAATAGCTCTTGTCTTTGGCGTTATACTTGCCTTTCAAATTACGTGCGGTAATTCACCAAAGCCTATAGCTTAAATCTTCCAACCTAAATACATCTTTAACCAAAATTCTAATCTTACATAAACTAGTATATTATGCATAAAACTCTATCAAAATAATGCGACAAAGAAATTTTTATAATTAAAAACCATTTTGATAGTTGTGCCGTTTATTCTAAAATGAAAGGCTCTAATTCAACTATATCAATAACAAACAAAAAAAAAAAAATTAAAGTACTACAATACAATCAAAAAATTCATACATAATTTACAACAAGAATGATGTGGTTCACAAATAGCCATTCACTTTAAATTAAAACACTCATTATAATTACTTTTAATTACAAAAATATTATTATTACGTCATTCTGATAAAATTTTTTATACAAATTTTTTAAAAGAATAATATTTTTAAAAAATTTATATAAGTTCTCCGTTTGTACGACATTATTCCATCTTTAATTTGGTTTGATGCAAAGTCGAAAAGGACCACCACCATATCATGATTTCATAGACTTTTGAGTAGCTTCAACAAGTCCACTGTCACTTCAACTTTCAATAGTTGAGCCCGAGTTTTTTCCAATAATTTTGTAGCATGTTTGGAACGTAGGGGAGAGAAAGAAAGGAAAAGAGAAAATGAAAGAAAATTTTATTTCTTATTTAATTTTGTAAATAAAATCAAAGGAAAATGAATAAAAATAAGAGAGAAAAAGAAGAGATAGTGATTTAAGGTGTGTTTGATACTTGACAAGAAAAGAGAAAAGAAAAGGATTATTTCCTTTTCTTGTTTGGTTTGTAGTGTGAAAAGTTAGTTTATTTTTACTTTTCTTTCTGTTTTTTTAAAATCAAACAAAAAAAGTTATACATTTTTCCTCTCATTTCCCTCCAATTTCTTCCTCCCTTCCTTTCTGTTTTCTTTTCTATGAGTATCAAACACACCCTTAAAATTTTCTCTCTTTTCTCTCCCCTTGCCTTTTACTCTCTCTAAAGTAGAATCAAATAAAAAAAGGAAATAGAGAGAAAAAAATTTAAAATTTTTCCTCCTTTCTCCTCCCCTAAGTGCTAGACTGTTAGGAATCTGACCAAAGCATAAACGGATCCTTCCACAACACCGTGGATCGTGGGTCCCGAATTAGGTGGGGTTGTTCGGCCCTCCAACAGGGTAGAACCCATAAGTATTGTGAGAGCTGGTGCTCCGGGCTGCAACCCAGATGGCCTGATCTGAATACATCTGTCTGCAGGCTACAGTAGGGTCAAATTTTGGGCACTTGATTCAGGGTTAGGCCGACGGGTTCAATTCAACCAGGTCATGACCCGCGTACCCGCATCAACCGGCCATGATCAAATTGTATTTTCTATAGATGTTTTTTGTATTAGCTGTGAAATGTGACTAAATAAAATTTTAGTAAAATTCTAATCTGATAGAAAAACTATGTAAAAAATCTCCTCAAAAGGATGTGTGATGATGATATTTTTCCAGTTGTTTTGTTTTAAAGTAAAGGGACCTAGCTTGCCTATATCATTCTATACAAAAATTCTATGTATTTTTTTTATTTATATAACATTACTCTAAATTTTAACATATTATATTATCCTTTGTAATGATTCAATAGTATATTCAAGTAGAGATCTCCAAGTACATCGGGATAATAATTTCTTATTTCGATTTTTGTTTCCTAAACAAAACGAAAAAAACATATCTAAACTATTATCTACTTTCGCTCCCCGCGCCCACACCCCCCTCCTCTATAATTATTTATGGTTCAAAGGAATTAGCCCAGTGGCAACTGCATCTCATTTATGATCGAAATTATAAGTTTGACTCACTTTCCTCTTTTCTTTTGCTAGACTTTAGTCCTTCACTTTTTTTTTTGTTTTAAAAAAAGAAAAAAAAGGTTATGGTTAGGATTGGATTGATTGTCCTTTTTACGTTTTTTTTTTTAGATATATGGTTTGATTGCTTTAACTGGAGGAATTTTGAGTCTATGAGCTACACATTAGACCCAGTGGTCAATCGGCCTCGCGGCCCATTGGAGGTTGTGGCAACTTGAAGAATGCCATTGTTTATCATTAAAATTGGTAGAAGGAAAATATTATCAAAAAATTATCTCAATGGCAATGATATTTTTATAATTAAAAGTCTTTATTATTAATTTTTTTATTTTAATTAAAAAATTCTCATTTAAATATATTATTGTATATAAAAATTTTATATAAATTTTTTAATCATATAACATTACCCTTATTAAAAACTCTGGAAAAATTCAGGCCACATTTACGAGATTGGATTGGCCAAAATTGTGGAGCCCAAAGCTTTCATGGTATTTAATTGATCCGTCAGACAGTAGATGGATAGTTTGGCAATTCAATTGTACAATTTAATTTTGTCGGGCCCTTCCACCAAATCAGGCACCTCCTGTATCAGAATTAGATATATTTCCAAAATTTGAATTCGAGTACTATTATAAAAGAAAATTAATATAATTTTTTTTATACAAAATAATATAGTTGAGTTGTAATATTTCACTTTAAAATAAAACACATATCAAAATGACAGTATTTTAAAATTATATGCGGTCTTGACATGTCTATTTTAATTTGAAATTATAAAACACAAATCAACCACATCATTATGATGTAACTTTAAAAACAAAAATAACTCTTAACTACAACAACGTCATCTATATTTACTTCTCTATAAGACTAGATTTCTTGTAGAAAAAAATCTATCATGGTGATTTTTTGGCATAAATTTCATGCAAGATTTGACTTTTCCTTTATGAGAAAGGTGTATATGTAGGGTGTTACTTTCCTGGACTTCTATATTTGAATAGAAATTATTTGTGTAATGTTGTTTTTTCTTACACAATGATAGGATTATTCCTGATCTTTTCATTTTAAATTAAAATACTTACTTTTTTGTCACATACTTTCAGACATGTCACTACCACGACATTGTGATAGAATTTTATGCATTTTTTTTTTAGATATATTAGAGGGCCTAAGCTGAAGGCCTCAAGGGGAGGAGGGTGGTGAGTTGAATCTATGACTAGATGCCATGGATGGGGCTGCCATTAGGCTAACCCCGTTACATGATCTTATTATTTTTAGGAAAATAATATATTTTTTTTAAATTTATACCAAAATTTTGATCAAAATAATGTGATAGTAACATTATTGTAATTAAGAATTATCATGATGAGTGTTTTGTTTTAAAATAATGACTCTTACCCAATCACATTATTAAAGTTATAAATTTTGTATGAATTTTTCTGTTTGTATAACATTACCTTTATTTTTATGATCTTGACCAGTTTCAAAGCTCTCTCTTTGCACAACACACAATGATATGTTTTAATAACAACCTTTCACTCAAAAAAAAAAAAAAAAACACTCATCATGATAACTTTTAAATACAAAATTATTATAGTTGATATTTTTGTATGAATTTTATGTAAAAATAACATTTTACTTTTCCTAAACATAATTAGCACACAAGAAACCACTATTTTATTGATCATCTCACTTCGTTATTACTCGGAATGCAAGAACATGAGAGTCTGTCCATCTCTCACCGCATAGCATGGACGTTGAGAAACATCAGAACGTAAAATATTACAATACCAACAAAATCCTCTAACAACATTAATAACCCTACTTTGCATACTTAATATATCCCACAGAAGTAGCATTCACATCCTTAATAAGAGTCCCAAGCAAAGGCACAAGCAAGCACTTGAATCTATCTTCCTTGTAAATGAACCCTAAACACTTGCAATCTTTACTACACTTCTCTCTGCACTGCCCAACCTTCATGGGTCCCTCGCCGTCGTCCGTATAGGGATTCAAGAAGTGCTCCACCCCCACAATCTTGTAGTAATCCACCTTGGCTCCTCCCTTGCACGGCGGCAGCTTCGGCGGAGCACAGCTCTCGCTCCACCCCAGAAGGCCTTTCGGGCTCGGGCACGCCACGCACATCCTCCGGTCGCACAAACCATACTTGCCGCACTTCGACGGCAACGCACATTCTCTTATGAAATAGCTCGAGAAGAAAGCAAAGGTCTCGTCCCATTTCAAGTAGCTTACTTCGTTATAGTAAGTGTAGGCCCTGAGATTGCCGTCCGATCCGAGTCTCAAGAACGAGTAGGTACCTTCAAAGATAGAATCACGAATTTGTACGAATTTGTTGAGAGGGGTTACGATAAAAAAAAAAATTCTGAATTTTGTTAGGTAAAGGTTGAATTTATGAATTTTGCAGGGAACAAAGTGGAAATCATTTATACTTTGAAAAGCTAGATATAAAAAAATTTAAATTTTGGGGATCAATACATTATTTCTTATAAAAAAAAAAAAGTAAAGTAACGCAAACAGAAAAATTTATACAAAATTTAACACCAAAATAATATAACTGAATAAGAGTTATTCATTTTAAAATAAAATACACATAATGATGACTCTTAATTACAAACAGGGTAATGCTGTACAAACAAAAAAAATTATTTAAAATTTGCTAGAATGATGTGGATGAATAAGAGCCACTTACTTTAAATTAAAACATCCATTATAATGGCTCTTAATTGCAATAATACTACTGTAATATTAAAATTTTTTGAAAAAATAATATTTTCCTATCATACTTTATAAATATTCAAATTAATTGGATCTACGTATAATTTTATCAAAGTAGGGTCATGGGCTCCACTGTTACAAGGTAATTTCGTACCGTTGTAATTGATCTTGTTGAGGTTGAGTTGCCCTCCGCTGCGTACCGGACGTGTCTGAAGGAGGCGGCGGCGACCAGGCGGCGGCGCTGGGTCTTGGTTTATAGCCAGCACCAGCTCGAAAGCCGTGGCATTGTCATTCTCAGGCACTGCGTCGAACGTAACGGTGGATCCTAAGCTCTGATCTGGCCAACCACCGTACACGAGAAGCTCGCCGGAGTTGTTAATATACATGCCCATGCCATTGTTGTCAAGAACAAGACTGTACGGCCCATCAGAGCCGTCCATATCCGAAGTCCGGCTAACGAGCTTGTTACGTCCATTGATCCGAATAGACATACCCACCAAGAGAGTATCAGAAGGGTGATCGAAGCTTTGCCATACGAATCTCCCATTTCGGTCAAAAAGGACTAAGTTACCGTTCGGTAGTAGCCTAATTCCGGTGACACCCTTGTTGGCGGTGTTAGTTTGCCACACCACGCGTCCATCTACGTCGGCGAGTACGAAGTTGCCGTTGTGGCCGAAAGTGAGGGTGGCGTTCTCCCGAACGGGGTCGTTTCGGTTGGCGTCCCAAACCCACCGCATGAGGCTTTCATCATTGGGAATGCCGGCTCTCATGGCGAATACGAAAGCATCTGGAGTGGTGTTGTAGAAACAGAGCCTGAAGGGGAAGGTATAGAAGGTGTAGACATCGTTGCGGATCACACGGTAGCCGGCGTCATATTCGATTATTCGGTCTCCGAATTCGCCTTGGTTTACAAAATGGAAGGTTTGGTTGGCCGGAACCTGAGCAAGAGTGACGGTGGCGAAGATGGAGAAGAGGAGGAGGAGGGGAATGAGGGGCAATGGAGAGTGATAAGAAGTCATTGCATGAGTTTTGGTTGGTGGGATTTGTGTGTGGATAAGAGAAGATATGAAGAAAATCTTTACTAGTCTGAAGGGTATTTGTAGAGATGCAAGCAACCCCAAGGTTGCTCAGTGGTAGGTTGGAGCTCTCTTCACATCTTGTGCCCTGTCATTCCTAATGCAATTCTGTGGATCGTCATCTTGCATGAACTTAGAGCAGCAGTCAACGAAAGCCTAAACACTTTATAGTAAAAAAAAGAAATGATTAATGCTATACACTTAAAAAGCCATATAGAATTTATGTACACAAAGACGTGATTGAATAAGGTAATGCAGAAAATTCATACAATTTTTTGTTTTATATAGAATGACAGGCTTGGAGAGTCCTCCATTTTAAAATAAATTTTTTTTATTCTTTTAGAAAATTTGACAAAATATTAGGGGACTGACATTTTTGTAATTAAGTAATTATATAAGTATTTCGTTTTAAAGTAAAAAAATTTTATTTAACCACATCGTTTTGTATAAAAATTATGTATGAATTTTTTTGGTATAAATTATTATTTTAAAACAAAAATATTATTTTGATTGTTCCTAATTACAAAAATATCATCGCCACATTATTTCAACAAGATTTTCTATACAAAATTTTTTAAAAAATAATATTTTTCAGTTGGAGGAAATTTCTTTATTCTAAAACAAAACCCCTCATTACAATGACTCTTATTAAAAAAAAAAAAAAAAGAATCATTATCCTTCGAGATGAAAAGTCAAGAAAACTGGGGATTGGATATTTCAAAGATGGCAACCAGAAGACAACCCCACGCTAGCTGTTATTCTTCAGTTCTCAAGCGTACGCAAATCTATCCGAAATTGATTGCTTTGACTGGGCGGCAAAAATAGACCAGAGTCCAATAAGCTGCCAAAAGTAGATGGGCATGAGTGGACCTTTAGCCCAAGTGATGTCAGACAAGTCTTCTCATTTTTGTTTATTTATATAGAGTGGAATCTTCTGAAGGCAGGACCACAATAAGGGTGGACACGAGCCCAATAAAAATTAAACAATTAAACAATTGATCATTTTGTAAAATGCATATTTGAAATAGCAAAAGAATACGACCCTTGTTACCAAGACCAAAAAAAAATTAAAAAAATGTACAAAGGTTTTTTGTTAACTTAAATTGATTTCCTGCCTTCTAAAATGGGAACAAGAAAAAGAAAATCTAAACACAATGTAGTATTATACATATGATAATGTGTAACATGCATATTTTTAGTTTAGTTTCTTTCATTTTCTTGCACTTTCTTAGAAACTCACCAGAATAGTTAAACCAAGGAACCATTTTCAGAAAAAAAAAAAAAATACTGCAACCACCAATTTTATTTACTAGATTATCATCGTGGATAGACACAAGTGAATGAATTCCACATGTATTAGATAATATGGATCCCATCACCTTGTATCGATCGGTGATTATAATCTGGTGAAAAAAGCCAGTTGCTCTAGCATTACTCTTTTCATAATACCACCAATTTAAATCAAAACTAGTAATTTTCAGAACATCTTATTCGAACCACTATACTATTTTCCTTCCATCACAAAAAATTATCTAGTGGTTAGGTAGTACTAAGTGTTCGGTATTAATTCTTATCAAATGATGACATATGGTATATGAATATATCAACAACTTGAAATTATGGTGTAGTGAGGAGAAATACCCTCTTAGATTTTGCATGGAAGAAGAAACACCCTCATAGTCACATATCACCACTTCTCCTCTTCATCTCTATCCTCTTCCTCTCATTTTGCTCTTACGAGCACATTTCTAATTCTCTCCTTCCCATCTCAAGAAATTCCCCACTAGCCCAATCCCACCACTAATGTAGTGCACAGAAAACCCTAGTAGGGAAGAAGTTCTTGTGGTACTCGCCCCATGGTGGGTTTAGCAACCAGTTGTCTGAGTTCAGGAATGCTATTTCAATGGCCATGATACTAAATCGGACGCTAATTATCCCTTCGATTCTAGATCACCACATTGTTGCTCTTGGTAATTGCCCACATTATTGAGCTCACTCAAAACTGCAGGCAAGTTGTTTAAGCCTTTTGTGTATATGTCTATGCATGTTAAAGGAGAACTTGTGGAGGGGATTTTTTTGTAAGCCTCGATCCACTCTGCGAACCGCTAAAATGAATACCAAAAAGCCTACAAGAGCATAAGACAGTGAGACGTCGACCCTCCTTCAACTGATGGCACTTCAAAGATCAAGTTAGACAAGCTTAATCTCAATGTATTGAATGAAAGAAATCTATTCTAGCTCTCAGTTGTACGTACCTTGCTTCTTAGTAGCATGGTGTATTTATAATCTTCAAAGGCCCCACTCCTTCTAAGAATGGTACTTTCTCCCCTTCTAGGAGTAGATCTCTCTTGGGTTGATTTATGAGTATAATGGACTTATCTTTTAAGAATCCTATTCTAGGTCGGACTGGGACTCTTGCCCGATGGATTTTTTTTTTGTGCTTTGGGAGTGTTTTAGCCATTACTGAGCTTGCCTCCTTTAGGTTGGCACCACCATTCTCATTGGGCTTGCTTTCATATAGGTCGGCTTTGTGGCTTATTCTAAGCCTTTTATTTGGGAGGTCGGCCCTATTACTTCTAATGGCAGGCCCTAATTTAGGGAATCCAGAATCTTTATACCACAATTGCACCCTATTTGGCCAAGCTTGGGCGACTAGGGTTATACTATGTTGATAATGACAATCTTTTAACTTTGGCTGACTTGCTAAACTTAAGCAGCACTAAGTTCAACACTTAGTTTGTATCTTCGACCTTCTTTGGCCAACCTTCCACATTTAGGAAGGACTAAGCTTTTCACTCAGTCTTTTTTTTTACTCTCTTCGAGCTGACATACCAACCTTAAGTAGGACTAATCTTTATGCTTGGGTATTCGTGCTTAGGCATTCTTAGGCTGATCTACCAAACTCAAGCAAGACCAAGGTTTCACACTTGGTTTTTGCATTGACCTTCATTGGCCGACCTCCCCGATTTAGGCAAGACCAAGGTTTTACACTTAGTTTTACTTTAATCTTCATTGGCCGACCTACCCGACTTAGGCAGGACCAAGATTTTACACTTGGTTTTTGAGGTTTTGGGCGTTCTTGGGCCGACCTACCTAACTTAGGCAGGACCAAGGTTTTACACTTGGTTTTGCTTTGACTTTCATTGACCGACCTACCCGACTTAGGCCGAACCAAGGTTCTATACTTGGTTTGCGAGGTTTTGGCCGTTCTTGGGCCGACCTACCCAACTTAGGCAAGACTAAGGTTTGACACTTGGCTTTTGAGATTTGGCCATTCTTGGGCCGACCTGCCCAACTTAGCCAGGACTAAACTTTGAACGCTTGGGTTTTTCTTTGTTCCCTTTCCTTTCCAATAGTTTGTCACCCTTAATTAATTTTTGAGCTTTATTGAAAATACTTGGCTAAATAAAAGTAAATCTTTTTTGCTGGTGGGTTACAAATTGTTAAATGGAAACACAGAAGGAAAGGTTTTTCCTTCCGCCCAGCTCTTTACTGGTAAAACTTCTTTAAAATGTGAGCATTCCAAAGTCAGGGTGGTTGGTGCCCTTCTTCTATTACTTCTAACTAATATGCCTCCACGCCGACCTAGGATGCAACTCTATATGGGTCTTGCCAGCTGGTCAATGCACCACTGCTATCACACGTGGTTGTTCTTCCTATACTTCTCTCTAGGGGATCTCCTTTGTCTTTTCATGATCAATGTATTGGCTGAGGTGCCCTGCCTTTACCAGGTCCTCCAGGTGAACCTTGAAGTCCATGCAACTTTTTATCATATGGCCCCTCTCTCTGTGGTAGGAGTACAATTTCTTCTGATCTCATGTGTTCCGCCCCCCTCCCATCTTTGGTGGCCCATTTGAAGTAGGGTTTGTCCTTTATCTGGGGCAGCATCTTGTAGATCAGTTCATTGAATATCGTGTTCATGCCCCCACCATTGGCTTTTGTCATTGGGGCTTCTTGGCCCCTTTGTTTCCTTCTATACCGTTGATTCACCATTGGTGTTTTCCTAGTCAGGCGGCAACAAATCTTCCTCCACTTAGGAGTACTGTTCAATTCTCTCTATAAGCTTGGGTATGCTGAGCGCTGGTCGTTTTGTTAGGGATTGCCTCAGGCAATGCTCCTTGGGCAAGCCGATCTTAAACTATGCAACCGCGAGTTGCTCACTACACCCTTCAATCTCATTGTAGGCCTCCTAGCAAATTTTCAGGGAGGTCGACACCTGTTTCTCTCCTCCGTGAACGAGGAAGACATTAACTGCTCCAAAGCTTATTATGCCACGTCCCAAGACGTTCTCCCCTTGGGATGTGCGATCCTTCCTTCCAGCTAGTTATTTAGCCATTTCGTAAGTTCTTCCCGATCTCCTCAGTTATACGACCGACCTCGCTATTGATATCGGCCATTGCTGGAGGTGTGACTTCTAGGATGCCCGGTAGAAAGGACGATCAGGCTCCTAGAATTCGTCCTCCTTTTCTTACGACTTGAGTAGTGCCTGTGTCGATCTTCATTTTTGCGCTGATGTCAGCTCTACCCTTCTCTTTGATTTCCTTGATCAACAAGCTCATCCTTATTGTGCCGATTTTTGTTCTTAGGTCAGAGATCTCCTGGTCACATCTTCTCAACTCACCCTCAGAGACTCTTGGATTTGAGCCCCTTTGAGAAGGATTGTTTGGCCGTAGAGGGCTCCCCATTATATGCGGTCTTCTCCGATCCTCCTCTACTGGTAGGTTGGGTGCTATATGTTGCACCTCCAAACGGAGCTACCGGTTTCCCTAGACCTAACGATGACTTGAGTCCCCTAAGTATTCCCAAGGTACTTTTCCATAAAGAACAACATGGCTCTGTCTCTCATAGTTTCTCAAGTGTGAAGCTTTAGGAACCGCCCATGTGCTCTTTATGTTTATCTTTTCCAAGGCTTCTCAAAGATGATGCTAATTACGGAGGAGTTCTTTCGTAAGCCTTGATCCGCTCCACGAACCACCAAAATGAACATTAGAGAGCCTACAAGAGAGAATGTGTCAACCCTCTTTAGGCTGATGGCACTCTAAAGATCAAGTCGAACAAGCTTAATATCAATGTATTGAAAGAAAGAAATTTATTCTAGCTCTCAGTTGTGCGTACCTTGCTTTTTAATGGCATGGTGTATTTATAGTCTTCGGAGGCCCCACTCTTAGGAATGGTATTCTCTCTCCTTCTATAAGTAAACCTCTCTTGGGTCAATTTATGAGTAGATTGGACTTATCTTTAAGAGTCTTATTCTAGGTCGGACTGGGACTTTTACCCATTGAAGCTCTTTTTTGTGCTTTGGGAGTGTTTTAGTAACTGTTGGGCTTGCCTCCTTTAGGTCGACACCACCATTCTCATTGGGCTTGCTTTCTTGCAGGTCGGTTTTGTGGCTTATTCTGAGCCTCTTCTTTGGGAGGTCGGCCCTACAACTTCTAGTGGGCCAGCCCTGATATGGGGAATGTGAAATCTTTATCCCATAGAACTGTTCGTTTATCAAGATTGATTGTGGGTATAATTGGGTCCTATTAATTTTTGTGCACATACCGATACATATATATATACACACAAATGTTGGGTAAAACTTTTCAAATTCTTAAAATTAGGTCCTGGGCATAATTGGGTTTTTTTTTTTTCCTTCTTTTTTTCTTGCACATGTACTTTACTAAGTAGAATTGCTAAATTTCTAAATAATAATCAATTTTGTGTTTGTTTAGCTTACTATTAGTTTCATAATTGTAACGCCAAGTTTTGATTTGTATTTGTATATTTTACTTAATTTACTGGCTGTAGCATGTATCCATGGCTAATATAATTGATATTTCAAAATTAGTATCTGCTTCAGATGTTCGAGTTATAGATTTCAAATTTTTTGTGTCCATTTAGTATGGCTCCTATGTTCGTCTGAAGCAAGTAGTGCACCAACTCACCAACCGAGACACCAAAAAAAGTATAAAACTAGCTTGAGCAAGTAAAAATAATCCAGGCATCATAAGTGGATGAGTAGAAGATAGTCTTAGTTCAACATTGTACACCAAGCAATACACAAGTGTCGCGCCCAGATTTTTCGCACTCGAGGAATACACACACAAGCGGGAAAAATATTGTACTATCTCGTTAGAACTCACCCTCCTAGAAGAATGAGTGCGACTAGGTTTGAGTTGAAAATTGATTTGAATAAAGGGTTTTTGGAAAACAATTTGGAGTCGCCACCTAACTTGATTAAGGTGAGTTAGGTCACCTAAAACTAAGCACAATCCGAAGACTACACTTAGGGTTTTTGAAAACGATTTTGAAAATACTTCCTCAAGAGAGGATTTTTAAGAAAATAGGTTGGTTGGCAACCTTTGGAAAACATTTTAGTCCTTTTTTGAAAATAAACTCTATTTTGGTCTTTGAAAACAGTGATCTAGGTTCAGAGGTTGGTTACGTGTAGGGAAGACGCACTAAGCCATCAGCCTACCCTGCCCTTGCGGTACCTACATGTCTATTCACCTTAGATTCACATATAAGATTCTTCAACTAACAAATGTCCAATCCTATTTACTTCAGAAAAGAATATTTAAAAAGACATGATGCATGATATGCAAGTGAAAGAAAAAGAGAATTGAAAAATAGATTTGGAAGTAGATTTGAAAAGAAATTGATTTGATTTTAGAAAAGAGATTCGAAAAGATAGATTTGAAATTGGAAAGTTTTAGAAATTGGAAATAAAAATTTGAAAACAGACTTTTGGAATTGGAAACTTCAAATAGATTATGGAATTGGAGATTTGAAAAGAGTTATGAAAATAGAAGATTGAAAAATATTATGACCGCACCCATGAGGGTTGTCTACGTATTTTTTTTGAGGAATCAGGTCAGTCGTAGTTCAGACAAGAGTCCGATAGAAAACAGATTTTTTATTTGAACTTAGAAGAGAAGATTGAAAATTGGAGTTTGGAATTAGAAATATTGGACTTTGATTTGAAAGGATAGAACTTAGAGGAAAATTTTGGACTTGTTTAGGAAAGATTGAGGTTTAGGAAACCTAGACTTAGGAAAGATAGGATTTAGAAAGAACTTGAGATTAAGAAAGACTTGACTTGGATGTTGGACTTGAAAGATTAAGGAAGGATTAGATTTAGGAAATATTCGAATTGGGAAAGTTTCAAAATAGGAAAGTTTTGTTTTAGGAAATTTTCATTTTAAGGAAAGTTTTGAAATAGGAAAGATTTGAAAGTTGGAAAGTTTAGAATTTAGAAAGTTTTAGATTTGGAAAGATTTAAAGTTTAGGGAAGTTTAGAATTTTAGGAAAATTCAAAGTTTGAGTTTTAGAAATTCTGAAAATTAGGAAAGGTTTAAGTTTAAGAAAAGATTTGGAAGCTTAGATTTGGAAAGTTTAACTTTGGAAAGGCGTGGAATTAGGAAAGGGTTGGATTGGGAAGGATTTGGAAGTTTAAAGTTTAAGGAAAGATTTGAAAGTTTAAGTTTTAGAGACCTATGGTTTAGGAAGGTATGAGATTAGGAAAGAGTGAATTAGGAAAGGTTTAGACTATGAAGGATTGAGATTCCTATTTCCTAAAACAAGGGATTGAATTTTGTTTCTAAAAAGAGATGTTTTGATTTTATTTCAAAAAACGGAGGATAGGATCTAATTTCCTAAATGGGAGATTGGATTTGGTTTCCTAAAGGGGAAGATTGGAGTTGGCATGGATTTGAAAAAGGAAGTTTTAGAAACTCTAGATTTGGAAGACTATAGTTTTGATGTAGAAAAGGTTTTGGAAACTTATGATTTTGTTGTAAAAAAAAAGGAGATTTTGGAAACCTGGGTTTTAAGGCAAGATTGAAAATCATGTTTTGGACAAGAAAATTAGGGTTTCCTAATTGTGGGTTCTCGGGTTTGACTTGGACTCTAAGAAAAGAGATTTTTGGAAAGTGAGCTTTTAGAAAGGGAGATTTTTTAAAGGAAATCTTAGAGAAGAGTTTTTAGAAAGTGAATTTGAAAAGAGAGAGTTTTTGGAAGGGGATTGTTGGACAAAGTTTTTAGGAAAGAGATTTAGGGAGAGAGTTTTCTAAGAAGGAAACCTAGGGAGTGTTTTTAGAAAAGAAATTTTGAAGAAAGCTTTTTGGAAAGAATTTTGAAAAAGAGGTTTTGAAAACTAGATTTTTTGAGGGAGTTTTTGAAAACAATTTTGGAAAGGATTTTAAAGAGAGTTTATGACAAGCATGTTGGAAAAGAGATTTTTAGGAGGAGATTTTTGAGATGAGATTTTTTAGAAAGTATATAAAATATCTCACTTTCCTAAAGTGACTCTAACCATAAGAAGGTTAGAACCACTTTAAGATAGTGGTTTTGAAAACAACAATATTTTGAAAATATGGACCATATTGGTCACTTTAAATGTAACACTTTCCTAAAGCAACTCTAGCCATTAAAAGGCTATAATCACCTTAGGATTGTGGTTTTGAAAACAAGTTTTGAAAAGAAGATTTTGATGCAAGCTTTTGAAAACGAGTTTTGATGCAAGCTTTGGAAAACAAGTTTAAAAACGAATTTTAGAAGAATGCAAGATCATGATATGCACAATGCAAGTTGGGGTCGTGAACATACAAGGTTAAAGGATTCACCACATAATCAAGGGTGTCAAACCCACGTGGTCTCCGGTTAGACTAAAAGAAAGCCCTCGACACGGTGACCCTCCAATAGCCTAATCCTACACATGGACTAGGAAGTCCTTTGTTTCAAGCATGCAAGAAGGGGGGGGGGGAAGAAGATGGGGGATTAAAATAGAAGAAAACCCAAGTGGGTTAGGAGAGAGAAGAGAGGGGAAAGATGCATAAACTTAAAAAGAAAGCCTACCTTGTGTCTTGTTTATTTTGCTTTGCTTTGCGCGCTTTGCTTTCCTTGCTTTGTTTCTGTCTTCGCTTTGGTCTTTGTCTTGATCTTCCAGAACTCTAGTTTGCAGCACTTCAAGTCTTCAAGGGATGCTTTGGAGGCTAGTGTATGAGTGTATAGGAGGCTAGGGTTTGTGTATGAAGGCTAGGGTTTGGAAAACCTAAAGAAGCTTGGGTTTAGGGAGGCTACAAGCTCTGTATATCGAAGAATAGGGTTTTTAGACTGAGTTTGTAGACCTCTTTCACATTAGAGGAGGCTTTATATTTATAGAGAGAGGGATGACCTGGCACTTGTTGCAGTGGCGCCAGGCCAAATTTTGGCTTAGCTCCACTACTAGTGACGCCAGCCACTTAGGAAAGTTTTAAAGTCGGCAAGCAACATATCTTCAAAAGATTTGGACACCTGTACTAGTGACTACCATGCAATTTTTAGGCTGGCTTCACTAGGAGTGACTCCAGAAGGTCCGGGACGGATTTAAGAGAGCTGGGAATGACTCGGAAGGCTGAAAAAGGACAGAAACCCTTAGAATAAGGTCCCGGGGGTAATGGACCTGAAAAAGGATGTCAAGGTTTGTTAGAGGGGTTGACCGAGCCATTAGGGGCAAAACGGTCAACCGGACCAGAAAGCTGTCAAGACGGACTCGGAAAGTCGTGGAAGAAGACTTGAGATTTAGAAACATTATTTAGAATTTTTTCAAAGGCTACCGGTTTGATACCCAGAGCCGGTGTGGTCAGAAAAGGCGATCGGCTCACCAGGGGCAAAATGGCTATTTTGTACCGAGTTTGCCGGAATTGACTCGGAATGATCCAAAAAGATCATAAAAGGTTGGGAATAATTTAAGAAGCATTCTCGGGAGTTACCGGTTTTATACTCAAAGCCGGTGTGGTTCCCAGGGCGTTCGGATGCCTAGGGGCAAAATAGTCATCTTAATCGGATAGTCTCGAAATTAGCCCGAAATTAACTAGGAGGCATCTAATCATGCCGGATTGTCTTTAGGACAATCTTGGAAGGGTGGAATTACCGTTCTGAGGACTTAGGTACTATCTCAAGAAACGTGCCGAAAATGGCACTAAGAGCAATTTGGTTATTTTTCACCGAAGTGGGCTAGCAGGCACTGGTGTTAACTTGAGTTTTGAGTGTTTCTGCCACTCTGACGGCGGTCCCATGATACAGGGGTTTGTTGGCAATTCCCTATTGTTGCGTCCAGATTTTTCGTACTCGAGGAATACTCACACAAGCGAGAAAAATGTTGTATTCTCTCGTTAGAACTCACCCTCCTAGAAGAATGAGTGCGACTAGGTTTGAATTAAAAATAAATTTGAACAAAGGGCTTTTAGAAAAGATTTGGAGTCGCCACCTAACTTGATTAAGGTGAGTTAGGTCACCTAAAAACTAAGCATAATTCGAAAACTACACTTAGGGTTTTTGGAAAAAGGTTTTGAAAATATCTCCTCAAGAGAGGGTTTTTAAGAAAACGGGTTGTTTAGCAACCTTTGAAAAACATTTAAGCCCTTTTTAGAAAAATAACTCTGTTTTGATCTTTGAAAACAGTGATCTAGGTTTGAATGTTGGTTACGTGTAAGGAAGACGCACTAAGCCATCACCCTACCCCGCCCTTTCGGTACCTACATGTCAATCTACCCTAGATTCACCTATGAGAGTCTTCAACTAACTATTGTTCAACCCTATCCACTTTGAAAAACAATGTTTAAAGATATGATGCATGATATGCAAGTGTAAGAAAAGAGACTTGATTTGGAAGTAGATTTGAAAAGAATTTGATTTGAAAAGAAAGAGATAGAAGTTTGAATTTGGAAAAAAGGTTTTGAAAATTGAAATTGAAGATTGAAAATAGAAATAGATTATGGAATTGGAAACTTGAAGAAAATTGTAGGATTGGATATTAGAAAGAAGTTGTAGAAATAGAAATTTGAAAAATGTTGTAGAATTTGAGATTTGAAAAAGATTGTGGAAATAAAAATTTGAAAAATGTTGTAGAATTCGAGATTTGAAAAATGTGGTGACCACACCTATGAAGGTTGCTTACGTATCCTTTTGGAGGAATCAGGTCAGTCGTAGTTCGGACAAGAGTTCGATTGAAAAATAGAAGATGTGATTAGAAGAAAGAGATTGAATTGGAAATTGGATTGGAAGATTGAGAGATTTGAACTTTGATTGAAAGATTTGAAAAGATTTTGACTTTGGAAAACTTGATTTTAGGAAACCTAAACTTAGGAAAGAGAGGAGACTTAGGAAAGATTTGACTCGGAAGGATTTAAGAAAGATTCGACTTGACTTGAAAGAGTTTTAGAAAAGATTAGATTTAGGAAAGGTTCGAATTAAGAAAGTTTCAAAATAGGAAAGTGTCATTTTAGGAAAGTTTCGTTTTAGAAAAGTTTTAATTTTAGAAAGTTTTGAATTAAGAAAATTTTGAATTAGAAAAGTTTCAACTTAGAAAAGTTTTGAATTTGGAATGTTTTGAAATAGGGAAGTTTAGAAAATTGGAAAGTTTAGAAAACTAGGAAGTTTTGAAAATAAGAAAGTTTTGAGTTTAGAAAGTTTTGAAATTGGAAAGAGTTGAAGTTTTAGGAAAGTTTGGAATTTGGAAAGATTTGGGTTTAGAAAGACTTAACTTTAGAAAGTTTTGACTTTAGAAAGCTTAGAATTTTAGAAAGATTTGAAATTTAGAAAGTTTAAGATTTTGAAAGTTTTAGAGTTTTAGTTTTAGAAAATCTTGAGATTAAGAAAGGTTGAGTTTAGGAAAGATTTGAAAACTTAGATTTGGAAAGAGGTAGAATTAGGAAAGGGATAGAATTAGGAAAGGATTGAATTTAGGAAAGATGTGGAAGTTGAGTTTTAAAATTTTAGGAAAGATTTTTATGTTCAAGTTTTCGAAACTTAAGATTTAGAAAAATAGAAATTTAGAAAGAAGTTGAATTAGGAAAGATCTAGACTAGGAAGGGTTAAGATTCTTATTTCCTAAAACAAGAGATTAGATTTTGGTTTCCAAAAGAAAAGGTTTGATTTTGTTTTCAAAAACGGAGGATAGGATCTAGTTTCCTAAACGGGAGATTGGATTTGGTTTCCTAAAGGGAAGTTTTGATTTGACAAGGATTTGGAAGAGGAAGTTTTAGAAACCTTAGATTTGGAAGACTATAGTTTTGACGTAGAAAAGAGGTTTTAGAAATGTGTATAGTTTGGATGAGAAAACAAGAGGTTTTAGAAACCTAGATTTTGGGAAAGGTTGAAAATCATGTTTTTGGAAAGAAAATTAGGGTTTCCTAATTGTGGGTTCTAGGGCTTGACTTGGGCTCTAAGAGAAGAGTTTTTGGAAAGTGCGTTTTTTGGAAACGAAGATTTTTAGAAGGGAATCCTAGAGAGGAGTTTTTGAAAAGTGAATTTTGAAGATAAAGTTTTTGGAAAGAGATTTTAAAAAGGAGTTTTTGGAAAGTGTGTTTTTGGAAACAAGTTTTTAGAAGAAAAATCCTAGAGGAGAGTTTCTAGAAGGAAGATATTTGGAAAGAGAGTTTTTTAGAAAGATTTTTGGTAGAAGATTGTTGAAGAGAGTTTTTGGAAAGATTTTTGGGGAACGTTTTTAGAAAGTGAATTTTGGGGAGAATGTTTTGGAAAGGAGTTGAAAAGGGGAGTTTTGAAAAATAGATTTTGGGAGGGAGTTTTTGAAAACAATTTTAGAAATGAGAGTTTTAAGAAAGTATGTTGAAAAAGAGATTTTTAGGAAGAGAGACTTTTGAAAAGAGAGTTTTTTGAAAAGTATAACAAAAGTCTCAGTTTCCTAAAGCGATTCTAACCATAAGAAGGCTAAAACCACTTTAAGAAAGCGGTTTTGAAAACAACGAGATTTGAAAATATGGACCATATTGGTCACTTTGAATGTAACACTTTCCTAAAGCAATCCTAGACATGGAAAGGCTAGAATCACCCTAGGATTGTGATTTTGAAAACATGTTTTGAAAAAGAGATTTTGATACAATTTTGAAAACAAGTTTGAAAACGATTTTAAAAACGAGTTTGAAAACGAGTTTGAAAACGATTTTTGAAAGATGCAAGATCATGATATGCACAATGTAATTTTGGGGTCGTGAACATACAAGGTTAAAGCTTCACTACATAATCAAGGGGGCCGAACCCATGTGGTCTCCGGTTAGCCTAAAGGAAAACCCCCGACACGGTGACTCTCCAATAGTCTAATCCTACACATGGACCGGGAGTCCCCTTGTTTCAAGCATGCAAAGAAAGGGGGGGAAAGAGATGGGGGATTAAAATAGAGAAAACCTAAGTGGGTTAGGAGAGAGAAGAGAGAGGGGGAAGTGCAGAAACTTAAAGAGAAAGCCTACCGTATGTCTTGTTTATTTTGCGCGCCTAGCTTGTCTTCGGTCTTCGTCTTGATCTTCGTCTTTAATCTTCAAGAGTTGTTTTCAATCTTCAAAACTTCATATTACAGCCCTTTAAGTCTTCAAAGGAGGGTTGAAGGCTAGTGTATGAGTGTATGGGGGTGTGTATGAGTGTATAGGAGGCTAGGGTTTAGTGTATGGTGGCTAGGGTTTGGAAAACCTAAGGGAGCTAAGGTTTAGGGAGTGCACGAACTCTGTATATTGAAATATATGATTTTTATACTGAGTTTGCGGACCTCTTTCACGCTGGAGGAGGTTCTGTATTTATAGAGAGAGGAATGCACTAGCGCCTGTTGCACTGGCGCCAGGCCAAACATTACACTGGCGCCACTAGGAATGGCGCCGGGCCATTTTTTGGCTTGGCGCCACTAGCCATTTAGGAATTGTTTAAGGTCGGCAAGCAACGTATTTTTTACTAGATTTGGGCGCCTGTACTAGTGACTACCATGCAATTTTTAGCCTGACTTCAATAGGAGTGACTTCGAAAAGTCCGGGAATGATTTAAGGGACCGGGAATTGCCCAGAAGGCTGGAAAAGGGCAAGAACACTTAGAACAGTGTCCCAGAGGTATTTGACTTGAAAATGAAGATAGGACGTGTTGGAAGGGTTGACCGGGCCTTTAGGGGCAAAACGGTCAATCGGATCAGGAAGCTGCCGGGACGGACTTGGACTGTTCTGGAAGAAGACTCGAGATTTGGAAACATTATTCAGAATGTTCCCAAGGGTTGCCGATTTGATACCCAGAGCCGATATGGTCAGAAAAGGTGACCGGCCCTCTAGGGACAAAACGGTCATTTTGCACCGGGTTTGTCGGAACTGACTCAGACTGATCCGGAAAGGTAAAGGAAGGTTGAGAATACTATAAGAAGCAATCTCGGAAGGTTACTGGTTTAATACCCAGAGCCGGTGTGGTCGGAAAAGGCGACCGGCCCACCAGGGGCAAAACGGTCATTTCATACCGGGTTTGCCGGAACTTACTCGGAATGATCCGAAAAGGTAGAGGAAGGTTGAGAACACTATACAAAGTATTCTCGGGAAGATTACCGGTTTGATACCCAGATCTGGTGTGGTCGAAAAAAGGACCGGCCCACCAGGGACAAAATGGTCATTTTGTACTGGGTTCACCGGAACTGACTCGGAATGATCCGAAAAGGTAGAGGAAGGTTGAGAATATTATAAAAAGCATTCTCGGAAAGTTACCGGTTTGATACCCAAAGCCGGTGTGGTTCCTGGGGCATTCAGATGCCTAGGGACAGAATGGTCATCTTAACCGGAAAGTCTCAGAAAAGGCCCAAGAGGCAGTTTGGTCATTTTTCACCGAAGTAGGCTAGCAGGCACCGGTGTTGACCTGGGTTTTGAGTGTTTCCATCACTCTAACGGCGGTCGTCGTGACACAGGGGTTTGTTGGCAATTCCCTATATCGACCTGTTTGTGAGTATTTTCGCTACTCTGACGGTTGTGATGTTTGCGAGTATTTCCGCTACTCTGACGGTTCGCGATCATTCCTGAGACTTCCCGATCTCGGGAAGCTGCTAAAGGGGACTTAGCGCCTGAGAAGTCAACTTTCTCAGAAGGCGTGCCTAAACGGACATTTCTACATTAGCGGGCTAGCAGGCACCAAAGGTGGACCGTTCTACCATCTAGGGGACTTGGGGTCTCGTCCCGGTCGACAGGTTTAAAGGGACTTACAGTTTCAAAGAGATTTTTTTCGAAAAACTTGCCGAACCGTCTCGAGAAATAAACTGTCTCGAGAGTGGGATTGGAATTAGAAAGGGGTCTTATCGTCTTCGGAAAGACGTGCCTGACTGTCTCGAGGAATCAACTGTCTTAAGAGAGGGATTGAAATTTGGAAATGAGACTTACCATCTTCGGAAAGACGTGCCTAATCATCTCGCGGAATCAATTGTCTCGAGAGAGGGATTGGAATTGGAATAGGGTCATATCGTCTTCGAAAAGACGTGCTTGACCGTCTCGAGGAATCAACTGTCTTGAGAGAGGGATTAGAATTGGAAAGGGGACTTACCGTCTTCGGAAAGACGTGCCTGATTTGGACTAGATTTACCGTCTCGAGGAATCAACTGTCTCGAGAGAGGGATTGGAGTTAGAATTGGAAAAGACAATGCCCCTAAGGGCATTTTGGTCATTTTGCCTCTATTTGGGCATGGTGGGCCCGCGAAGCGATGGACAGACGGGATTTGGACTTAAAGAGTTGGTTTCGATTGGAATATGTCCATATCGACTTGAGTACAAGTCTGGACGGAGTGTAGACTGCCGAGCGGTAAAAAATGGGGTGCTTACACCTATATCGACCTGTTTACGAGTATTTTCACTTCTCTGACGGTTGCAATGTTTGCGAGTACTTCCGCTACTCTGACGGTTCGCGATCATTCCCGAGACTGCCTAATCTTGAGAAGCTGCTAAAGGGACTTAGTGCATGAGGAATCAACTTTCTTAGAAGGCTTGTCGAAATGAACATTTCTGCATTGGTGGGCTAGCAAGCACAAAAGGTGGACTGTTCTACTATCTAGGGGACTTGGGGTCTCGTCCCAATCAACGGGTTTGAAGTGACTTACCATTCTGAAGAAACTTTTTTCGAAAAACGTGCCAAACAGGATAGACTTACCATCTCAAAGAATCAACTTTCTCGAGAAAAGGATTGAAATTGGACTTGGACTTGAAAAAGGGGACTTACTGTCTTCGAGAAGACGTGCCTGATTTGGAATTGGACCGAACAATGCTCTCAAGGGCATTTTGGTCATTTTGCCTCTATTTGGGCTTGGTGGGTTCGCGAAGCGATGAATTAACTGGATTAGAATTAGAATTCGAGAATATATCCATATTGACTTGAACTCAAGTCGGGATGGGCTGGAGACTGCTGAACAGACAAAAATGGGGTGCTTACAGCTACTCTTCTTTTTCTGTCTTTGCTTGTCGAAGACAAAAAACGATAAAGTAAGAGTCCCATGTTGATCGTGAGGCGGCCGGAGGGACGGACTTTGAAAATTTTAGAACACGGGATTGTAGAAACGAATATTGGGCCCAAAAGGCCTTTGAAATCGAGTTTTGGCAGAAAAAGGGCAAAGCTGCCCAGAATTTGGAACTGGCGCCACTCGCAGTGGCACTAAGCCTGGGATCAAAACCAGAAATATATCTGGTTCAAGCACTTGCGGGATTTGAAGAATTTCTGAAAAATCGAGAGGCATTGTGAGGAAACTAACCTAAACATTGAAGGAGCATCTCTTAGGGACCACAGGGGATTGCCAAAAGAAGATTTCGCCGAAAAACTCTGAGAGGTGACTTTTTGAGTTTATGTTGATTTTAATGTGTAGAATTCCGTTTAAGTCGTGTGAACGGTGAAAATTGATGTTTTGATATATTTTGAACACTTTGGTGAAATTATTTTTGTATTTTGGTGCTTGTTGGATTGAATTTGAGTGATTTTACGTGATTTTGTGAAGAGCGTTTTCTACAAGAATTGGGAGTTTGTTCCTACAGGCTTGGGCATTGGGTTTTTTTGGCTAGATTTTTATGCCATGTGCCTTAGAAAAATGTGTTTAACAATCGTGTGGAGTTTTGTGATTTTTTGAAAACTCGATGAAATTTTGATTTTTTGAAAAATAGAAAAATACTTAGAAAAATAGAAAAAATAAAGAAAATTGGGACATTGATGAAATTTTTAGAGTTTAAAATTTAGAAAAATGTAGGAATATGTTAGAAAACATTTGAAATGATTTTGAGAAATTTTAGGACATTTTTGAAAACCATTGATTTATTGAAAAAATATAACATGTGTTTTGAAAATTTCAAAAATTTAAAAAGTGTGCTCGAGTGCTGATGTCATGTGATTGTAACGTTGTGAAGTGCACGGTTTGTGTTTTGTGTTAATGTTGTGGGTGTTGTGGGGATCACTTTTAAGCGAAACTCTGCCGAAGTTTTTTAGACATTCAGAAAAAGGGTTGGAAAAATTTTGGAGTAAAATCTTTTTGAAGGAAAAAGATATAAAACCATTGAAGGCAGGGCCTTTTTAGCAAAGAAGACCCGAGAAACTCGGGAGCCTTGAAAACTATTGGAAGAAAAATCTAGGCAGACCTTTTGGAAACTAAGATTTGGAAGCGAACAAATTTTTCACTTTGGAGGACTAGGGATTCTGATGACAATTTTAGAGGATTGAGTTTGAAGAAAACCTTTTGGGAGGAAGAAGTTAAGGAACGTTTTAGGAAACCTCTAGGAGTTGTTTTTAGAGAAAAAATTTTGAATGAAAAGTTTAGGAAACCTTTTAGGTTAGTTTGAGTAGAATGTATATGGAAGTTATGTTTTTTATTTTTCTCTTCTTATTTTTTATGTTTTATCTTTGGTTATTATTTTTTTTCCTTTACTTTTATTTCTTATCTTCATATACCGTATATTAACACCTCTGACCTTGTTTACCTTTCCAGGATGGCAGATGTCGGTGATGATGGTTCTGAGCAGAGACGTCGCTCGGGGAAGACGGCTCGGACAGATTCCACCAGTGGTTCCAATCGATCCAGAGGTAGCCGACGATCTACGGGGAAGCGTCGTCTAGCCAGAGTGGTTAGGGGAGTAGGCCACCTGTCGACCCCTTTCCTCCGGTTGAGCAGGCCTTTGCAAAGGAGATCGGTGCTGAGGAGAAGGTACCGGGTCTTGTGGATTAGGTGACCAGTTATGGGAGAGCCTTCTCTAGACATAGGCAGACGGATGCTGACTTGGGTGACCTGGAGGTACCAGACATCCCTCCGCTCGGGGATCTTGCTTATATTCTAGATAGCATTTGCCCCCTCCGCAAGTACACACAGTTTTTAGATGGGCTGTTCATCAGGTCTTCGTGACCATGTAGTGGGCTGCCCCATCATATCGTGCTTTCTTGGCTGAGATCAGATTTGGAGCTTTCATGGGATTACAGGCTAATCGCCTGAACCGATATTTGGTACTGGCGCTTATTGAAAGGTGGTTCGGGGAGACCGGGACCTTCCATTTTGTCGGCTTCGAGTTAGGACCCACTCCCTTGGATTGGGCCATCATCACAGGGCTTTCCTTCGTCGGCCGGCAGATCACTTTATAGTCAGTCAGTAGAGACGAGGCCTGCATGCTGCTAGACTTGGCCCCTCTTGAGCATTCTGCCTTCCCAGTCTCTTGGCTCAGTCGGGATGACCGTACCTTTTCTATTGAGCCATCTCCTGCCAAGCGGGACATCATGAGATGGCGACTTGTTTTGTACATCATCTTTAGCTGCTTCTGCAACAACAAGTCACTTGTGCCTTTTTGTTTGGTGAGCATAGTAGCTGATCGTAGGGCTTTGTATGAGCTGGATTGGGGGTCCTTCTCCTTTGACTGCTTCCTTCGATCGATGAGGGTCCGGACTTCTTCTCGTTGGGGCAGCATGACCAGTTTCTAGCCATTCCTTGTCTGGTGAAGCTATAAGTACCTGCCTGTTCGTCACCCCGCAATTACCGAGGACGACCTTTATCCTCGTGCTTTGAGGTGGGCTCGTGACCGAGTGGCCCAACGATCAGAGATTACTGACTTTGTGACGCTAGGGGTGAACCTGAAGTTGATTGAGGCAAGGGATGTGACTTGGCGGCCTTTTATCGAGTCAGTTCAATATAAGATTGTACGGTACTTGGTCCCGCTATCCTCGTCGAGGGCTGCTTTTCTCAGTGACGATACTTGGGGGTCCTATCTAGGAGAGCGGCACTGGCGGCAGTTTCATGAGGAGTTCCGATCAGCAGGAGCTCTGCCAGAGTATATGTTTGGAGCCTTAGTGGCATGAGTGCTTATCCCCTATCAGGAGCGCTAGCTGGGTGCCGAGTTCTTGCTTCCTCCAGATACGGACTACGCTGCACACTTCGGGGCTCATTTTGTCGGTACCTCACCCGATTTGAGGTAGTAGTCGGCGGATATGTTGTTGGCTAGGAGGTGGTTGACTTATGGCGCTGAGCTAGAGGATATATGCCCTAGGCTGAGTTTATTGCTGTGAGAGACCAGAGAGATCAGTACCAGATGGAGCGGGATTAGTACCAGGCTGAGGTAGCTTCCCTGATGGCTCGGTTATCTCAGATGGGCGGTGGAGGGGTATTGTTCTTTCTTTGCTTCTTCTGTTCACTCTGTTATTATCTAGTTATTCCTTTATCTTGTTGATTCCGGCTGTGTCTTCTTCGTAGGACGCCGGTGCTTCTAGTAGTTATCCACCTCCTCCGATGCCGGGTTTCGGGGATTTCGATCCAGATGACATTGACTTTGACCTTGGATAGATGCCCCTTGTGGAGACTCTGATCTTCCTTTGCACCTATTCCTGAGATGTATTTATGTTAGACAATTTTATTTTGTAAGTTTTGTACAAAGACGGATATTTATGGTATTTAGATGCATGGAGAGGCAGAGACATTTATGATTGATTTTTTTTAGCTAAGTATATGATCCGATGCATATGTAGAAATGGTGATGTTGTGTATCTATTACAGGGGTTGACATTAAACTGTGTTGATGACTTCTGTTTCTACTGGGAGTTATATCCTATGTATGCAAAGCTCATGGCAATTTTTTTTTTTTTTTTGTTGAAAATGTATGCACATATTAGAAATGCATTAACTAACAAAATGACAAGGGGTGTTGTCAAACTCGGTATCTTTAGAATGGTAACTCCTTCCTTTTCGGGGGTCTAGCCTCTCCTTTGGCTCAACCTTACCTTAATTGGATAACAGCACTTCACACATTTCTAAACCTTCTGATTAGCTCTGACTCTCTGCCTTGGGGTTAGTGCATAGGGTTTTTGGGCTAAGACTCTTAACTCTCGGAGCTTTAGCAACAACTTACTTGGCCTTTAACAAAGCGATAAGCGGCCAGTCCTTCAATTTGAGGAGACTTTGCTCTAGGACCGTAATGTAGGCTAGGTTATGGGGTTTTCGAAATAACGGGATATATAGGCTCAAATTCGATGTTGTTTTCAGCAGGGTTTAGATCCATAACATCCTTGATTATCTTTCTCAGTAGGGCTATCATCCTTCTTTAGCTTCGGCAACGTATCTAGCTCATTTAGATCAAACAATTTGTTTTCAATCAGAGTGGACTTTAGTGGGTTGTAATGTAGGCCATGGTTTTGGGGTTTTGCAAGAAAGGGTAAAGGCTCGAACCTATTGTTTCTAATGGGGTTCTTTGTAACCTAGGATCACCCTTAAATTTCATCCTTGCTTTTACTATATACTTCCCAGGGTGAGAATGACTCTTTCCTTTCAATCTATGCTTTTTAAGATAAACAGGACTCTCCTTTCTTTCAACCTTCTTATTATACTTTTGAAAATGATTCAATCATGGTTTTCTTCAAGCCTTTCCTTAGATTTTTTTTTTCCGGCCTCTTGCCCCTTGACAATTTTTCCTTTGCTTTTTCTTTCTCTCTTCTTTTTATCCGTTCATCGCTTTTCTTTCCTTTTGTGAAACAGATAGTTTTTCAACTCTTTCTTTCTTAGACCCTCTCTTCAATTGTCCAATCTAACTCGATGTGGGCAGTGATCCCTAGGTTGGGGTTTTCTCGAAAAAGATAAATGGCTCAACGGGTTTGGCAAGGGGTTGCTTCTGATTGTATAGGAAATGAAATGAGGGTCTCTCATCACTTTGAACTAGATTGCTTGATCTATAGAGCTTTCGATACTATCCTAGCATGATAGAGGTGGATACTATTCCTAGAGTTCTCAATTATTGTCTGCCCCCAGTGTGGGAAAGATAGTCTTGGATCGGGGTTGACAAGGAAAACTTTGTTTGTTCTGAGGCTCTAGGGGTTAAACAAAGGGAATGTAAACATATTTATAGGGAAATGAAAGATGGCTCCTCTTCATTTTGATAATCCGGCCACACATCGCTTAACTTCAGTATCTTGCAAGTGTTGCCTTTGGGTAGTTTCCTCACTTATCCTTATCCTCTCTCTCTGTGGAAAGCTGATCATTTGGCGAGTGGTTAACTCATGCTATCATCCCTTCAAGTCGGATCATTCCATAAGATAAACTATGCCCCTTGCGTAGAAAGTAATTACCATTCACAAGAGAAAAAAAGGCAACAACAATGGATAAAAAGGCTTAATCATTTTATCTTATCAATGAAAAGCATATAGTTCTGTTTTAAACAACTAAGAATGCAGATATTAATTTAAGGATGAAATGTAAAGGGATGGAAAGAAAGTGGGTGACAACACTCCTCTCTTGTACGCTTTTGATGGGAACCCATGTCAATACGGCCTTAGGATAATGCCACATCTTCGTTCCATCTACAGTTAGGATCTTTGGTTGAGGCAGGATAACTAGAGGTTTCTCCCGGAGTTCCAAGCGACTTGGCAGTGATGATGCAATCGTCAGCTTCCTTGACCATCTTACCTTCCTTTGCTAGTTCCTTGGTTTCTCTAGTAAACCAATTGGGTAGCTTTTCTTCTTCCAGCTTAACAGGCTTGACCCGAGCTCGAGGTTTTCTGCTTTGGCATCGGGCCGTGCCCCAGTGCTCCTCAGGCGTGCATAATGATAGGTTCTTATTACTGAGCTTGAATGACTCCTGGTCAGTCTTCTTGACAGATTCATCCACGAGTTCATCTTCGGGGACCGACATTTTATCGGGGTTGCACCATGACCAGGGCTGACACTGTTCTTCATCTCCGTATTCCATTTCTTCCCCTTCCTTGTAATATATCTCTTTGCATGTAGCGAAACAAACCTTGTCGTTACCAAATTTTGTAATGACGTTGACGGTGTGGTCTAGCGGAGGGTCCGTAGTGCCGTTCGGAGAAGGATTTGCTAGTCGTAAGCTAATGATCTTGTTATCTATCGGGTCTTGAATCTTATGCTTGAGGGTCAAACAATCTTCAGTGTCATGTCCTTGGCCGCCCGAATGGTACTTACAGCTTGCTGTAAATTCAAAGTAATGAGGCAGAGGATTGGGCTGGGGTCGGGCAGGTATAGGCTTCAAATATCCAGCCGCTAAGAGACCAAAATTGGCCGTGGTCTGTGAACACGCAAGTTTAGTAAATGTCCGCTTTTTCCCACTTGTTCGCCTAGGCCTAGGAGGTATTGCAGATGTTTTTGAAGATTGGGAACCGAGTTTTGGTGAGGTCACAACCGGGCTGATGGTTCGGGAATTGAAAGGACTTTGGGTTTTATGTTTCAAAATAGGATGATTTTCGGTGACAGGGCCAAATGGGTTGGGTTGGTATCCGTAGGAGAGATTATATAATCCATGGGTTTGGTTAGAGGTTGGGAAAGTTTCAAAATAGGAAAGTTTCATTTTAGGAAAGTTTCATTTTAAGGAAAGTTTTGAAATAGGAAAGATTTGAAAGTTGGAAAGTTTAGAATTTAGAAAGTTTTAAATTTGGAAAGATTTGAAGTTTAGGGAAGTTTAGAATTTTAGAAAAATTCAAAATTTGAGTTTTAGAAATTCTGGAAATTAGGAAAGATTTGGAAAGTTTAACTTTGGAAAGGCGTGGAATTAGGAAAGGGTTGGATTGGGAAGGATTTGGAAGTTTAAAGTTTAAGGAAAAATTTGAAAGCTTAAATTTTTGAGACCTATGGTTTAGGAAGGTATGAGATTAGGAAAGAGTGAATTAGGAAAGGTTTAGACTAGGAAGGATTGAGATTCCTATTTCCTAAAACAAGGGATTGGATTTGTTTCTAAAAAGAGATGTTTTAATTTCATTTCCAAAAACGGAGGATAGAATCTAGTTTCCTAAATGGGAGATTGAATTTGGTTTCCTAAAGGGGAAGATTGGATTTGGTTAGATTTGGAAAGGGAAGTTTTAGAAACCCTTGATTTGGAAGACTATAGTTTTGATGTAGAAAAGGTTTTGGAAACTCATGATTTTGGTGTAAAAAAAAAAGAGATTTTGGAAACCTAGGTTTTAAGGCAAGATTGAAAATCATGTTTTGGGCAAGAAAATTAGGGTTTCCTAATTGTGGGTTCTAGGGTTTGACTTGGGCTCTAAGCAAATGAAATTTTTGGAAAGTGAGCTTTTAGAAAGGGAGATTTTTGAAAGGAAATTCTAGAGAGGAGTTTTTAAAAAGTGAATTTGAAAAGAGAGAGTTTTTGGAAGGGGATTTTTGGAAGGAGATTGTTGGAAAGAGTTTTTAGGAAAGAGATTTAGGGAGAGAGTTTTCTAAAAAGGAAACCTAGGGAGTGTTTTTAGGAAAGGAATTTTGAAGCTAGCTTTTTGGAAAGGAGTTTGAAAAAGAGGTTTTGAAAAATAGATTTTTGAAGGGAGTTTTCGAAAACAATTTTGGAAAGGAATTTAAAGAGAGTTTATGGAAAGCATGTTGGAAAAGAGATTTTTAGGAAGAGATTTTTGAGAAGAAATTTTTAGAAAGTATATAAATTTTTAGAGAGTTTATGGAAAGAGATTTTTGAAGGTTAGAACCACTTTAAGATAGTAGTTTTGAAAACAACAATGTTTTGAAAATATGGACCGTATTTGTCACTTTAAATGTAACAATTTCCTAAAGCAACCCTAGCCATGGAAAGGCTAGAATCACCTTAGGATTGTGATTTTAAAAACAAGTTTTGAAAACGAGTTTTGATGCAAGCTTTGGAAAACAAGTTTAAAAATGAATTTTGGAAGAATGCAATATCATGATATGCACAATGCAAGTTGGGGTCATGAACATACAAGGTTAAAGGCTTTACCACATAATCAAGGGAGCCGAACCCACGTGGTCTCCGGTTAGACTAAAAGAAAGCCCCCGACACGGTGACCCTCCAATAGCCTAATCCTACACATGGACCAGGAAATCCCTTGTTTCAAGCATGCAAGAAAGGAGAGGGAAGAAGATGGGGGATTAAAATAGAAGAAAACCCAAGTGGGTTAGGAGAGAGAAGAGAGGGGAAAGATGCGTAAACTTAAAGAGAAAGCCTACCTTGTGTCTTGTTTATTTTGCTTTGCTTTGCGCGCTTTGCTTTTCTTGCTTTGCTTCAGTCTTCGCTTCAGTCTTCATCTTGATCTTCCATAACTCCAGTTTGCAGCACTTCAAGTCTTCAATGGCTGCTTTGGAGGCTAGTGTATGATTGTATGTGAGTGTATATGAGTATATAAGAGGCTAGGGTTTGTGTACGGAGACTAGGGTTTGGAAAACCTAAAGAAGCTAGGGTTTAGGGAGGCTACGAGCTCTGTATATTGAAGAATAGGGTTTTTAGACTGAGTTTACAGACCTCTTTCACACTGAAGGAGGCTCTGTATTTATAGAGAGAGGGATGACATGGTGCTTGTTGCAGTGGTGCTAGGCTAAAAAACCTTCTTGCGCTACTAGGAGTGGCGCCAGGCCAAATTTTGGCTTGGCTCCACTACTAGTGGTGCCAGCCACTTAGGAAAGTTTTAAGGTCGGCAAGCAACGTATGTTCAGAAGATTTGGGCGCATGTACTAGTGACTACCTTGCAATTTTTAGCTTGGCTTCACTAGGAGTGACTTTGGAAGGTCCGTGATGGATTTAAAGGAGCCGGGAATGAACTAAAAGGCTGAAAAAGGGCAGGAACCCTTAGAATAAGGTCCCGGGGGTAATGGACTTAAAAAAGGATGTCAGGGTTTGTTAGAGGGGTCGACCGAGCCATTAGGGGCAAAACGATCAACCGGGCCAGAAAGATGTCAGGACGGACTCGGAAAGTCCCGGAAGAAGACTCAAGATTTAGAAACATTATTTAGAATTTTTTCCCAGACTACTGGTTTGATACCCAGAGCCAGTGTGGTCGAAAAAGGCAACTGGCCCACTAGAGGCAAAACGGTCATTTTACACCGAGTTTGCCAGAATTGACTCGGAATGATCTGGAAAGATCATGAAGGGTCGGGAATACTACAACAAGCATTCTCGGGAGGTTACCAGTTTGATACCCAGAGCCGGTGTGGTTCTTGGGGCGTTCAGATGTCTAGGGGCAAAATGGTCATCTTGACCGGATAGTCTCGAAATTAGCCCGAAACTGGCTAGAAGGCACCTAATCATGCCAGATCATCTCTAGGACGATCTTGGAAGGATGGACTTACCATTCTGAGGACTTAGGTACTATCTCGAGAAACGTGCCAAAAAATGGCCCTAGGGACAGTTTGGTCATTTTTCATCGAAGTGGGCTAGCAGGCATTGGTGTTAACTTGGGTTTTGAGTGTTTCTACCACACTTACGGCGGTCCTGTGATACAGGGGTTTGTTGGCAATTCCCTATAACGACCTGTTTGCGAGTATTTCTGCTACTCTGACAGTTGCGATGTTTGCGAGTACTTTCGCTACTCTGATGATTCGTGGTCATTTCTAAGACTGCCTGATCTCGGGAAGCTGCTAAAGGGACTTACCACCTGAGAAATCAACTTTCTCGAAAAGCGTGTTGAAATGGACATTTCTGCATTGGTGGGCTAGCAGGCGCCAAAGGTGGACTGTTCTACCATCTAGGGGACTCGGGGTCTCGTCCCGGTCAACGGGTTTGAAGGGACTTACCATTTTAAAGAAACTTTTTTTGAAAAACATGCCGGACAGGATAGACTTACCGTCTTGAGGAATCAACTTTCTCGAGAGAGGGATTGAAATTGGACTTGGACTTGAAAAAGGGGACTTACCGTCTTTGATAAGACGTGCCTGATTTGGAATTGGATCGAACAATGCCCCCAAGGGCATTTTGGTCATTTTAGTCATTTTGCCTCTATTTGGGCCTGGTGTGCCTGCAAAGCGATGAATTGACTGGACTAGGATTAGAATTCTAAAATATGTCCATATTGACTTGAACTTAAGTCGAGGATGGACTGGAGACTGCCGAGCGGGCAAAAATGGGGTGCTTACAGCAAGCAAACTAGTAATGGCAAAACCAATGGATTTGGGATGAGTTTCAAATGGAGATAGTTCCCTCCCTTGTGTAAGCACCTCATTTTTCACCCGCTCGACAATCTCTGGCCTGACTAGACTCACATTCAAACCGACACAGACACATTCAAGCCCAAACCGGCTTTCCAGACTCAATCCAGTTAATCAACCGCTTTGTGGGTCCGCTAAGCCCAACAGAGGCAAAATAACGAAAATGCCCTTGAGGTATTGCCCGGTCCAATTCCAATTAGCAGGTCTTCTTAGACAGTAAGTTTGTATTTCAACCTCAATTCTAGTTTCAATTCCAGTATAGATCATTCAAACTCAATTTGGCACGTCTTTCGAAAAAATTAATCCCTCAAACAATAAGTTCGACTAGCACATCACATTTACTGAGAAAGCACAAAACCACTCAAAACGATAAGTCCCTTCACAAACTTCGACCGGAATAGAACCCAAGTCTTCAAGATAGTAGAGCGGTTCACCTTTGGCGCCTGCTAAAGTATTCATCTGTTATTCGGCATGCCGATCAGAAAAGTACCTAAGGCCCCGAGGTGATAAGACTATCCAGCAGCTTCCCGAGATCAGACAGTCTCTATAATGAATGCACACTGTCAAAGTGATAGAAACACTCACAAACATTGTAACTGTCAAGGTGACAAAAATACTCGCAAATAGGTCGGCATAAAAAAGGCTAACAAACCTCTTATGTCACGGGACCAAACACGCCTCTTGGCTTTGACACGTTTACCAGAGGACGGGATACCTTTGGAAATCAACTCGTCCCAGACCATCAGAGTGATAAAAACACTAAAAACATAGGTCAACACCAGTGCCCGCTAGCCTATTCTGGTGAAAAATTACCAAAATGCCCCTAGCAGGCCCCACCGGCATGCTTTTGGAAAAGGTACCTAAAACCTTAGAGTGGTAAGTCCACCCTTCAAGGATTGTCCTAAAGATAATCTAGCATGTTTTAGTGCCTCCCAATCAGTTCCGGATCAATTCTGAGAATATCCGGTCAAAATGACCATTTGTTTCCTAGGCATCCAATGGCCTCCGAGAACCACACCAACTCTGGGTATCAAATCAGTTACCTTTTCGGTATGCTTCTAATAGTATTCTCAACTTTTTTGTACCTTTCTAGACCATTTTGAGTCCATTCAGATAAACCCGGTGCAAAATGACCATTTTTACCTCTTATGGGCCGATCGTCTTTTCCAACCATACCGTTTTAGGTATCAAACCGAAAATCATTCGAAGCACTCTTAATAGTATTTTCAACCTTCAAGTCTTCTCACAGTCAACTTCGGATCGATCCTGGTATTCCCAAGATCAAATGACTATTTTACCCCTGGTGGACTAGTCTCTATTTTCAACTACTCCTGCTCTGATCATCAAGCCGGTTACCTCCAACGCACTCTTTTAAGGGATCTCATCCATTCTCGGCTGAGTCCTGCTACTCAGAACCTTTCGAATCTTTTCCAAAAACAGACTTTGTTACTGACTTTGTGACGCTACGGGCGAACCTGAAGTTGATTGCCTTTCTGAAAACAGACTTTGAGTTGCCCCAAAAATCCTAATTCTCTCAAGGCTCTCTCAAGCCCTAGCTTCCTACACTCAAACCCTAGTCTATATACTTCAGACCCTAGCCTCTAAACTCTATTGAATGCCACTTTCAACCCCTTCAAAGTACTTGAAGGTCTCTCAAGTTCAAGCAAGTCCTCCATTGAAGTATTCAACCTAATAAGAAGACAGGGTAGGGTTCTATTTACTTTTATGTAAACACCCCTCTCTCTCTTTCTTCTCCCTCCTAGTCCACTTGGTCTATTTCTCTATTTTAATCCCCATCTTCTACCCCCTCTTCTTGCATGCTTGAAACAAAGGACTTCCCAGTTCATGCTTAGGAAGGCCTTGGAGGAGGTCACCGTGTCGAAGACTTTCTTTAAGTTCAATCTAAGACGGTGTGAGTCTGCACCCCCCCCCCCTAGATTATGTGGTTAAACCAAACATTGTATGTTCACGTCCCTATTGCATTGTGGTTGTTGTGTTCATACATTGCATTCAATATCGCATTCAAAAGCTTTCTTTCAAACTTGAATTTAAAAAAAAAAAAAGTTGTTTTCAAATTTGTTTTCAAAACCACAACCCTAAGATGATTCTAGTCATTCCATGATTAGGGTGGTTTTAGGAAAGTGTTACATTCAATGAGACCATCAAAGTCCATATTAAGGTTTCAAACCCTAATTGTTTTCAAAATCATAACTCTAGAATGGTGCTAGACTTCTTATGATTAGAATCATTTTAGAAAAGTGAGATATTTAACAAACTTTCAAAAATCTATATTCAAACATTTCTAAAATAGTTTTCCAAATCTATTTTGTAAAAATTCTTCTCAAAGATTTACTTTCCAAAATCTTTAAGTCTTGAAGTCTAAGTCAAAACCATAGAGTCCATATTTAGGAAACCCTAGGTTTCTCACATAAAATCATAACTTTCTATTTTGTATCAAATCATAGATTTTCAAAACCATTTTCTACATAAAATTATAGATTTTCTAATTCAAAAGTCACATAAAGTGATAGATTTCCAAAACTAAAGCGTTCCAATTTTAAGTCAAATCAAATATTGTCCAAATAGGAAACCAAATCAAATATCCTATTTCTGAAAATAAAATCTAATCTTCTGTTTTTGAAAATAAAAATCAAATCTTTCCTAATTTTAATTTTTTCTAATTTCAAAACCTTCCCTTTGCAAACTTTTCAAAAATAAAATTTTTCTTTTATAATTGAAATCCAATCTTTCCAATCCAAATGCATTGCATAAACCCAGGGTCCTAAGATTGCTTAAATCCCAAGTTACCTCAAACCTAGGTCAAACTTTTTCAAACTCAACTTTTCAAATTCAATGTTTCTTAAATCAAATCTTTTCAAATTCCAAATTTTCAAATTTTCAATTCAAACCTTTCTTAATTCAAACCTTTTCTAAATCAAATTTTTTCAAATTTAAGTCTTTCCTAAATTGAAAACTTTTCTAAAATAGAATTTTTCTAATTTGGAACTTTCCTAATTCAAAATTTTCCTAAAATCAAACTTTCTAATATCAAACATTTCAAATGCATGTTTAAACCTTAGGTTATCTAAGTCCTAAGATACCTAAGCCCTAGTTCAACCCTAACCCTAAGTTATAAAATTTTAACTCTTTTATAAATCTTAAGTCTAAATCAAGATGATTTTCAAACCCCAATTCAAGTCAAGATGGTTTCAAAATTCAATTCAAACTTTCCAAAATAAGTCCAAGTTCTATTTCAAAGTTTAATTTCGAAGTCAAGTTTTATTGCAAATTCAACTCCAAGTTCAATTTTAAATCCAAGTCAATATTAAATCAAAGTTCAATTTCCAATCTTCCAATCAAAATTCAAACCAAAACCTTTTCGAGTCAAATTTTTCAAAGGACACAAGGTGTCTTTTCAAATCAAACAAGACCCCAAAGTGTCTATTTTCAATCGGATCCCGAGTTTGAACTATGACTGACCTAATTCTCTAATAAATGGATACATAGGCAACCCTCATGGGTGCGGTCCCTTTTTCAAAATCTCTCTCCAAGTTTAAATTCTTTTTTTGCACTTGCATATCATGCATCATATCATCTCTAAAGTGATGACAGACCTCTTTCTAAAATTCTTAAAGTGGATAGTAGTGAATCGTTTTACATTCGAAGATTCTAAATAAGTGAACCTAGGGTGAAAAGGCAAGTAGGTACCGCAAGGATAGGATAGGGTGATAGCCTAGTGCATCTTCCCTATACGTGACCAACACCTAGACCATAGATTACTGTTTTTGAAAAACCAAAATTGGAGTCATTTTCAAAAAGGGCTTAAACATTTTTCAAATGTTGCCAACCAACCTGCTTCTCCAAAAAAACCCTCTCTTGAGAAAGTTTTTCCAAAACCATTTCAAAAATCTTATGTTTATATCTTCGGACTTTACTTAGTTTTAGGTGACTTAACTCACCTTAACAAAGTTAGGTGGTGACTCCAAACCTTTTTCTAAAAGTCATTAATCAAATCAATTTCTTATTCAAACTTAATCGCACTTGTCCTTCTAGGAGGATGAGTTATAATGAGAGAGTACCATGTCTTTTTCACATATCTCAAGTGCAAAAAATTAAGGCGTGACACATTGATACTTCAGCTGCAGAAAGTTGGGGAGAGTTTTGAAGCTAGATCTTTCTCAACCACATAATTTGCAATGAAAAAAAAATGTTTTATTAATCATCTTTATTCTTGTGACTTAGAAAATAGAAACAACTAAAAAAGAACATGGAGTCCATTTATCCTCTCACCTCACAGCATGGACTAATCTAAGCTAATCTAATTGAGAAACAACAAGCAAATAATTAAAATACAATGATTGCACCTCAAAGTGCAATCCTAATATTTAATTTTGTACTTTGTTAGTGTTAGAATAGTTGTGTATTGCTTATTTTAGTTGGTTTTTAGTGTTAATGTTGTTTTATTTGCTTTTGTAGGTTATAGAAGCTAATGGAGGCAAAAAGAAGCAAGAATGATCAAAGTGGGTTCAAAATGAACCAACTAATGACGAAAATTCGATGCTATCTTGGGATATCGGCTATAAAGGTTTACACCGATGTCCATTTCAAGATCTACAACTTTGTCTCTAATGTGCATTGGATGAATCGGTTTCTAAAGTAGTCAAAATTGAGCTACAAGTTGTTGGTCGTCAGGACGACACTTTTGACCTTCACTACAAGAAAAAACACGTTTAGTAACAAATAAAATAGTCACTGAATGTTATTTTTTAGTTGCTAATATGAATTCGCGACTAAGGTGGCGACTAAATTATTTAGTGGCCTATTAGAGGTTACTAAATGTTATGGTAACTAAGTTTTGGTTAGTCGCTGATATGTGATCAATGGCAACTAAACGTGGCGATTAAATTGGTAGTAGCCAAAAGGTAATTAGTAGCCAAAAGATGTCATACGGCAACTATTGATGTTAGTCGCGAAACTCCCATAGTTGCCATTACTTAGTTAGTGGCGACTACACTTTGCGACTAATTATTGGTCGCTATAGCTAATTGTTCACCACAGTCATCTTATAGTGACCAATATAAGTAGTTACAAATCCCACGATCATAAGGACTTTCGCAACCAAAACATGTTAGTAGCCAAAGAATTAGTTGCTCATTTATTAAGAAGATATTGGAGACGACCATTATTATCCGAAACCTATACGAATCACAATCGATCAATTCTAACTTAACAAGTACACAGAGCTTCATATAAATAAACTATATACTTAATTTCAATAAAAATATCAGTGCCAACATCTACAAAACTATATCCACCTATGTAAACAATAAAATTCTAAAATGCATGTAAATTAATCCAGCCAAGTCTAATATTCACAATCAGAAACCTTTATAATTCATAAGTACAAACTAGCCTAAAATAACATGTGCAATTAGCCGTAATATTAACATTTAAAATCTTCGTCCCACCAAAACTTCGTCCCACAAAATCTTCGTCCATAATGGCCATCAGCAATCTGTAAAATAATAAACACAAAAAACAAAAGATTTCATTAGTAACAGTCCTAAAATAGAAATTGTAATGTGATTACAAAAGACTTACAAAATTTGAACTTGATGTAGGCAGAACAAAAAAAGTGAATAACCATTGTGTCTTATTCATTGTCCAACGGTCAATTTGATTTTGAATAGAAGTGAGAGGCAATTTGATTTTGTTACAAATTCAGTGACTTCCCAATTGTTTTCTCTAGATGATCAACCACGAATCATAATGATATCCTAGACCGAACTCAGAGGAGTTTTATTACACAGACTTGGTAAAGGTTCCTAGAGTGGGCATCAGTGTTGAATCATCTAACCAGCTAAACATGAATCAGATAAGTACAAACCATTTTTGGCAAACATATTATTTTCAACTACATAATTAAAGAGAGTTGGAGTGGTAAGACATGGACCCATACCAAATTCCTTGACTATTTCCACATGCCTTCATCTGCTGCATCATCAAACGTTGAAGTTCGTCGAATTTTTTTTGTAGTTCATCGCGGCTCCTCTTCTCGTCCTCTCTCTCTCTTTGTTGCTCTTTCCGATCCTTTTCTCGCTCTTCCTGCTCCTTAGCTCGCTCCTCCTTCTCTCTTTCTCATTCCTCACGAAGTATCTCTAATTCAGATGCAAGTGTCTTCAGCTTTTGATTTGAACGAGATTCGTTATTATAGCCCGAGGACGGCTTCGGACCTACCCCAAACCCAAGGATGTACCCTTTTCTCTCACCAAGTGCTTTCCTTGAGATTTCTTCTAGTGTTATGTGTATGCCGGATGCCTTAGCATCATCACGAATTTTCACCATCTCTTCCTGTCAAAAAAGAAACAAAGGTTATAAATTAGTTACCATTTTTTGACAATACTAATAGTCGAGCTAGTATTGTACAAGAGTGTATAAGGCTTAAATATATACGTATTGCTTCATGCATTCTGGGTGCAGCCACTCTTTTGTCTTTTTTGATTAATGTCCATCCTTAAAATAATCAATAAAATCTGGCATTTCTTCATCTGTGGCCCGTGGCTGCAAAGTCAATCAACTACATAAGTCATTTATTTGTATTGAAAAGATGAGTTATATATCTTAAAAAATATATAACTTATAGTGTGTTTTACATAACATCAATAATCACCTTTTTGGTCATCGTAACAGCAAATGATCTTGATCCCAAGGAATGGCCGTACGACAACTTTTTCTTATTCTTTCTACCAGCTTTTGACCGTTTCTACAACAAAAAAAATATAAACTTACGCTTCAAACTGAATTAATCACAATTCATTACAATTTTAAACTAAAATTAAATGGTGGTAAACTTACCCTAAATGTTTTACTCTTAAATACATGATCAATCATGTACTTCCAATCATCCACCTTCACTCCCCTGTATGGTTCGTTTTATAGATCAACCATAGCTTTTTTTGACTTGCGATAATGCTTACTCATCTTGCCTTTCCAATTTTTATACAAAAGTTTAGCCCTCTTATTTATCATAGCAAGGACTACAGGGTTGTTCTCATCTGAATCCTCGTCAGTAGTGATGCAAAATTTGTCCTACCAAAATAACAGTAAGTTAAAAATACTTGCAAACTGTTGAATATATAGTTTGTAACTTATTAACAGAAGACATTTGTAGTTGAGTAGTCTAGAACTATTACCCGCACAGACTGTAGAATAGTTTCCTTAACTATTGGGTCAACAAGTTTCCATCTCTCAGCAAATCCTTCAATAGGACAATACCTTCTAATTGCAATCCCTAACTAGTTTGAACACATGGGAGCATAAGGACCGCAAAATGTGTTGAACCCTTCAAAAGTTGGCACTGGGAGCCTTTCCCCAGAATTGTCATCAATTAGTTTAGTTGATCCTTTTCCAAGACTAGGCCCCTGCACATGCTTTGGCCCTGACCCACCTGACAAATATTTTTAAGTAGACATTTTACCAATTACTATTTTAGCAGTTACACCGGCGGGTCTAGCAAGTATAAAGAAACTATCATTTTACCTACACCCCTCGTAATAATAGGAATTTGTGCACTTGGTTCAGAGTGATCAATACTGTGCGATTAATTAGTCACCACAGGTGGCTATTCTAGCTCCTCTGAAGGCAAAGAATTCAGCAAAAGAGTGGTGGCTGGTGGCCCACTCGGGGATTGCAAATTCATAAGTGAGTTCCCGGTTGAAAATGATGATGTATTCCTTCTTTTCTTCTCCGAATGCATGGTCACCTATTAAATTAACATACAATTCATTAGAAAAACATGAACATAAAAAGCGATTATGTTATTAAATAATAAGTAATGTTATGAAAAAAAAAAAAAAAGTTATTAGTGACAACTGAATTATAAAATTGAGCATCATGGAACTAGCTAATTAAAAAAGTCCTTTGGTTTAGGTATAACGTGATCAGGGGCAACTTGTTTAGTTGACAAAATCTTTCAAACCAAGTCATTACCAAGTATTGTCACAAACATTACCTTATCTACTCGAGATCGAGATGAATGGTCATTTTCGGTTGATGAGTATGTTCCTTCCTTATTTGAATGTAGATACTCATCATCATCATGACTTTTATTCTTGTTTTTCTTCTGATTACCTCCATGATTAGAACATGTACTTGAATTGAACAATGAATTTGACAATCTTTTTAAATTTAAATCTGCAAGCCTTGCATTGTTACTTTCAATTCTATTTTTTCTTTGCATCTCGTAGTCCATCACCGTCTGGGAAATGCTTGTATTGTAACTTTCAATTGCATTTTTTCTTTCCATCTCGTACTCCATCACCATCTGGGACATGCCTCCAGGCTTGATAAACAACTTACGCTTCATTGACAAATTTGCAACTATAACAAACATGAAATGTTCAAAAGTAATTAATATGATAAACTAAATGCATTATGTATTGATGTAGAATCAATGACAGCATGTTTCAATATATATTGTAGCAAAAAAATGTACCGGTATGCACTGGTGCAACTCCTCAATTATCCAACACCAACCTTACCTTTATATCCTCTCACAACGCGATATACATATATAAATGTAGCTGTGTTCGTGGCAGCTGAAAACAGAGAGGTCAAAACAGTGCACATATAATAGAGTGGGGATCCTGCGATGGCGCACTAATAGCACAGAGAGGTTTTTTCACAGGATGAAGGACCGCATGATTGCGCGATAGACCTTGCCATTGCGTGCTAGACCTCGCCATCCCGCGATCTAACGGGTTATCTGGCTTGGTGAAGAAAACAAAACTACAAATCGTGTGAGGAGGAGATAGGCAGTATTCAGGGTTAGAGATTGGCGTTGAGAGGCTCTCGTTATAGGCAAATTAGCCTAGAAATTGATTACACCAAATCAAAGCAACAAATTTAAAGCATCCAACTAGGGTTTCCTATGAATCGAATTAACAAATAATCTAAGCTTAAATAATCAGATTGCAAACCGTAAGAAGCATCCTACCTGAGAAGGAAGAAGAGAGAAACAGGTTGAGATTGTTCTTCTCTCTATATGTAGCTAGATATACAAGATTATGGAGGAGAGAGAGAATAGAGAAGAGAGAGATTGTTTTGTTTTGATTGAGATCGATAGAAGGGTTTACAAGGACTGAAAAAGCTGAGGAAAATAAACGTGAGAAGTATTGCACCATTTTTTTGGAGGGAAATTTAGGAAACAAATTTTTTCCATACTCCTTATATTTTATAAATTAGATTTAGAGTTTTGTTTATAATTCTAAATACACATGAGACTATTTTGACTTGTACCAATCATAATATTGGTTTAATAAATTAATTCCAATCAACTCCTTGTATCTTTGTTTATTTTTTATTTAGTTGTAATGATTTATGTGAAATCATATAAAAAATTAAACAACCCAAAATATAAAGGGTTTTATGTAAATGAATTCTAATTATATTAAATAATTAAAAAAATTAAATAAAGAGAAATAGCATTAACTTATAAGAGATAAAACTTACTCAAATAGAGAGAAATCATTAATTCGTGAAATAGAATGGTAAATAATTTGCTTAGTGACACCAATTAACAGTAACTTTGTTCCACTTGAAATTTATGTATTCTAAAATACATAGTCAAATACAATTATAGCAAGTATTTATTTTTCAAATATATATTAAAAATTTAAATGTACATTTTTTTTATTTTCATGGTAAATTTTGTATTTAGAAAACTAAGCAACCCAAATAGAACAACCCCATGAAGAGGTATCCATTACTAATACGTTATGCACTAATTACCACTTTTGTTGCTAATCTATACTTATATATATAAGAATGTAGTGGACATTGTGAGGCCTCTAAAAGCTTAATGCTAATTTTCTAAAAATTTTGAAATATGAGGAAGCCACGTGGCAAAAAAGTTAGAATTTTAAAACCTGATTAGTCAAAAAGTTATTTAGGATTTGAAAAAAAAAATCCTAAAATTTCTCTTTAAATCCTAAAATTTATTGATTAAGAAAATATTCAAGAAAAATCCGCACATGCATTCTCTCTCTGTTTTGATTTTTTTTAAACATTTAAAACTTCAAAAAAGTTGAGTGATAATATTAATTGGTCAATAAATCTCTCTTTAATTTTTTTGAATACTATTGGTAAATTTATCATTATATTCTTTTTGTCTAATAAAACCTCTATTTTGATTTGTTATTTACTAAAGTTCAAAACAGATTATCATCCTTTGGAGAAGTTGAAAAGAACTAACGAACTTCTGAAAGTTTAAGAGTGGAGAAAGAGTCATGAAACTTGAGCAGAAGTTTAAAAGTTGAGTAAGAGCCAATGAATTTTTGAGTAATTGGAATTTTTCTATTTCTTATTCATTTTTCCTTTCATTTTTCTTTTCACTAGGAGTTCATCATTGCATTCAATACTTCAGTAGTTGGATTTTATTACTTTTCTTACTCATTTTTCCTTTATTTTTTCTTTTTACGGTTTGTCCATCAAGGAATTCTTTTGCTTTTCGTTAGACATAATTGCTATTTCATTTTGATTCTTTTATTTTTTTCTTTTTATGTAGAAAAGAAATCATTGTCCTAAATTCATTAGCGTTGGATTATGCATCCTTTATTTTGTCCATCTAAATATTTTGTCTCAGGCATTTTATAATATATCATGTGTTGAAAGAATATAAATGGTTTGTCAATGAAAATTACACATTTAAAAAAAAAATTTTAGAACATGTACCTAAATATAAATTGTATTCCTTTTTAATTGTACACTTTTTTTAAAATTGTACATTTTGATGCTTGAATACATTTTAATATTATTTTAAATTTATTCTTCCCAACAAAATCGTGTCAATATTAGGTTAGATTATGTTAGATGAGATTAGATATGCCACATCGAGAGAGAATTTAGGAAATTAAAATCAGTTGCCTAATAAATTAAAAATTCTGACCACATTTTATAGTATTCAAAGTTTAAAAAATCTAAACAAAAAATTTAAATGTAGTTGGGAGAGAAGATTTTTTATGAAAAAATTGCGTTGGATAAGACATGACAAATGGAGATTAGATATGGCAACGCGTAATTCAAAATTAAATTTTTTCTATATTTTTAATGGTGATATATGTTTCCCATGTTAAATATTTTCTATATTTTTTAAAAATAACACATTTAATTCAAAATTAAGACCGCATATCGTCTTTGGTTGTCATAATGGAAATTCATTCCTTTTTGTTCATGTCCAAGATTTGAATCTTTTAATCTATATAAAGAGATTACAAAATTTTTAACTACACATTCTATAATATACAAAATTTGTGAATAACACAATATTCATTATGCTATTAGAAAAAAAAAGAATTTTATATATTAGTAAACTTTCGATATATTTTAACTTTGAATACCCATCTTACATATACTAGAAAAGTATATAACTTCTCTGCATCCATATCCGAAGAAAAAAAAAACAAATCTTTGCAATATTACTACTAACAAAAAACAAGGCGACATTTCCCTGAAATTAAAACTCCCTAATTCGTTTATTTTTCTTAAAGCACTCCCTATTACCTATTGGTCAAAATATCTTTTTAATGCTCTAAAAAATAGTACTTTATTTGCCTTCCCAAAATTACTTGCATAAACAACTAATATTTTTTAATCATATGTAATTTAAAAAATATATATATATATATATATAGACCACAACATTTAGTCTATATATACCATAAAAAATAATCTAATTAATAAAGAGAACAGCAATACATAAAAATGATAAAAATGACATTTATATTTTCGATGGATTGTTGTTACAATGACAAATAAGACTTATTTTTTGGGACAATAAATTAAAAAATAAAAATTAAGATACAATTTGATGAGACCTCTCAAGAATTATTGGAAATTCCAAGTTCACATGGTCATATGCTGTTGGAAATTCCAAATTCCCATGGGCATATATTTTATTGTTTATGTTTGAATAAATATTTTTTATATTGTTCTATATATAAGTATAAAAAGAAATATGTATGAATTATACCTCAATATTGGACTCAATTCAAAGAAATTATTGCATAACTTGAGCACAAAAAAACTTAAAATTAAATCTTATTAGTAATTCTACTAGAACAAGAGCCCTTAGCTAATAGTTTAATTGTTATCTTAGTTTCATAAATTATTTTTGTTACTTTAGTTAATACTTTAATTTTTACAATTGAAAAAGAGACCATGAAGGCAGCTATCGCGCGCATATTACCGCGCGATCACGCGCTCACGATTCAGTTATTAGCAATTTTGGTGTCACTTCTATTTTGCATCTCGTTTTCTCTCCTCACGATGTCATCTCGCAATGGCGCCCTAGGTTCTTCACCTAGTGATTGAGTTCATCTTCTTTGTTGGTTTGCACCAGTTAATCGTCATTTTGGTAAGGTTCTTACTCGCTAATCTTGTTTGTTTGATGTTTTTTCCATTCTAGGGTTTCATTGTGTTAGATTTGAGTTGTTGAAATTACTTGTTCTTGTTTACAAATGTCTAAGAAAAGAGCCCATGTTGAATCGTCCACTTATGTCCCTCCAAAATTCAAGGATGACTCTTTTAGAAAGATTTTTGAGGATTCCTTTGCTACACGAAAAGTTTTACTTGAACGAGGCCTCAAAACACACCATTTCAAGGATGGATTTATTTACAAAACTTTTACTGAACGTGGTTGGAATTTCATTTTGAATCTTAGTGGCAATGTTTATCCTGAGATGGTTAAGGAATTTTATTATCACATTACCAATGCGAACAAAAAACAGTTGTCTTTTAAACCTTTTGTCAAGGTTTTTCCTTCTTTATCAATACTAATGATGTGGGTCATTTTTATGATCTTCCTCGTGTTGATAATCCTCAATTTCCTATTCAAAATATGGACGATGATATGGCTTTTATGAAAAATGTTGTATCTATTTTGACAAACAATTATGAGTCTTATGTGATGGGCAAACAAATTCGCCATTCCTCTCTCACACCTGAGTATCGAATTCTCGGCACTTTCACTTCATTCACTATTTGGCCTACATCTCATTCCACTTCTCTAAATTCTAAGAGATTATTTTATTGTTTGCCATTGGTACTGGTCTCACTAGATCTTCCCTCTCTCATGGTGCAACATATGATTCATGCCTCAAAACATAAACCTAAGAATCTCGGTCTTCCCTTTGGTTATTTCATCTCCCGATACCTCTTGGCTCAAAATGTTCCACTTTTTCCGGGTGAGAAAGTTTTGTATTTGGCTGCTCCTATTGATAAAAAGTCTTTGGAGTATAGTAAGCCTCACAAAGCACGTGTTGATGCTCCTATGATTGATGTGGATGCCGAGGAAGGTGATGAAGATGATGAAGATGATAGTGATGATGGTGATGATGATGATGAGTTTGAAGGAGCTAGGGATCCTCCTATATCCAATGGAGTTGAGAGTTCGTCGTTTGGTTCAATGAATTTTCAGTCTATGATGCGATTTCTTCAAGATATGCAGCAATTAAACAATAAGCAGTTTACTCAAATTAATGCACGTCTTAATGTTTTTCAAGGGACAATGGATTTTGTGGTTAACTATATTCGGGACGGTCACATACCTCCTCTACCACCTCCTCATGCTTCTTAGTGATTTTGTGATAAAAAGGAGGAGATTAGCTTGGTGATTGTTTTTTAATGTCGTAGCTTGGTTGTGTGGTAGTGATAGTGTGGTTGGTTGTTTTGATGTTTTTAGTTGTAGTTATATTGTCGGACGGATTTGTTTTAGACAATTTGGTTTGGATGATATATATATGATGGTTTGAATGATGATTCATGTTTCTTTTGTGGTATATTTTGGGATAGTTAATATATTAATTGAACATGTTTGTATTTTGATGGATTGTATTTACTTTGGTAACCGTTAAGTAAAGTGGATGTTTAGGGGAGATCTTTTATTATCTTACAGAATGGAGCGCGCCATCGCGGGATAATAGAGCGCTAATAGCACAGAGAGATCAGTCGATGAAATCAATAACCGCGCAATCGCGGCCTAATAGCGCGCTAATAGCACAAAGACTTTGTGCAGTTCACTGTGGCGCGGTTGATCCCTCGATCGCGCACTAGTGGCAGTTTTTTGTAACTTGTGAATATGAGCCATCTTTTATTTGTCTTTGCTGAAATTAAAAGTCATATGGGCTTAATTAATTGAATTATAGTAAACCAATTGAATGCATATGAGATACATTTTAATTTTCGACTTATATGTTTGAAAGCTTTGTTAAATGATTGGTTTATTTCTCTTAGTTATAGTCTAGTAATTATAGTATAATTTTGTCACCTACTATATTTTTTTACTTGAGTTATTACATAGCTAATACCATTTATTATGCTAGTTTTGCATTATAATTTTTATTTTGATCCTTGTAGGTGACAAGTCATAGATAAAAGTTGGATGACGATTAAGGATAGAGTAAGAAGTGAAGAATATAAAAATGGTATAGTAAAGTTTATAAAGTTTGTGAGGGAAAACTTAGACGACCAAGAGGCTAAGATTTCTTGTCTGTGTTTAAATTGTTTGAATGGAAAAAAGCTGAGTGCGAAAAAAATTTATATTCACTTGATCCAAAAAGGGATCGATCCTTCTTGCAAGACCTGGGTAGATCATGGAGAACCTGTTGATGTGCGTCAACCAAGTGTATGAAATGATGATGACCAATACCAAGGTGGTGGTAATTTAGATATAGTGAAAGGTGACATTCTTTGGGACAATGATTAGTTACCCAATATATTGGAAGAAATCTACGTGGGTGGAGCCTTCGATGATGGTATGGATAATTTGCCTAACACTTTTGAAAGTCAAGATGCGCAGAAATTTGATAAGTTGTTTAATGGTGCTCATCGTGAAGTATATTCAGGATGTAAAAAGTCAGTTTTGGCGTTCATTGTAAAGATGTTTCATATTAAGGTGTACAACAAGATGACCAGTGCTGCGTTTGACATGGTGATGGATGCATTCAAGGAGATGCTACCAAGTGCTAATGATATTGTACCCTAGAATCTTTATGAATGTAAAAAGTACTTGCGTGATTTGGGTTTGGGGTATGCGCCTATTCATTTGTGCAAGTATGATTGTGCACTATTTTGGGGAGAGACAGCAGATTTGGAGCATTGCCCAAAATGTAAGGAGTCCAGATACAAGGTAAATGGCGGTAAAGGTAAGAAGATCCCTCATAAGATATTACGTTATTTTCCCCTAACACCAAGGCTTAAAAGATTGTTTATGTCAAAGAAAATAGCGGCTGACATGAGATGGCACTAGGAGAAACGTTTAGATGATGGAGTATTAAGACATCCAGTTGATGCCAAGGAATGGAAGGATTTTGATAGGCGATATCCATTATTCGTTGAGGACTCGCGAAACGTGAGGTTTGGGTTAGCAACTGATGGTTTTAATCCTTTTGGCAATAGCAGCTCATCATATAGTATGTGGCTCGTTATTTTGATGCCTTACAACCTCCCACCATGGATGTGCATGAAAGAGCCATATTCTATGATGTCCCCTGGAAGAGATATTGATGTCTACTTGCAACCACTTATTAGCGAGCTGAAAGAATTATGGGTGAATGGGGTTCAAGCATATGATGCTTCGAAAGGGCAAAGGTTTCTAATGCGTATAGCCGTAATGTGGACGATTAATGACTTCCCTGCATATGGAAACATGTCTGGTTGGACTACAAAAGGTTATTTGGTTTGTCCTATCTGCAATGAGGACAATTCATCGCAGGTTTTGATAAGCAAGATAGGGTATATGGGAGCTCGTCGCTTCTTGCTTGAAAATCACAGTTGGCGAAGGAGCAAGCTGTTTAATGGTGAGATGGAGAATCGATCAAGGCCTATGGAGATGTCAGGCAAACAAATTTTGGAGCAAATTGATTTAGGGACTTACAAGGCATTTGGAAAGCATCCAAGTTGTAGGAAAAGACAAAGAGATGAGCTTTCAATTTTAAATTGGGCGAAGAGAAGTATTATGTTTGAGTTGTCATATTGGAAAACCCTCCAGCTTTGACACAACCTCGATGTCATGCATATAGAGAAGAATATATGTGATAATCTGCTTGGGACGTTATTGGAAAACCCTCCGAGTTCTTGCTTCCTCCGGATACGGATTATGCTGCGCACTTTGGGGCTCATTCGGTTGGTGCCTTCACCCGGTTTAAGGTAGTAGTCGGCGGGTACGCTGTTGGCCAGGAGATGGTTGACTTGTGGCGCCGTGCTGGAGGATATGTGCCCTAGGCCGAATTTACTACTGTGAGGGACCAGAGAGACCAATACCAGATAGAGCGGGACCAGTACCAGGCCGAGGTAGCTTCCCTGACGGCTCGGTTATCTCAGATGGGTGGTGGGGGGGTATGTTATTCTTTCCTTGCTTCTTCTTGCTTGCCGTTGCTTAGTTACTTTTGTATATAGCTGATTTCGGTTCTATCTTCCTTGTAGGATGGCAGTGCTTCGAGTAGTTATCCTCCTCCTCCGATGCTGGGTTTCAAGGATTTTGATCCAGATGATATTGATTTTGACCTGTGATAGATGCCCCTTGTGGAGACTCTGATCCTCCTTTGCCCCTGGTTCCTGAGTTGTATTTATGTTAGACAGTTTTATTTTTGATATGTTGTACAAAATGAATATTTATGGTACTTAGATGCATGGATAGATAGATACATTTATGATCTTTACAGCTAGGCATATGATTAGATGCATGTGTTGTATGATGATATTAGATATTTATTACATTAGTTGATGTTGGTGACTTCTATTTCTACAGGGAGTTATATCCTATGTGTGCAAAGTCTATGCTGATTTTTTTTTCTTTAACAAATGCACAGGTTAAAAATATACTAATAGAATGACACAGGGTGTTGTTAGACTTGTAGCCTTGGGAATTGTAACTCCCTTCTCTTTGGGGGTTTAGCCTCTCTTTTTGGCTCAGCCTTACCTCGATTGGATGATAGCATTTCGAACTTTACTCAACCTCTTGATCACCTCTCACTCTCTGTCTTAGGTTTAGTGTGTATGGTTATTGGGCTGAGACTCTCGACTCTCGGGGGTTTTAGAACCAACTTACCTGACCTTTGGCAGAGCGATAAGTGGCCAGTCATTTCAATCCGAGAAGACTTTATTTAGGACCGTAATGCAGGCTAGGTTATGGGGTTTTAGAACCAACGGGATATGTAGGCTCAAATTCAATATTGTTTTCAGCAAGGTTTAGATCCAAACTATCCTTAACCGTTTTTCAGTAGGATTAGCATCCTTTTTTTTTTCTTTTTTTTTCTTTTAGCTTTGGCAACGTATCTAACTCATTTAGATCAAGCAATCTGCTTTCAATCAGAGGGGACTTTAATAGGGTTGTAATGTAGGCCATGGTTTCGGGGTTTTGCAAGAAAGGGTAAAGGCTCAAACCTATTATACCTACTGGGTTTCCTTGTAACCTAGGATCACCTTTAAATTTCCTTCTTGCTTTTGACCATATACTTCTCAGGGTGACAATGACCTCGTTCTTTCACCCTTTCCATGTACTTCTTGAGATAAACATGACTTTCTTTTCTATGCCTTTGAAGTTAATTCAATCACGATTTTCTTCAGGCCTTTCTTTAGAATCAAGGTTTTCTATTTTTTTTTGGCCTCTTGCCCCTTGGCAACTCTTTTCTTTTGCTTTTCCTTTCGATTTCTTTTCTTTTCTTTTATGAAAGAAACAATTCTTTAATCCTTTTCCCTTAAACCTTTTTCCTTGAAAGCTCAATATACCCAGTGTGGGCGGTGATCCCTAGGTTGGGGTTTTGTTAAGAAAGGATGAGTGGCTCAACGGGTTTGGCAAGGGGTTACTTTTGACTGTATGGGAAATGAAATGAGGGTCTCTCTTCACTTTGAATCAGATTGCTTGATCTATAGAGCTTTCAACACTATCCTAACATGATAGAGGTGGACACCACTCTTAGAATTCTCAACTAATGTCTACCCCAGTGCGGGGAGGACAGTCTTGGATCAGGGTTGACAAAGAAAGTTTTCGCTTTCCGCGAGGCACTAGGGGTTAAGCAAAGAGAATACGAGCACATTTGTTCATTTATTTAGTTATTTATTCTTTATATGTGGGGAAATAAAAGATGGCTCCTCTTCATTTTGATAAACTGGCCACACATCGCTTAGCCTCAGAGTCTTGCAAGTGTCACCTTTGGGTAGTATCCTCACTCATCCTTGTTCTCTCTCTGGAAAGCTGATCATTTGGCGAGTGGTTAACTCATGCTATCATCCCCTCAAGTCGGATCATTCCATAAAACAAACCATGCCCCTTGCGTAGAAAGTAGTCACTATTCCCAGGGAAGACAAGACGACGACAATGGAATAAAAGACTATTATTTGATTATTATTATTACGAAAAGCATCATGTTCTTAAGCAATAAGAAAATGTAGATATTAATTTAAAAACAAGAAGTAAAAGGGATAGAAAGAAAGTGGGTGAAAACACCCCTCTCTTGTACGCTTGTGCAAGAAACCCATTTCTAGTAAGGTCTTGGGACAATTCCCACATTTTTGATGCTCCATTCAGGACCCGGATCCTCGGCTAAGGGGAGACAAGCAAAGGCTTCTCCTAGAGCTCCACAGACATTGACACTATTGTTGCGGTTGTCAGTCTCCTTATTGTTCTGTGTAGCGGGTTCTTTTGTAAACAGGGTGACCAGCTCACCCCCTTCCAATTCGAATGGCTCTGCTTGTGCTCTTGGCTTCTCTATCCTCCAGCTCATTTCTTCATAGTTGTACTCATTTGTGGGCCAATGACTCTCTAGCAAATGACGTTCGGCCGCGGCATATTTCGAATGCAAAAATTCAGCACCCCATCCATCAGCAACCACGTTTTCAGTAGTCTCATCTCCCAGGAACATCAGCTCCTCAATGGGCCAATCGGAAGCATCTGGCACATCATTAGGGTTATGGAGATAGATTGGGCATAATGGGAGATCCTCCTCCTAGTCATCTTCTTCCTCGGTCTCCCAATCGTCCTCATAGTCCTCAGTCTCAGGCTCGTCAAACACTCCCTCGCCTTCCATCTCTACTAGTATCATATTGACGGTGTGATCTGGCAGAGTGTTAGCAGTCACATTGGGAGTGGGAGTAGCTTTTACTGGCTGCAGATCAATAATCTTATTATCGATCAGGTCTTGGATCTTGTGCTTGAGAGCAAAGCAACTTTCGGTGTCATGCCCCTGACCACCTGAATGATATTAACATGTAAGAGCGGCATTAAAGGTCGAGGGCAAAAGGCTTGGCAACGGGCGAGCAGGTACAGGCTTCAAGATGTTGGTTTTCAAAAGGCTATGGTACGCCTCAATTTGGGTGCAGGCTAAGGTGTCGAAGGTACGGGTACGTCGAGCAGGTCTATTGAAGTTGGGTCGTGCCCCAACGGGACCATAGTTCGGGGTTGGAGCAAGCATGGTCAAGGTGGGTAAGGGCAGGACCTGGGGTGATTGGAGCAAAGGTCGGTATTGAGGTGGTTGGCTAGGCAGAATAGCAGACACTTCATTTTCCTTCCTGATCGTGCCCCTTGTAGTAGCCACCTTCTTGGCCATGTTGGCAGTATTTTCTCCAGTCTTGACATAGGGATCTGTAATTCTTCCTGTCTTGAGGCCATTTTCTATCATCTCTCCCTGTATGATGAGCTCGGAAAAGCTTTTTCCCACGCTTGTGCAGAGTTTCTCATAGAATATACCTTGAAAAGTATGTACAAACAGTTGTACATACTCCTTCTCTTCCAGTGGGGGGTTTACTTATGCAGCTGCCTCCCTCCATCTCAGGGCATAGGCTTTAAAGTTCTCCTTCTTACCCTTGCTCATTGTCATCAAGGACCATCGATCAGAAGTGAGGTCGATGTTTTGAAGGTATTGGGCTTTGAACGCGTTGACTAGCTCCATCCACGTTGTGATCTTCCTTAAGTCCAGACGAGCGAACCATTGCAGAGTCAACCCTGTGAGGCTGTGTTGGAATAACTGCATGAGGAGCTTTGGGTCGTTGCCATGTCCACTTAGTGCTCCTGCGTATAGGCGAAGATGAGCAACGGGGTTACTGGTACCGTCGTACTTCTGGAAGTCAGGCATTTTAAATTAAGCAGGTCTCGGATGGTCGGGGAAGAAACAGAGTTCATCATAAGAAGTGAATCCGTAAGCATTATGGCCATGGAGACTTCGCAATGAATCCTCCAACCCTTGGATTTTCAGACTGAGAGGGTCTAGAGGGGCCTTCTTTATGACGGGTGCAAGCAATATGGTCTCTTTTTCTTCAGTATTGACCCTTTTGGTATCTTCTTTAGCTTTCCCAGCATTGTTAGACTGAAGCAAGATCCTTGAATTAGAGGGCTCCGGGTCCTTGGATGAAGTCATAGATGATGACGGGACTGCAATGGCATCCTTCATGGCCAGAGTTTGAATGAGTTTGAGCATCTCATCCATCTTAGTCCTCATTTCGTTGACCTTTTCTCGTGAGACCTGAGAGGATTCTTCAGGGTTAGCAGTCATCAATGATGCTCTTTGCCGGGTGATAATAGGATCTCTTGGTGGATGTTGTCCCTTTTTGGGAGCAATGTTGACTCAGTGCAAGGTGATTTCTGTAAATAGAAATCAAAAAGAAGGAAGAAAAAGACAAAAACACAAGTCACAAGTTAGTTTTTGGTTTTTAGAGAACTTTATGCAATGCATGTCCTAGGGTGCCCCTTTTTTAAGAGGAAAATTAGTAATGATGTATCGGCTCACTTTTGGAGATAGGGGGTTTGCCCCTATATGCAGACACCTTACCGTCAGGTAGGAACCTACAATCATCTATGCATTCATTCATAAAAATAAAGAAGGACATTAGATTCTGGGTTTGAAATACAAAGACTTGAAATACATTTTAATGAGGGGGAACATTTTCCTTTGGATTTCCACCTATCTACTTTTACAAAGGGAAACCCTAAACTACTCTTGAGTCTTCGGATTCGCCTTCCTTGGATTTGATGTCGAGGAGGTCGCTGAGAGACCTTGTTGACTGATTGCCCCTTGTCTTCTTGGCAACCCTATCTCCATGAGCATAGAGGGATTGGGGCCCCTCTTATGGAATGAATCAAGATGCATGCAATAAGTCCTTAGGGTTACGCGGGAACTCTTAGGGTTTGGGTAGGTTTAATGCAAGGGAGAGTAACGTTGGTGTCACTCTCAATGGGTTGATCATATGCATGAGAATGCAGTGACTTAAGTTACTTGGAACTCTTGTCTTGACATGGGATATTGAATGCATGAACATGAATATGCAAAGAGTATAAGGAGAGAAGGTACAATTGAAGTAAACAAGCATGCATGAACAGTTAGACAGGCATTATAACAGTATAAATACAAGCATTATAACAGTAGGTATAAATGAAAGTAAGAGCAGTCGCCCTTTCCTCTGTGATTTTGAAAACGGTGCTCGTGTCCTAAATCCGGCAGAGGTTCGGCTATGCATGGTGTCTATATGAATATGAGGTTGAGGGTTGACTAATGCGTCCTAAAAAGGCTCGGTCCCCGGATCTTCAAACCTAGGCCCACTCCCCGAGGTGGTGCCATGATCGGTTGGTGATCCGAGCAGGGGAACCATCAAGAGGCCGTAGGCGAAGAAACTGACACAGCATCTTGCCCACAACCAATATACCGTTCCCCCTTTCTAACTAGAAAGGACATATCAGGGTATGCAAGTATGCAGAATGCAAGTGCACATACAGTGTGTGTGTAATTTTTAAAAGTGGAGGAAAGAGCCCAACAACTCCCATTCACCCTGTACATCACATTCATGCAAAGCAGTTAATAATGTTTAAACATAAAGCGCACCAACAAAACAAAGATGCAAGTGTCAGTATGTGAATGACAAACATCATACAAGATAATATGAATAAATACATGTTTTTTTTTTAAAACAATTTTGGAAATTTAGTTTTGAAAATTTAAAGTGAATAGGATTGAACCAAGTTAATTGAAGACTCTACATGGGTAAAGGGTAAAGAGACATGATTAACGGCCTAACCCTCTAAGTATCCCCAGCGGAGTCGCCAGCTGTCGCCCCCAGATTTTTCGCACTCGAGGAATACTCACCCAAGCGGGAAAAACACTGCACTCTCTCGTTAGAACTCACCCTCCTAGAAGAATGAGTGCGACTAGGTTTGAATTGAAAAATTGATTTGAAATAAGGGCTTTTGAAAAAGATTTGGAGTCGCCACCTAACTTGATTAAGGTGAGTTAGGTCACCTAAAAACTAAGAATAATCCAAAGACTACACTTAGGGTTTTTGGAAAACGATTTTGAAAATATCTCCTTAAGAGAGGGTTTTTTTTTAAAAAACAGGTTGTTTGGCAACCTTTGAAAAATATTTAGCGCTTTTTGAAAAATAACTCCTTTTTGGTTATTCGAAAACAGTGATCTAGGTTCGGAGGTTGGTTATGTGTAGGGAAGACGCACTAAGCCATCACCCCACCCCGCCCTTTCGGTACCTACATGTCTATCTACCCTAGATTCACCTATGAGAGTCTTTAATTAACCCATGTCCAATCCTATCCACTTTGAAAAACAATGTTTGAAAACTAACATGATGCATGATATGCAAGTGCAAGAAAAGAGACTTGAAAAATAGATTTGAAAAGAGATTTGAAGAGATAGAATTGAAATTGAAAATTTTGAAAAGTTGGAAATAAAAATTTGGAAACAGAAATTTGAAATTGGAATTTTGAAAATAGATTGGAATTTGAGATTTGAAAAATGTTGTAACCGCACCCATGAGGGTGGAATTGAAAGTTTAAAAGTGTTGTAACCGCACCTATGAAGGTTGCCTACGTATCCCTTTGGGGGAATCAGGTCAGTCGTAGTTCGGACCGGAGTCCGATTGAAAAGAGATTGATTTGAAAAGAGAGAGATTGAATTGAAAGAAAGAGATTGAATTGAAAACTGGATTTGATTTGAGATTAGAAAAGGAGACTGGAAATTGAAATTGAGAAGATTGGACTTGCTTTGGAAAGATTGATTTTGGAAAGACTTGGTTTTAGGAAACCTAGACTTAGGAAAGAGAAGAGACTTAGAAAATATTAGACTTGACTTGGAAGGTTTAGGAAATTAGGGAAGATTGGATATAGGAAATGTTCGAATTAGGAAAGGTTCGATTTAGGAAGGTTTTAGAATTAGGAAAGTTTCAACTTAGGAAAGCTTTGAATTTGGAATGTTTCAACTTTAGGAAAGTTTTGAATTAAGAAAGTTTCGAATTAGGAAAGTTTTCAAATTAGGAAATTTTTTTGAAATAGGGAAGTTTTGAAAATTGGAAAGTTTCGGGTTTAAAAAGTTTTCGAAAAAGGAAAGGTTTTAAGATTAGGAAAGTTCCCAAATTAGGAAAGTTTTGAAAATCGGAAAGTTTTGAATTTAGAAAGGTTTTGAATTAGGAAAAGTTTAGTTTAAGAAAGGCTTAGAATTTGGAAAGTTTCAAGTTAAGAAAGTTTTGAATTTTGTAATGTTTTGAAAAAAGGGAAGTTTTGAATTTGGAAAGCTTTGAAAACAAGGAAGTTTTGAAAATAAGAAAGTTTCGTTTTAGGAAAGGTTTGAAAAAGGAAAGTTTTTAGTTTAGGAAATGTTTGAATTAAGAAAGTTTTGAGTTTAGAAAAGCCTTAGATTTAGAAAGATTTTGAAGTTTTGAAAAGTTTAGAATTTAGAAAGTTTGGAAGTTTAGAAAGATTTAACTTGAGAAAGTTTCAAATTTAGAAAGTTTTGATTTTAGAAAGATTTGAAATTTAGAAAGTTTAGGATTTAGAAAGTTTTAGAGTTTGAATTTTAGAAAATCTTGAAATTAGGAAAGGTTTGAGTTTAGGAAAAGTTTGAAAACTTAGGTTTGAAAAGTTAAGATTTGAAAAGAAGGTAGAATTAGGAAAGGGTTGAATGTTAGAATTTTAGAAAAGATTTTTATGTTCAAGTTTTGGAAACTTAAGATTTAGGAAAGTAAAAGATTAGGAAGGATTTGAATTAGGAAAGAGTTAGATTTTGAAAGGGATTGGATTTGATCTCTAAAAGAAAAGATTTGATTTTTTTTCCAAAAATGAAGGACGAGATCTAGTTTCCTAAACGGGGAGATTTGATTCGGTTTCCTAAAGGGAAGATAAGATTTAGCAAGGATTTGAAAAAGGAGATTCTAGAAACCCTAGGTTTGGAAAATTATAGTTTTGACATAGAAAAGAGGTTTTGGAAACATGTATAGCTTGGATGTAAAAACAAGAGATTTTGGAAACCTAGGTTTGGGGCAAAGTTTGAAAATCATGTTTTTGGAAAGAAAATTAGTGTTTCCTAATTGTGGGCTCTAAGGCTTGACTTGGGCTCTAAGGAAAGAGTTTTTGCAAAGTGCGTTTTTAGAAATGAAGGTATTCTAGAAGGGAATCCTAGGGAGGGACTTTTGGAAAGTGAATTTGAAGAGGGAGTTTTTGGAAAAAGATTTTAAAGAGGAGTTTTGGAAAGTGTGTTTTTAGAAATGTAGATTTTAGAAGAAAAATTCTAGAGAAGAAATTTCTAGAAGGAAGATTTTGGAAAGAGAGTTTTTTTTAGAAAGGTTTTTGGAGAGAGTTTTTAGGAAGGTGAATCTAGGGAGTGTTTTTAGAAAGTGAATTTTGAGGAAAAGATTTTGGAGAGGAGTTGAAAAGGAGAGTTTTGAAAAATAGATTTTGGAAGGGAGTTTTTGAAAACAATTTTGAAGAGGAAAGTTTTAGGAAAGTATGAAAACGTCTCACTTTCCTAAAGTGATTCTAACCATAAGAGGGCTAGAACCACTTTAAGAAAGTGGTTTTGGAAAACAATAAGATTTGAAAATATAGACCAAAAAAGTCACTTTTAATGTAACACTTTTCTAAAGCAACCTTAGCCATGGAAAGGCTAGAATCACTCTAGAATTGTGGTTTTGAAAACAAGTTTTTGAAAAAGAGATTTTGATGCAGTTTTGAAAACAATTTTGAAAACGATTTTGAAAACGAGTTTGAAAACGAATTTTGGAAGATGCAAGACTATGATATGCACAATGCAATTTGGGGTCGTGAACATACAAGGCTAAGGCTTCACCACATAATCAAGAGGGCCGGACCCACGTGGTCTTTGGTTAGACTAGAAGAAAGCCCCCGACACGGTGACTCTCCAGTAGCCCAATCCTACACATGGACCGGGAATCCCCTTGTTTCAAGCATGCAAAGAAAGGGGGGAAAGAGATGGGGGATTAAAATAGAGAAAACCCAAGTGGGTTAGGAGAGAGAAGAGAGAGGGGGGAAGTGCGAAAATTTAAATAGGGAGCCTACCGTATGTCTTGTTTATTTTGCGCGCCGTGCAGTCTTCGGTCTTCGATCTTGATCTTCGTCTTCAGTCCTTAAGAGTTGTCTTCAAGCTTTGGATTGCAGCTCTTCAAGTCTTCAAAGAATCGTTGAAGGCTAGTGTATGAGTGTATGGGGGAGTGTATAAGTGTATAGGAGGCTAGGGTTTGTGTAGGGTGGCTAGGGTTTGGAAAACCTAAGGAAACTAGGGTTTAGGGAGTGCACGAGCTCTGTATATCAAATTATATGATTTTTAAGTTGAGTTTGCGGATCCTTTTCACATTGAATGAGGCTCTGTATTTATAGAGGTTGGACAAACCTGGCGCCTGTTGCAGTGGCGCCAGGGCAAAATTGCTCTTGGCGCCACTAGGAGTGGCGCCAGGCCAATTCTTGGCTTGGCGCCACTACTAGTGGCGCCAGCCAGTTAGGAAACTTTATAAGTAGGCAAGCAACGTATCTTTGACTAGATTTGGGCGCATGTACTAGTGACTACCATGCAATTTTTAGCCTAGCTTCACTAGGAGTGACTCCGGAAAGTCCAGGAATGATTTGGAGGAGCCGGGAATTACCCGGAAGGCCAGAAAGGAGCAAGAACACTTAAAATAGTATCCTGGAGGTATTTGATTTGAAAAGTGAGGATAAGATGTGTCGGAAAGGTTAACCGGGGCCTTAGGGGCAAAACGGTCAATTAGACCGGGAAGCTGCCGGGGCGAACTCGGACTATCCCAGAAGAAGACTTGGGATCTGGAAACATTATTTAGAATGTTCCCAGAGGTTGCCGGTTTGACTTCCAAAGCCGGCGTGGACGGAAAAGGAGACCGGCCCACCAGGGGCAAAACGGTTATTTTGTACCGGGTTTGCCGGAACTGACTCGGAATGATCCGGAAAGGTAAAGGAAGGTTGAGAACACTATAAAAAGTAGTCTCAGGAGGTTACCGGTTTGATACCCAGAGCCGGTGTGGTCGGAGAAGGAGACCGACCCTCCAGGGGCAAAACGGTCATTTTGTACCGGGTTGGCCGGAACTGACTCGGAATGATCCGGAAAGGTAAAGGAAGGTTGAGAATATTATAAAAAGTAGCCTCGGGACATTACCGGTTTGATACCCAGAGCCGGTGTGGTTCCCGGGGCATTCGGATGCTTAGGGGCAAAATGGTCATCTTGACCGAAAAGTCTCGGAAAAGGTCCAAAAGTCAGTTTGGTCATTTTTCACCAAGGTGGGCTAACAGACACTGATGTTGACCTGGGTTTTGAGTGTTTCCGCCACTCTAACGGCGGTCGTCGTGACACAGGGGTTTGTTGCCAATTCCCTATATCGACCTATTTGTGAGTATTTTCGCTACTCTAATGGTTTTGTGAGTAGTTTCGCTACTCAGACCGTCTCGAGGAATAAACTGTCTCGAGAGAGGGATTGGAAAGGGGTCTTATCGTCTCCGAAGAGACGCGCCTGGATTGGAACCATCTCGAGGAATAAACTGTCTCGAGAGTGGGATTGGAAAGGGGACTTATCGTCTCCGAAAAGACGTGCCTGGATTGGAACCGTCTCAAGGAATAAACTGTCTCGAGAGTGGGATTGGAAAGGGAACTTACCGTCTCCGAAGAGACGTGCCTGGATTGGAACCGTCTCGAGGAATAAACTGTCTCGAGAGTGGGATTGGAAAGGGGACTTATCGTCTCCGAAGAGATACGCCTGGGTTGGAACCGTCTCGAGGAATAAACTGTCTCGAGAGAGGGATTGGAAACGGAAAGGAAAGGACAATGCCCCTAAGGGCATTTTGGTCATTTTGCCTCTATTTGGGCCTGACAGGCCGGCGAAGCGATGGAAAGACGGAATTTGGACCTAGAGAATTGGTTTCGATTGGAATATGCCCACAATGACTTGAAAACAAGTCTGGACGGAGTGTAGACTGCCGAGCGGTCAAAAATGGGGTGCTTACATGCAGCAAACATCTCTAACTCTGTGAGCACTCGAGGGGGTAAGTTGTCTAGCCTTAAAACTCATGATTGACATGTCCTTTTGTAGTGACTTCTTCCGATTGAGATGCGCGGTTATGTTACTAAGGAAATTGGTATCATGCTATTTGAGTTAGGTAATTTTTTTCAGCAATTGTGCTTAAAGACATTGAGGGTAGATGATGTAGAGAAGCTAGAGGGCCATATCATCCTCGTACTTTGCAAGCTTGAAAAGATATTTCCTCCAGCTTTCTTTGATGTCATGGTGCACTTGGCTATTCATTTACCTCATGAAATTAAGCTTGGAGGACCAGTGCAATATCGATGGATGTATCCAATTGAAAGGTAATTACGTCATTGAAAAACATAATACTGTGTGATATCATATTATGCTGTCTAGACCGTGCATGTTCTTGATTATTTAAAATCCTAATTTCCTCTTGAAAAATTTTGATTGTCTCGTCTGTAGGTTACTTGGGATGTTAAAAGGGTTTGTCGCCAATAAAGCTCATCCAGAAGGTTCGATTGCAGAGGTGTACCTTTCCAAAAAGTGTACTATTTTCTGTTCTAGGTATCTTGATGGAATAGAAACTGTTTTCAACCGACAAGAAAGGAACGATGATGGCGGTGAGCGTGGTCCTGGGTTAGTAGTATTTTCTCAAATTGCCCGTCCGTTTGGCTTGATTACAAGGGCACTGGATGTGCCCACTACAGAACGTGAAATGGCACACTGATTTATCTTATTTAATTGTTCAGAAGTGGAACCTTATTTACAGTACATTTTCTTTGACATTCTTAATTTCATTTCTTACATATGATTATATTTATGTATTCGTAATTAAGAAAGTGTATTGATCGAGTAGGAAATACAACAGTTTGCTTGGAAATAAAAATGTGGACTACATCAAAAAGCAACAACAAAAAGAATTTCTAAATTGGTTCAAATAAGAAGTAAGTCCTAGTTACCTGTGCACGTGAAGATAATGATATACTAAAATTAACATTATTTACGTTGTCTGTGTAGATGAATCAATTGAGAAAAGATAAGGCCCCAGAAGCAACAGATGAATTATAGTCGTTGGCCAACGGTCCGGGTCCAATAGTAAAGACATATTCATGGTGTATTTGTAATGGAATGCGATTTCATACCGTCGACCGCGACCGTCACCATAAAAGTCAAAATAGTGGTGTGGTAGTGGAAGGAAATCACCCAAGCGGCTTAACGAATTTCTACGGTAAATTGATCAAAGTGTGGGAAATGACGTATTTGTTTGAATATCAAGTTATTTTGTTCCAATGTGAATGGTTCGATACTGGTACCAATAAGACTTGTTGGATGGATGAACATGCCATAAGTATTGATGTCAAAAGTAGATGGTACAAGAATGATCCATTTGTGTTACCAAATCAAGTCTAGCAAGTTTTCTACGTCAATGATACCAAGTATAAGACAACAATCAAGGAAGATTGGAAAGTTGTAGAACGATTCCAACATCGAGGAATATGGGATGTGCTAGAGAAAGATGATATAGATCAAACAGATGATCCCGTTGATGTGTTCCAACAAGAAATGAGCACCGAGATTGCACCAATTATCCTTGAAGATTCCATTACCAATGATTTGCTTAGGACTGATGTTGATCCAGAAGTTATTAACGAGAAGACAATTTTACAATCTAGGATTCAACAAGCAAAAGATGGTGAAGAAGAAGCATTCTGTGGTGATCAGGAAGATGAACTACCAAAGAACCCAAATGATGAAGAAGAGTTTGATGACTTTGATGTAAACCTTGCATAGAACCGACATGATGTAACAGTGAATGCATGTGGAAGCCACAATGGATTCTGTGATCACCTATATTCAAGACGGTCACATACCTCCTCCACCTCACATACCTCCTCCACCACCTCCTCCTACTTCTCAGTGATTTTGTGCTAAAAATGAGGAGATTAGCTTAGTAATTGTTTTTTAAGGTAGTAGCTTGGTTGTGTGCTGGTGATAGTGTGGTTGGTTGTTTTGATCTTTTTAGTTTTAGTTATGTTGTTGGACGGATTTGTTTTGGACAATTTGGTTTGGATGATATATATTATGGTTTAAATGATGATTCATGTTTCTTTTGTGGTATATTTTGGGATTGTTAATATGTTATTGAATATGTTTGTATTTTGAAGGATTGTATTTACTTTATTAACCCGTTAAGTAAGGTGGATGTTTAGGGGGAAGAGAGTTTCAATATAGGAGGAGATAATTTATTATCTCACAAAATGGAGCGCGCCATCGCGGGATAATAGCGCACTAATAGCACAGAGAGTTTAGTGGATGAAATCAATAATTGCACGATCGCGGCCTAATAGCGCGCTAATAGCACAGAGAGTTCAGTGCAGTTCACTGTAGGAGCGCGCCATCGCGCGATTGATCCCGCGATCGCGCGCTACTGACAGTTTATGTAACTTGTGAATATGAGCCATCTTTTATTTGTCTTTGCTGAAATTAAAAGCCATGTGGGCTTAATTTATCAAATTATAGTATACCAATTGAATGCATATGGGATACGTTTGCCTTAAGTTACTCCAAAGTTCTAAGTTATTTCATTTTATTTGACTTCTTATAGTTAGCATGAAACTAAATATATTTGAATTAGTGATTGGGATGAGATTACGTTCCATACGTATGCTATAAGAAGCCCAACCTTACCTGAAAACTTATTTATTCGAAGCTCACTCATTAATTAATGAGAAAGACGTATGGTTAATTGAGAGTTGACATTTTTTACATTTCATTCAATGGGAGTATTCCCTTGTCTCTGTTTTCCCTCCCATCACTGCGAAAAATTCAACTTTTCAATAACCAATTTTGTGGTCAAGTTACTGGATTTTCAAATGAATCATTGCCTCCATTAATTGGATACATTGGATTTGAGTAGTAACAAACTAGAAGGGCCTATTTCCACATCTTTCTTTAAAATTAAAAGGCTAAATATCCTCATACTTTCTTTCAACAACTTCAGTGGCAGCATAGAACTAGATGTGATCCTGGGGCTATAAAATCTTACAACAATCGAGCTTTCATATAACAGCTTGACAGTTAATGACGGTGAAAGCAAGTCTAGCTTATCTTTCTTTCCCCAACTCAGCACATTAAAAATGGCTTGTTGCAAGTTGCAAAGATTTACTGACCTACAAAACCAATCGAGAATGATTTATTTGGACAAAATAAATTTTCATCAAATTTTAGATTGCAACCAAACTTTAGTCGCAAATGTTAAACATTTGGCAACAACAAAAAACTTAGTCGCCTAATGTTCAACTTTTGGCAACAATACATCAAGTTAATTGCCTAAAACTATAACTATTGGCCACTAAAAGGCCATGGTCACTAAAATGTTAATAATGGTGACCAAATTATTATTTAGTTGCTAGACATGTAACTATTGGTGACTACCCACAATATGGTAGCAATAATTAGTCGCAAAATGTGTTTTTTCTTGTAGTGCGTTCCGACTACCCGAGAAGGAGGAAATGTCTTTTGCTGTTCGTCAGGAATATAATTTTGATCATCCTGACAGTTAGAGAATTCAACTTCAACAATAAAATTTACCTTCAGGACAGTCCCCATCTTTGTCCTAACGATCAGAGAGCCAAGAAGTTACCGTCAGGACGGTACCCATCTTCATCCTGACGGTGGCCCTGTAACAAACTTTTATATCTATCCTTGGATGAGCACATTGTAGCTGATATAGAGAGTTATATTTAGGATTTTTAAAGGGTATCTAATATATTTCTAGAGAGAGAAAGTCTTGGATTCACAGTTTTTCTTTATTTTCTCGCATTTTCCTACACTTTCTTTGTATCCAAACAGTGTTTTTCTTAAATCAAAGTTTAGATCTATTATTCTAAATTATTTCAAACTACTTCTACATGCTTTCTACCATGTAATTCACTACCTAAGTCTCCATTTGGGTGCAAATGTGAAGATTCATCAATGAATTTCAAAAGAGGTATAAGATCTTTACTGATTCATCTTAATTTCTACTCAATTCTTCTCAGTTGAGTTCTAGATCTCTTGAAAACTTGGTTTCATAGTCTAAATTGGCAACTCGTATACACAATTCTTTAATTGGCATAGGAATTGCCGAATCCTAAGGTTTAAAACCCTAAATCTACTAATGTTTTACAAATCTAAACTCAACTAGGACTGAATTCAAGTTCATATAGTTGAAATTCTTTGAATCAAGGATCCATAGAATGATTCTTGGTTTAAGTTATCCCAATGTCCTTTGAAATACTTAAAATACTGGTGGATTAGACTAATTGCACTCAAATCCTTTTTAATTGCATAGAAATCAGTTTATAAATGCTTTTAATATAGTTTCTCCTATTTTTCATTAAATAGTTTAATAGCCATTAGCTTCTATTATCAATTGCATTAGTATAATTGTTAGTTAGTAACCACAATATTCAAAACCCAAAAGATTTTTGGTCTATTTTTGTCACTATCAAATTTGATTCCATCCAATTTGCAATTCAAATGAAGTGAGTTCACTGTGAACATTTGCCCATTTCTATATTTGAATCAATCCCATGGGAAGAACGATAACTAGGAATTAACCGGTAAACTACAACACGAAACCATGCTCTTGCGAATTGCGATTCAAGTTTTGGCGCCATTGCTAGGGACCAAAGGCACGAGGCAAGCACTAACGAACCTTAGGTTGGAGAGCAATTACTGGATTGGATCTCTATTTATCCATCACAATGGAGGAGTCTACGGCTTAAGTCTTGGGTAACTGCGTTCTGCTTTTTGTGTGATACCATGCTAGATTTTTTATCTTTTTTTTCTCTTCATTTTAAGATTCCTTTGCTTGCTTAGTATAGAATTTGATTGGCGTTCCTACTTGTATTGGTGGTTGTTAGTGGTGATTAGGAATTGTGTGCTAATTATTTATCGGCGGTATTGCTTTTGCCTACGAAGATTGGAGGTTTGGTTGGATTGAAATTGTTTAAATTGGTTAAAATTTTTATGAGGAGATTGGAGGTTTGGAAAGCAAAATATTGAGCACTTTTGTGTATGAGGTGTTAAGGCGTGGTGCGCTATATTTGTTTGTGCATTGCATCCATCTTTTATTGTGCATTTCATTATATTTGGTAGCTCATTTTCAGACACATCGTCTTAACACATTAACATAAGCATAATGGCATACTCTTCTCCATGGGTTAAGAATGGTGGTGTGGAAGCACCTCCTTGTAGGTCTCTTAGAGACTATATTCGAGCTAGTGAGATTCGAGCCCAAAAACCATCTTCCATGTCTCTTAAGGAGTGCATACGTGCTAATGGCCAAAAAGAACTTTTTCAACCACCTCCTAATCTTGGATGGTGTAACCAATTCAACCTTGATAGGGGACATGAGAACACATTTTCACATAATTATTTAGCCCCACCTCAATCGTACCAAGCCCCATTCGAACACTTAGAAGACCAACCTTCATTCCATCAAACACTACCATCAAGTCTACCTTATTATGCTCCTTACAGTGACACAATTGAAGACACTCTTGAGGACACTTTAGAGGACACTCTTCAACTAGTCATAAAATCTCAAGGAGAAGTGAACTTTAGAATAGTTAAGGCCCTTGACCAACAAGGAAAAAAACTTGATAAGATAAATATTCAATTGACTCTTTTGATGCAAACTGGACAAGTCCCTCATGCCATCTGCACTGGCTCTTACTAGGCACATGCGTGTAAGCGACACACCTCCTAATCCTACTCTTAGTTATGAGCCAATCCATCCCATCACTACCCTTAGACATGAGTACACCATTGATCAAACCATTCTCTCTCAAGATTTTGAGTCTTAGAAAGATACTCTTAAGGATAGTAAGGAAACTATTGAAGATTTTTATAAGGATGAAGACCTAGAGAGAGAGGAGTCCGAGATTGGGAATTCCAAGCAAGAAGAGGAGGAGGAATGATAGGACTAATGAGAGAAACGAGGAGCCAAGGGAGGTTAAAAAGTGAGCCAGACCATGAAACAGACCTTTTAGTGAAAACCCCTACCCTTAGCGAGGATTTTGGTTTACTAAATGTTAGGGATGTGCATGTCAAAGAGGATGCTGACGGTCTCGAAGTCATTTCTACCATGTCTATGGGTCATAAGATCCATACCCCAACATTAGAACCATATGGAACTCCATGCCCTAACATTAGAACCAAATATCCTTCCCATTGTTTACTAATTAGAGAAAGGGAAAGATAAAGCAGTTCATGACTTGAGCTTATGATTACACCCGAAAAGTGTAATCATTAGCCCTTAATTTGTACTTTGCTAGACTTATATTATAATTAATTATCTTATTTTAGTTAGATATTTGTTTGAGTATGTTTTGTATGTGTTTTGTAGGTTATATAAGCTAATAAAGGCAAAAAGAAAGCAAGAATAATCAAAGTGGGTTCAAGGCGAATAATTTGTTCATGAAAATTCAGACCTGTCTTGGTATTCTGGCCATATATTTTTTCTCCAATGTCTGATTGAGCTGATTTTTGAGTCATTAGAAAGAAGACTTCAAGTTCTATAACTTTGCATCTAATGTGCATCGGCTGAATCAAGCTCTAGGGTGGTCAAATAATGCTTCAAAGTTTCTGCAGTCGAATAGCCATGAATAGTACCCATTCGAACGGGTACTGTTCACCGTCCGAACAGACATCAAATGGACTTCAAACAGGAGTCGAACTAACCATTCGGACGGTTACTGTTCATCCAGATTGTGTTTTTTGAGTCCAAAGCAGCGTTTTTAGGGTTTTTGTAAAGTTTTTGAGTAGTTAGGGTTAGTTTGGAGCAAAGGGCGGCGGGAAAGCTCCTCCAAGGTTAGTTTCTTCCATTTTTCTTCATTTTTATCTTACATTTAGCTTTGTAATGTTAATGTAGGCATAAAACTTGTAATTTTTTTCCATTGTATTGTATTTTCTTTCACTTTCTTGCATTTTCCTTCATTTTCTTTGTAACCAAACATCTTTAATATTCAAGTAAATTTTATATTTGAGTCTCTACATGCTTTCTTTACATTCTTACATGTTTTTTATGATGTATTTGTCGCGCCCAGATTTTTCGCACTCGAGGAATACTCACCCAAGCGGAAAAAATGCTGTACTCTCTCGTTAGAACTCACCCTCCTAGAATAATGAGTGCGACTAGGTTTGAATTGAAAATAGGTTTGAATAAAGGACTTTTGAAAAACATTTAGAGTCGACACCTAACTTGATTAAGGTGAGTTAGGTCACCTAAAAACTAAGAATAATCCGAAGACTACACTTAGGGTTTTTGAAAACGATTTTTGAAAATATCTCCTCAAAAGAGGGTTTTTTAGGAAAACAGGTTGTTTGGCAACCTTTGAAAAACATTTAGCCCTTTTTTGAAAAATAACTCCTTTTGGTCTTTGAAATCAGTGATCCTAGGTTCGGAGGTTGATTACGTGTAGGGGAGACGCACTGAGCTATCACCCTACCCCGCCCTTTCGATACCTACATGTCAATCTACCTTAGATTCACCTATGAGAGTCTTTAATTAACTAATAGTTCAACCCTATTCACTTTAGAAAAACAATGTTTGAAAAACTAATTTAGCATGATGCATGATATGCAAGTGCAAGATAAAAGAATTGGAAAATAGAAATTGATTTGAAAAGAAATTGATTTGATTTGAAAATAGATTTGAAAAGATGGAATTGAAACTGAAAACTTTGAAAACTTGGAAATAGGAATTTGAAAATAGAAATTTTGAAATTGAAATTTAAAAATTGATTGGAATTTGAAATTTGGAAAGATTTTGGAAACCACACCCATGAGGGTGGAATCGAAAGTTTGAAAAGTATTGTGACCGCACCTATGAAGGTTGCCTACGTATCCCTTTGGGGGAATCAGGTCAGTCGTAGTTCGGACCGGAATCCGATTGAAAATAAAAGTTTGGATTGGAAGAAAAAAATTTGAATTGGGAATTGAATTTGATTTGAAATTAGAAGAGGAGATTGAAAATTGAAGTTGAGAAGATTGGACTTTGATTTGAAAAGATTGATTTTGGAAAGACTTGGTTTTGGAAAAGAGAAGGTTTAAGAAAACCTAGACTTAGGGAAAGCTTGACTCGACTTGGAAGGTTTAGGAGATTAGGAAAGGTTGGATTTAGGAAATGTTTGAATTAGGAAATGTTCGATTTAGGAAAGTTTCGAATTAGAAAAGTTTCATTTTTGGAAAGTTTTGAAATTAGGAAAGTTTTAGGTTTAGGAAAGTTTTCGAAAAAGGAAAGGTTTTCATATTAGGAAAGTTCCCAAATTAGGAAAGTTTTGAAAATCGAAAAGTTTTGAATTTAGAAATATTTTGAAAAAGGGAAGTTTTGAATTTGGAAAGCTTTGAAAACAAGGAAGTTTTGAAAATAAGAAAAGTTTCGTTTTGGGAAAGGTTTGAAAAAGGAAAGTTTTCAATTTAGGAAATGTTTGAAAAAAAGGAAGTTTCAACTTAAGAAAGTTTTGAATTTAGAAATTTTTGAATTTAGAAAAGTCTTAAATTTGGAAAGATTTGAAGTTTAAGAGAGTTTAGAATTTAGAAAGTTCTAGGTTCAGAAATATTCAACTTAAGAAAGTTTTAAATTTAGTAAGTTTTGAATTTAGGAAGCTTAGAATTTTAGAAAGATTTGAAATTTAGAAAGTTTAGGATTTAGAAAGTTTTAGAGTTTGAATTTTAGAAAGTCTTGAAATTAGGAAAGGTTTGAATTTAGGAAAGGTTTGAAAGCTTATATTTGAAAAGTTAAGATTTGAAAAGAGGGTAGAATTAGGAAAGGGTTGAATTAGGAAAGATTTGAAGGTTGAGTTTTAAAGTTTAGGAAAGATTTATATGTTCAAGTTTTTAGAAACTTAAGATTTAAGAAAGTGGAAGTTTAGGAAGAATTCGAATTAGGAAACAGTTGGATTTTGAAACTTAAGGAAAGATTTGAAGTTTAGGTTTAGGAAACATATGGTTTAGGAAGGTAAGGAATTAGGAAGGTTTGGATTAGGAAGGGATTGGATTTGGTTTCTAAAAGAGAAAGGTTTGATTTATTTTCAAAAACGGAGGATAGGATCTAGTTTCCTAAACGGGGAGATTGGATTTGGTTTCTTAAAGGGAAGATTTGATTTGACAAGGATTTGGAAAGGGAGATTCTAGAAACCCTATATTTGGAAAATTGTTGTTTTGACGTAGAAAAGAGGTTTTGGAAACATGTATAGTTTGGATGTGAAAACTAGAGGTTTTGGAAACCTAGGTTTAGGGCAAAGGTTGAAACTCGTGTTTTTGGAAAGAAAACTAGGGTTTCCTAATTGTGGGTTCTAGGGTTTGGTTTGGGCTCTAAGGAAAGAGTTTCTTTTTTTTTGAAAAACGCGTTTTTAGAAACGAAGGTTTTCTAGAAGGGAATCCTAGGGAGGAGTTTTTTTGGAAAGCATGTTTTTGGAAACGTAGAGTTTAGAAAGAAAATCCTATAGGGGAATTTCTAGAAGGAAGATTCCGGGAGGAGAGTTTTTAGAAAGATTTTTAGAGAGTGTTTTTAGAAAGTGAATTTTGAGGAAAGAAAGTTTTGGAAAGGAGTTGAAAAAGGGAGTTTTGAAAAAAAGAATTTGAAAGGGAGTTTTTGAAACCAATTTTGAAGAGGGGAGTTTTAGGGAAGTATGATGAAAAAGAAATTTTTAGGAAGAGATTTTTAAAGAGAGTTTTTGGAAAGTATAAAAACATCTCACTTTCCTAAAACAATTCTAGCCATAAGAGGACTAGAATCACTTTAAGAAAGTGGTTTTGAAAACAAGGTTTGAAAATATAGACCAAAAGGCCACTTTTAATATAACACTTTCCTAAAGCAACCCTAGCCATGGAAAGGCTAGAATCACCCTAGAATTGTGATTTTGAAAACAAGTTTTTGAAAGAGAGATTTGGATGCAATTTTGAAAGCAAGTTTAAAAACGTTTTGAAAAACAACTTTGAAAACAGTTTTTGGAAGATGCAAGACTATGATATGCACAATGTAATTTGGGGGTCGTGAACATACAAGGCTAAGGCTTCACCACATAATCAAGGGGGCCGGACCCACGTGGTCTTTGGTTAGACTAGAAGAAAGCCCCCGACACGGTGACTCTCCTATAGCCCAATCCTATACATGGACCGGGAATCCCCTTGTTTCAAGCATGCAAAGAAAGGGGGGGGAAAGAGATGGGGGATTAAAATAGAGAAAACCCAAGTGGGTTGGAGAGAGAAGAGAGAGGGGGGAGTGCGGAAATTTAAAGAGAAAACCTACCTTGTATCTTCTTTAATTTGCGCGCCGCGCTGTCTTCAATCTTCGGTCTTCGTCTTGATCTTCTTCTTCAACCTTCAAGGGTTGTCTCCAAATTTTGGATGGCAGCTCTTCAAGTCTTCCAAAGATGGTTGAAAGATAGTGTATGAGTGTATAGGGGTGTGTATGAGTGTATAGGAGGCTAGGGTTTGTGTATAGTGGCTAGGGTTTGGGAAAACCTAGGGAGGCTAGGGTTTTGGAGGTGCTTGAGCTCTGTATATCGAATTGTGTGATTCCTAGATTAAGTTTGCAGACCCCTTTCACATTGATCGAGGCTCTGTATTTATAGAAGTTGGACAAGCCTGGCGCCTATTGCAGTGGCGCCAGGGCAAAATTTATATTGGCGCCACTAGGAGTGGCGCCAGGCCATTTTTTGGCTTGGTGCCACTGCTAGTGGTGCCAGCCATTTAGGAAACAATTAAGGTCGGCAAGCAACGTATCTTTGACTAGATTTGGGCGCCTATACTAGTGACTACCATGTAAACTTTAGCTTGGCTTCACTAGGAGTGACTCCGGAAAGTCCGGGAAAGATTTGAAAGAGCCGAGAATGACCCGGGAGGCCAGAAAGGAGAAGGAACACTTAAAATAGTGTCCTGGAGGTATTTGACTTGAAAAGTGAGGATTGGATGTGTCGGAAAGGTTGACCGAGCCTTTAGGGGCAAAACGGTCAATCGGACCGGAAAACTGCCGGGACAGACTCAAACTGTCCCGGAAGAAGACTTGGGATCTGGAAACATTATTTAGAATGTTCCCAGAGGTTTCCAGTTTGATACCCAGAGCCAGCGTGGTCAGAAATAGAAACCGGCCCACCAGGGGCAAAACGGTCATTTTGTACCGGGTTTGCCGGAACTGACTCGGACTGGTCCGGAAAGGTAAAGGAAGGTCGAGAACACTATAAAAAGTATTCTCGGGACATCACCGGTTTGATACCCAGAGCCGGTGTGGTCGAAGAAGGAGACCGGCCCTCCAGGGGCAAAACGGTCATTTTGCACCGGGTTGGCCGAAACTGACTCGGAATGGTCCGAAAAGATAAAGGAAGGTCGAGAACACTATAAAAAGTATTCTCAGGACATTACCGGTTTGATACCCAGAGCCGGTGTGGTTCCCGGGGCGTTCGGATGCCTAGGGGCAAAATGGTCATCTTGACCGGAAAAGGTCCAAAGGGTAATTTGGTCATTTTTCACCGAAGTGAGCTAACAAACATGGGTATTGACCTAGTTTTTGAGTGTTTCCGCCACTCAGACGGGGTTGAGTATTTCCGCTACTCGGACGGGGTTGAGTATTTCCGCTACTCGGACGGGGTTGACGATTTGAGAGTATTTCCGCTACTCTAACGATTCTATGAATATTTTGGCTACTCTAACGGTTCTGTGAGTACTTCCGCTACTCTAACGGTTCTGTGAGTACTTCCGCTACTCTAACGGTTCTGTGAGTACTTCCGCTACTCTAACGGTTGAGTATTTCCGTTACTCGGACGGCTCCGTGAGTACTTCCGCTACTCTAACGGTTGAGTATTTCCGCTACTCGGACGGCTCTGTGAGTATTTCCGCTACTCTAACGGGTCTATGAGTATTTCCGCTACTCTAACGGTTTTGTGAGTATTTCCGCTACTCTAACGGTTTTGTCAGTAGTTTTGCTACTCGGACCGTCTCGAGGAATAAACTGTCTCGAGAGAGGGATTGGAAAGGGGTCTTACCGACTCCGAAGAGACGTGCCTAGATTGGAACCATCTCGAGGAATAAACTGTCTCGAGAGAGGGATTGGAAAGGGGTCTTACCGACTCCGAAGAGACGTGCCTGGGTTTTGAGTGTTTCCGCCACTCTAACGGTGTGAGTGTTTCCGCCACTCTGACGGTTTGGTGAGTGTTTCCGCCACTCTAACGGTTTTGTGAGTGTTTCCGCCACTCTAACGGTTTTGTGAGTAGTTTTGCTACTCGGACCGTCTCGAGGAATAAACTGTCTCGAGAGAGGGATTGGAATTGGAATAAGAAAGGACAATGCCCCTAAGGGCATTTTGGTCATTTTGCCTCTATTTGGGCCTGACAGGCCCGCGAAGCAATAGGAAGACGGAATTTGGACCAGAGGATTGGATTCGATTGGAATATGTCCATAATGACTTAAAAACAAGTCTGGACGGAGTGTAGACTGCCAAGCGGTCAAAAATGGGGTCCTTACAGTATTCAAGTAGCTAGAATTTACATTGAGTTTAAATGTGAAAATCACCTAAATAATCCAAGGAATTCATTTGGAGGTATCTCATGGATTAATTGTCATATTTTTTTAGAACTCAAATTTCTAGTAATTAGGTGTGGAATTTTAGAAAACATAGATTATTGACTAAATTTGGAAATTTTCATCACCCAAATCAATGGTACTAATTTAGAACTCTTGACTAGAAAAATACTCCATAATTGCTAGAAATTCATTCCCAACAATTGATTAAAGATGCCTTAAAAAACCTAGGTTATTGACTATGTTTGACTAATCAATGCACAAACCACAAATTTGGTATTGACTAAGTTGAATCGATGGTATTAACCTTTGATTCCCCATTAAACATGTATCTAATTTCAATTGCTTCAGAATTATCGGTTTTCAAAGTTAAATCTTCCGAATCAAACACACTTAAATGTTGTGTTTGATTTAAGTTATAAACCCCATTGTAAGCACCCCATTTTTGACCGCTCGGCAGTCTACACTCCGTCCAGACTTGTTTTCAAGTCATTTTGGGCAGATTCCAATCAAAACCAATTCTCTAGGTCCAAATTCCGTCTTTCCATTGCTTCACGGGCCTGTCAAGCCCAAATAGAGGCAAAATGATCAAAATGCCCTTAGGGGCATTGTCCTTTCTTATTCCAATCCCAATCCCTCTCTCGAGACAGTTTATTTCTCGAGACGGTCCGAGTAGCAAAATTACTCACAGAACCGTTAGTGTAGCGGAAATACTCATAGAACCGTTAGACTAGCGGAAATACTCACAGAACCGTTAGAGTAGCGGAAATACTTACAAAGCCGTCCGAGTAGCGGAAATACTCACAAATCATCTACCCCGTCCGAGTAGCGGAAATGCTCCTAAATCATCAACCCCGTCCGAGTAGCGGAAATACTCACACCGTTAGAGTGGCAGAAACACTCAAAACCTAGGTCAACACCCATGTTTGTTAGCTCACTTCGGTGAAAAATGACCAGACTACCCTTAGGACCTTTTTCGAGACTTTCCGGTCAAGATAACCATTTTGCCCCTAAGCATCCGAATGCCCCGGGAACCACACCGGCTCTGGGTATCAAACCGGTAACCTCCCGAGAATACTTTTTATAGTGTTCTCAACCTTCCTTTACCTTTCCGGATCATTCCGAGTCAGTTCCGGCCAACCCGGTACAAAATGACCGTTTTGCCCCTAAAGGGCCGGTCTCCTTCTTTGACCACACCGGCTCTGGGTATCACACCGGTAACCTCCCGAGAATACTTTTTATAGTGTTCTCAACCTTCCTTTACCTTTCCGGATCATTCCGAGTCAGTTCCGGCCAACCCGGTACAAAATGACCGTTTTACCCCTAAAGGGCCAGTCTCCTTCTTTGACCACACCGGCTCTGGGTATCAAATCGATAAAGTCCCGAGAATACTTTTTATAGTGTTCTCAACCTTCCTTTACCTTTTCAGATCATTCCGAGTCAGTTCCGGCCAACCCGGTACAACATGACCGTTTTGCCCCTAGAGGGCCGGTCTCCTTCTTCGACCACACCGGCTCTGGGTATCAAACCGGTAATGTCCCGAGAATACTTTTTATAGTGTTCTCAACCTTCCTTTACCTTTCCAGACCATTCCGAGTCAGTTCCGGCAAATCCAGTACAAAATGACCGTTTTGCCCCTGGTGGGCCAGTCTCCTTTTCCGACCACGCCGGCTCTGGGAATCAAACTGGCAACCTCCGGGAACATTCTGAATAATGTTTTCAGATCCCAAGTCTTCTCCGGGGACAATCCGAGTTTGTCCCGGCAGTTTCCCGATCCGAGTGACCGTTTTGCCCTTAAAGGCCCGGTCGACCTCTCCAACCCACCTTATCTTCATTTTTCAAGTCAAATACCTCCAGGACACTATTTTAACTATTCCTGCTCCTTTCCAGCCTTCCGGGTCATTCCCGGCTCCTCCAAATCATTCCCAGACTTTCCGGAGTCACTCCTAGTGAAGCCAGGCTAAAAATTACATGGTAGTCACTAGTACAGGCGCCCAAATCTAGTCAAAGATACGTTGCTTGCCGACCTTAAACCTTTCCTAATTGGCTGGCGCCACTCCTAGTGGCGCCAGTGTAAAGTTTGCCCTGGCGCCACTGCAACAGGCGCTAGGTTTATCCTCCTTCTATAAATGCAGAGCCTCATTCAACGTGAAAAGGGTCTGCAAACTTAACCTAAAAATCATATATTTCGATATACAGAGCTCGAGCACTCCCTAAACTCTAGCCTCCTTAGGTTCTCCAAACCCTAGCCACCATACACAAACCCTAGCCTCATATACACTCATATACATCCCCATACACTCATACACTAGCCTTCAACCATCCTTTGAAGACTTGAAGAGCTGTCATCTAAAGCTTGAAGACAACCCTTGAAGGTTGAAGAAGAACATCAAGACGAAGACCGAAGATTGAAGACAAGCAAGGCGCGCAAAATAAAGAAGACATACGGTAGGTTTTCTATTTAAATTTTCGCACTTCCCCCCTCTCTCTTCTCTCTCCTAACCCACTTGGGTTTTCTCTATTTTGATCCCCCATCTCTTTCCCCCCCTTTCTTTACGTGCTTGAAACAAGGGAATTCCCGGTCCATGTGTAGAATTGGGCTATTGGAGAGTCACCGTGTCGGAGGCTTTCTAATAGTCTAACCAGAGACCACGTGGGTTCGGCCCCCTTGATCATGTGGTGAAGCCTTAACCTTGTATGTTCACTACCCCAAATTGCATTGTGCATATCATAGTCTTGCATCTTCCAAAACTCGTTTTCAAAACTGTTTTCAAACTTGTTTTCAAAATTGCATCAAAATCTCTTTTTCAAAAACTTGTTTTCAAAACCACAATCCTAGGGTGATTCTAGCCTTTCCATGGCTAGGGTTGCTTTAGGAAAGTGTTACATTTAAAGTGACCAATACGGTCCATATTTTCAAATCTTGTTGTTTTCAAAACCGTTTTCCTAAAGTGGTTCTAGCCCTCTTATGGTTAGAATTGCTTTAGGAAAGTGAGATGTTTTTACACCTTCTAAAAACTCTCTTTTCAAAAAGTCTTTCTTCCCAAAAATCTCTTTTCAACATACTTTCCTAAAACCCTCCTCTCCAAAATTGTTTTCTAAAAACTCCCTTCCAAAATCTATTTTTCAAAACTTCCTTTTTCCACTCCTTTCCAAAAACTCTTTCTCCTCAAAATTCGCTTTCTAAAAACACTTCCTCAATTCACTTTCCTAAAAAACTCTCTCCAACAATCTCCTTCCAAAAATCTTTCTAAAAAACTCTCTTTCCAAAAATCTTCCTTCTAGAAACTCCCCTCTAGGATTTTTCCTTCCAAAATCTATGTTTCCAAAAACACACTTTCCAAAAACTCCTTCTTTCCAAAAATCTTTCCAAAAACTCTCTTTCCAAATTCACTTTCTAAAAACTCCTCCCTAGGATTTCCTTCCAAAAACTCGTTTCCAAAAACGCACTTTCCAAAAACTCTTTCCTTAGAGCCCAAGTCAAGCCCTAGAACCCGCAATTAGTAAACCCTAATTTTCTTTTCAAAAACATGGTTTTCAAACTTTGCCCCCAACCTAGGTTTCCAAAACCTCTTGTTTTCACATCCAAATGATACACGTTTCCAAAATCTCTTTTCTACGTCAAAACTATAATTTTCCAAATCTAGGATTTCTAAAATCTCCTTTTCCAAATCCTTGCCAAATCCTATCTTCCCTTTAGGGAACCAAATCCAATCTCCCCGTTTAGGAAACTAGATCATATCCTCTGTTTTTGGAAACAAAATCAAACCTTCTCTTTTCAAAACAAAATCTAATCACTTCCTAATCCAAACCTTTCTTAATTCAATTCCTTCCTAAATCATAAGTTTCCTAAACCTAAACTTTAAATCTTTCTTTAAATTTCAAAATCCAAATCTTTCCTAATTCAAATCCTTCCTAAACTTCCACTTTCCTAAACCTTAAGTTTCCAAAACTTGAACATAAAAATCTTTCCTAAAATTCTAAAATTCAACCCTTTCCTAATTTAACCCCCTTTCTAAATCTTAACTTTCCAAATTCAAGTTTTCAAAACCTTTCCTAAATTCAAGCCTTTCCTAATTTCAAGACTTTCTAAAATTCAAACTCCTAAATCTTTCCAAATTCTAAACTTTCCAAAACTTCAACATCTTTCCAAATCTAAGACTTCCCTAAACTCAAACTTTCTTAATTTGAACATTTCCTAAACTGAAAACTTTCCTTTTTCAAACCTTTCCCAAAACGAAACTTTCTTATTTTCAAAACTTCCTTGTTTTCAAAACTTTCCAAATTCAAAACTTCCCTTTTTCAAAACATTCCAAAATTCAAAACTTTCTTAACTTGAAATTTTTTAAATTCTAATCCTTTCTTAAACGAAACTTTTCCTAATTCAAAACATTTCTAAATTCAATACTTTCCTATTTTAAAACTTTCCTAAAGTGAAAACTTTCCTAATTTCAAAACATTTCCTAATTCTGAAGCCTTCCTAAAACAACACTTTCTAGGTTGAAACTTCCCTAATTCAAAACATTTCTGAATTCAATACTTTCCCATTTCAAAACTTTCCTAAAGTGAAAACTTTCCTAAACCTTAATACTTTCCTATTTCAAAACATTCCAATTTTCAAAACTTTCCTAAGTTGAAACTTTCTTAAGTTCCGAACTTTCCTAATTCAAAACTTTCCTAATTTGAAACTTTCCAAAAATGAAACTTTCCTAATTCGAGACTTTCCTAAATCGGACCTTTCCTAATTCGAACATCTCTTAAAATCTAACCTTTCCAAATCTTCCAAGCCAAGTCAAATGTTTCCTAAGTCTCTTCTCTTTCCTAAGTCTGGGTTTTCTCGAACCTTCTCTTTTTCAAAACAAGTCCAAATCTATCTCTTCAAATCAAAGTCCGATCTTCTCAATTTCAATTTCCAATCTCCTTTTCTAATCTCAAATCAAATCCAATTTCTAATTCAATCTCTTTTTTCAAATCAACTCTTCTATTTTCAATCGGACTCCGGTCCGAACTACAACTGACCTGATTCCCCCAAAGGGATACGTAGGCAACCTTCATAGGTGCGGTCACAATACTTTTCAAACTTTCAATTCCATCCTTATGGATGCGGTTTCCTAAAATCTTTCCAATTCTCAAATTCCAATCTATTTTCAAAATTCTAAAATTTCTATTTTCAAATTTCTATTTTCAAATTTTCAAACTTTCCAATTTCAATTCCATCTCTTCAAATTGATTTTCAAATCAAATCAATTTCTTTCTAAATCTATTTTTCAATTCTCTTTTATTGCACTTGCATATCATGCATCATGTTTTTCTAAACATTGTTTTTCTAAAATGAATAGGATTGAACTATAGTTAGTTAAAGACTCTCATAGGTGAATCTAGGATAGATTGACATGTAGGTACCGAAAGGGCGGGGTAGGGTGATAGCTTAGTGCGTTTTCCCTACACGTAACCAACCTCCGAACCTAGATCACTGATTTCAAAGACCAAAAGGAGTTATTTTTCTAAAAAGGGCTAAATGTTTTCCAAAGGTTGCCAAACAACCTGTTTTCCTAAAAACCCTCTCTTGAGGAGATATTTTTAAATCGTTTTTCAAAAACTCTAAGTGTAGTCTTCGGATTATTCTTAGTTTTTCGGTGACCTAACTCACCTTAATCAAGTTAGGTGGCGACTCCAAATCTTTTTCAAAAGTCCTTTATTCAAACCTGTTTTCAATTCAAACCTAGTCGCACTCATTCTTCTAGGAGGGTGAGTTCTAACGAGAGGGTACAGCATTTTTTCCGCTTGTGTGAGTATTCCTCGAGTGCGAAAAATCTGGGCGCAACACCCATTGAAAACCTTTGATGAAATTGAGTGATTGGATCATTTCAGCCCAATTCCCCTTTAATTGCTTTAATTCTATTTTCCTTTTGCTTTACTTTAATAGTCTAGTGTTAAATGTTTTTATTTTCATTGCAATAGGTTAGTAATTCAAAACCATCATCAAAACCCAAAATATTTTCGGTCCTCTCTATTTTCCTTTTTTATTTTAGATCTAATTCCTCACATAATTGCAAATCAATCCTAAGTTAGGTTAGTGTGAGTTGAGTGCTAGACCCTATATTTGGCTAGGTCCCTTGGGAGAGAACGATACCGGATTACCGGTTTATATTTCATCACGACCCCCGTACTCTTGCGGGGTGCTAACTCCATTTGTAGGAATACCGCATTACGGAGGCGAGTCAGCTTACTTGACACCTTTGTGCAAGATTAGTTTACTATCTCTACCTTCCATGACCCTTTTTACCTTTGTGTGTGTTCATGTCATATCATTCAGTTCATCAAAGGGGTTACCATGGTGTCGCGCTCAGATTTTTCACGCTCGAGGAATACTCACACAAGTGGAAAAAATGTTGTACTCTCTCGTTAGAACTCACCCTCCTAGAAGAATGAGTGCGACTAGGTTTGAATGAAAAAAAAAAAAAGATTTGAATAAAGGGCTTTTGAAAAAGATTTGGAGTCGCCACCTAACTTGATTAAGGTGAGTTAGGTCACCTAAAAACTAAGAATAATCTGAAGACTACAATTAGGATTTTTGAAAACGATTTTTGAAAATATCTCCTCAAGAGAGGGTTCTTAAAGAAAACAGGTTGTTTGGCAACCTTTGGAAAACATTTAGCCCTTTTTGAAAAATAACTCCTTTTTGGTCTTTGAAAACAGTGATTCTAGATTCGGAGGTTGGTTACGTGTAGGGAAGACGCACTAAGCTATCACCCTACCCCGTCCTTTCGGTACCTACATGTCAATCTACCCTAGATTCACCTATGAGAGTCTTCGACTAACTATAGTTCAACCCTATTCACTTTGAAAAACAATGTTTGAAAACTAATTTAGCATGATGCATGATATGCAAGTGCAAAATAAGAGAGAATTGAAAAATAGATTTAAAAAAAAAGAGATTTGAAGAGATAGAATTGAAATTGAAAAGCTTAAAAATTTGGAAGTAGAAATTTGGAAATAGAAAGTTTGAAAGTAGATGGGAATTTGAGATTTGAAAAGATTTTGAAAACCGCACCCATGAGGGTGGAATTGAAAGTTTGAAAAGTGTTATGACCGCACCTATGAAGGTTGCCTACGTATCCCTTTGGAAGAATCAGGTCAGTCGTAGTTCGGACAAAATTCTGATTGAAAATAGAAGGTTTGATTTGAAAAGAGATTGAATTGAAAATTGAATTTGACTTGAAATTAGAAGAGGAGATTGGAAATTGAAATTGAGAAGATTGGACTTTGATTTGGAAAGATTGATTTTGGAAAGACTTGGTTTTGGAAAGATGGAGGTTTAGGAAACCTAGACTTAGGAAAGGTAGGAGACCTAGGAAAGACTTGAGAGTTTAAGAAATATTGGATTTAGGAAAGGTTTGAATTAGGAAAGGTCCGATTTAGGAAAGTTTTGAATTAGGAAAGTTTCATTTTTGGAAAGTTTCAAATTAGGAAAGTTTCATTTTTGGAAAGTTCCAAATTAAGAAAGTTTTGAATTAGGAAATGTCGTTTTAAGAAAGGTTTTAAAATAGGAAAGTGTTGAATTTAGAAATGTTTTGAATTAAGAAAAGTTTAGTTTGAAAAAGGTTTAGAATTTGGAAAGTTTCAAATTAAGAAAGTTTTGAATTTTGGAATGTTTGAAAAAGGGAAGTTTTGAATTTGGAAAGTTTTGAAAACAAGGAAGTTTTGAAAATAAGAAAGTTTCGTTTTGGGAAAAGTTTGAAAAAGGAAAGTTTTTAGTTTAGAAATGTTTGAATTAAGAAAGTTTTAAGTTTAGAAAAGTCTTAGATTTGGAAAGATGTTGAAGTTTTGGAAAGTTTAGAATTTTGGAGAGATTTAGGTTTAGAAAGATTTAACTTGGCAAAGTTTCAAATTTAGAAAGTTTTGAATTTGGAAAGATTTGAAATTTGGAAAATTTAAGATTTAGAAAGTTTTAGAGTTTGAATTTTAGAAAGTCTTGAAATTAGGAAAGGCTTGAATTTAGGAAAGGTTTTGAAAACTTGAATTTGGAAAGTTAAGATTTAGAAAGGGCGTTAAATTAGGAAAGGGTTGAGTTCTAGAATTTTAAGAAAGATTTTTATGTTCAAGTTTTGAAAACTTAAGGTTTAGGAAAGCGAAGGTTTAGGAAGGATTTGAATTAGGAAAGATTTGGATTTGGAAGTGATTGGTTTTGGTCTCTAAAAGAAAAGATTTGATTTTGTTTCCAAAAACGGAAGATAGGATCTAGTTTCCTAAACGGGGATATTTGATTTGGTTTCCTAAAGGGAAGATAGGATTTGGTAAACATTTGGAAAGGGAGATTCTAGAAACCCTAGTTTTGAAAAATTATAATTTCGACATAGAAAAATAGGTTTTGAAAACATGTATAGTTTGGATGTGAAAACAAGAGGTTTTGGAAACCTAGGTTTGGGGCAAAGTTTGAAAACTATGTTTTTGGGAAGAAAATTTAGGGTTTCCTAATTGTGGGTTCTAGGGCTTGACTTGGGCTCTAAGGAAAGAGTTCTTGGAAAATGCATTTTTAGAAACGAAGGTTTTCTAGAAGGGAATCCTAAGGAGGAACTTTTGGAAAGTGAATTTGAAGAGGGAGTTTTTGGAAAAAGATTTTAAAGGGAGGGAATTTTAGAAAGTGTGTTTTTAGAAACGAAGGTTTTGGGAGGAAAAATCCTAGAGGGGAGTTTCTAGAAGGAAGATTTTTGGAAAAAGAGTTTTTTAGGAAGGTGAATTTAGGGAATGTTTTTAGAAAGTGAATTTTGAGAAGAAAGGGTTTTTGGAAAGGAGTTGAAAAAGGAAACTTTGAAAAATAGATTTTGGAGGGAGTTTTTGAAAACAATTTTGGAGAGGAGAGTTTTAGGAAAATATGTTGAAAAAGAGATTTTTAGGAGGAAGGATTTGGAACGAGAATTTTTTGGAAAGTATGAAAACGTCTCACTTTCCGAAAGCGATTTTAGCTATAAAAGGGCTAGAACCACTTTAAAAAAGTGATTTTGGAAAACAAAAAAGGTTGAAAATATGTACCATGTTGGTCACTTTAAATGTAACACTTTCCTACAGTAACCCTAGCCATGGAAAGGCTAGAATCACCCTAGGATTGTGGTTTTGAAAACAAGTTTTTGAAAAAGAGATTTTGATGCGGTTTTGAAAACAAGTTTGAAAACGTTTTGAAAAACAACTTTGAAAACGGTTTTTGGAAGATGCAAGACTATGACATGCACAATGCAATTTGGGGTCGTGAACATACAAGGTTAAGGCTTCACCACATAATCAAGGGGGCTGGACCCACATGGTCTTTGGTTAGACTAGAAGAAAGCCCCCGACAAAGTGACTCTCCAATAGCCCAATCCTACAAATGGACCGGGAGTCCCCTTGTTTCAAGCATGCAAAGAAAGGGGGGGAAAGAGATGGGGGATTAAAATAGAGAAAACCCAAGTGGGTTGGAGAGAGAAGAGAGAGGGGGAAGTACAGAAAATTAAAGGGAAAGCCTACCGTATGTCTTCTTTATTTTGCGCGCCGCGCTGTCTTCGGTCTTCGGTCTTTATCTTGATCTTCACCTTCAGTCTTCAAGAGTTGTCTTCAAGCTTTGGATGGCAGCTCTTCAAGTCTTCAAAGGATGGTTGAAGGCTAGTGTATGAGTGTATGGGGAAGTGTATGAGTGTATAGGAGGCTAGGGTTTTTGTATAGTGGCTAGGGTTTGGGAAAACGTAGGGAGGCTAGGGTTTTGGAGGTGCTCGAGCTCTGTATATCGAAATATAGGATTTTTAGGTTAATTTTGCAGACCCCTTTCACGTTGAATGAGGCTCTGTATTTATAGAGGTTGGACAAACCTGGCGCCTGTTGTAGTGGCGCCAGGGCAAACTTTACACTGGCGCCACTAGGAGTGGCGCCAGGCCATTTTTTGGCTTGGCGCCACTACTAGTGGCGCCAGCCAATTAGGAAAGGTTAAAGGTCGGCAAGCAACGTATCTTTGACTAGATTTGAGCGCCTGTACTAGTGACAACCATGCAACTTTTAGCTTGGCTTCACTAGGAGTGACTCTGGAAAGTCCGGGAATGATTTGGAAGAGCCGGGAATGACCCGGAAGGCCGGAAAGGAGCAGGAACACTTAAAATAGTGTCCTGGAGGTATTTGACTTGAAAAATGAAGATAAGGTGGGTCGAAAAGGTCGAACGGGCCTTTAGGGGCAAAACGGTCAATCGGACCGGAAAACTGCCGGAACAGACTTGGATTGTCCTGGAAGAAGACTTGGGATCTGGAAACATTATTTAGAATGTTCCCAGAGGTTGCCGGTTTGATTCCCAGAGCCGGCGTGGTCAGAAAAGGAGACCAGCCTACTAGGGGCAAAACGGTCATTTTGTACCGGGTTTGCCGGAACTGACTCGGAATGGTCTGGAAAGGTAAGGGGAGGTTGAAAACACTATAAAAAGTATTCTCGGGTCATTACCGGTTTGATACCCAGAGTCGGTGTGGTCGAAGAAAGAGACCGGCCCTCTAGGGGTAAAACGGTCATTTTGTACCGGGTTGGCCGGAACTGACTCGGAATGGTCCGGAAAGGTGAGGGGAGGTTGAGAACACTATAAAAAGTATTCTCGGGTCATTACCGGTTTGATACCCAGAGCCGGTGTGGTTCCCGGGGCATTCAGATACTTAGGGGCAAACTGGTCATCTTGACCGGAAAGTTTCGAAAAAGGTCCTAAGGGCAGTCTGGTCATTCTTCACCGAAGTGAGCTAACAGACACGGGTGTTGACCTGGGTTTTGAGTGTTTCCGCCACTCTAACGGCGGTTATCGTGACACAGGGATTTGTTGCCAATTCCCTATATCGACCTATTTGTGAGTATTTCCGCTACTCTAACGGTTTTGTGAGTATTTCCACTACTCTAACGGTTTTGTGAGTATTTCCGCTACTCTAACGGTTTTGTGAGTACTTCCGCTACTCTAACGGTTTTGTGAGTATTTCCGCTACTCTAACGGTTTTGTGAGTACTTCCGCTACTCTAACGGTTTTGTGAGTACTTTCGCTACTCTAACGGTTTTGCGAGTATTTTCGCTACTCGGACGGTTTTGTGAGTAGTTTCGCTACTTGGACCGTCTCGAGGAATAAACTGTCGAGATAGAGGGATTGGAAAGGGGTCTTACCGTCTCCGAAGAGACGTGCCTGGATTGGGATCGTCTCGAGGAATAAACTATCTCGAAAGTGGGATTGGAAAGGGGTCTTACCGTCTCCAAAGAGACGTGCCTGGATTGGAATCGTCTCGAGAAATAAACTGTCTCAAGAGTGGGATTGGAAAGGGGTCTTACCGTTTCCGAAGAGACGTGCCTGGATTGGAACCATCTCGAGGAATAAATGTCTCGAGAGTGGGATTGGAAAGGGGTCTTACCGTTTCCGAAGAGACGTGCCTAGATTGGAACCATCTCGAGGAATAAATGTCTCGAGAGTGGGATTGGAAAGGGGTCTTACCGTCTTCAAAGTGACGTGCCTGGATTGGAACCGTCTAGAGGAATAAACTGTCTCGAGAGTGGGATTGGAAAGGGGTCTTACCGTTTTCGAGGAGACGTGCTTGGATTGTGAGTGTTTCCGCCACTCTAACGGTTTTGTGAGTAGTTTTGCTACTCGGACCGTCTCGAGGAATAAACTGTCTCGAGAGAGGGATTAGAATTGGAATAAGAAAGAACAATGCCCCTAAGGGCATTTTGGTTATTTTGCCTCTATTTGGGCTTGACAGGCCCGCGAAGCAATGGAAAGACGGAATTTGGACCTAAAGGATTAGTTTCGATTGGAATATGCCCACTATGACTTGAAAACAAGTCTGGACGAAGTGTAGACTGCCGAGCGGTCAAGAATGGGGTGCTTACACATGGTCTATTCTTATGTTTGTTTGAACTCTTTGCAAGTTGCAAGAGTCGATGTGTGGAATGATGGCAAATTTTTACTTTGTGGTATTGGGTGATCCTCTCCCCAATTTTGTGTAAAAGTAGAATTTTAGATAGTTTTTGTTTTTACTTTTATTTTGTTTTATTAAGGTTTTTATTTTAGTTGGGGGGATGTATTTACGCATCTTAGATCCTCTTCTTTCACCCTTTCATTTCATTTCATGCTTTGTCTTCATGCATTGAGAATAATGCATCATTCTAGTTGGGGAGGAAGAGTAGTGATAAAGGCTTAACCTCTATTCTTGATTTTATTTTGTTAATTTTTGTAAAACAATTTTTACAATTTTGAGTCAATGATGATGACTTCCTCTAGTTAGAGGTAGAGTTTAGATACCATCTTTACATGCATATATTTCATCGTTTGTATCTAAAGCTCTAATGTTCATAGTGGATGACATTTTTGAACCTCATGGTTATATCTCTTGTGTTATATTTCGATCTCTCTATAGTTTATTGACTATTCTCAGGTATTACATTGAATGATGATCATTCGACTATGTGGGATTCTTGGTAGAGGTTGAAATATTTTTTGTTTCTAACCGTTGACTCAAGGTTGACCCCCATGTTGATTTTGATGATAACAAAATCATATGATTGTTATCTAATGATTTCAATTAAGTTTGTAGATTATATCATAATTATTTGATAACAAGAAAATGTTTTGAGTTGATTGATTGAGTACCCAACAACAAGATTACTTAGATAATCTTATTCGTGAAAAGATTAAAGATGCTTAAGAAGCTCTAGAATTCTATCATGGTGATCTGTTTTGGAAACATGAAGATTGGTAGAAGAATTTGAAGATTGATAAAGAAACATATTGGATTAACTCTATTTCAAAGTGAAAGATCTTATTCAAGAACTTATTTACTATAAAGACCCTCAATCCTCATGGCCATATCAATCCACTGAAGCATCAAATGCATAAGAAAGGGAGAGCAAAAGTTTGTATGCATTGAGGCATAAAGCACAAAAGAAAGGGGGAGCAAGTTTTTGTTTCAATAAGTTTATGCTTGTCACAATGGAAGATATTGAAGAATCAAGAAAGATGGAAGGATGATGAGCATGATGGGTTGACACATTCAACAAGCTCATGCATTACAAGTCTTGAAAGTTTGAATATAAACTTGCAAGTATGAAGAGATTGAAGATGTTCAAAAGAGTTAAGATGCAAGCAAAGTTAAAGATCACAAGTTCCATTAAAAATTTGATGAAGACGTGAAAGAATGAATGATTGAAAGTATTCTTGAAGATCCACATGTTTTGAAGAAGACCTTTCAAGCTTTAGAAGTCTCAAATTGATGATTCTTGAAGAGCTTGAAGAGGTTTGTTATATTGATTGAAGAATCCTAGAAGAAATCAAGTTAATGAAAATCAAGTAAAGATATTAAAGATGTTCAAAGAAAAATAGAAAATCAGTTGAAGAAAAGAGATCTCAAGTCTTGGAAGCTCTTTTAAAGATTTTGAAGAAGACTTAAATCAATGGAACAAGTGATATTGATTGAAGAACTCTACAAGCAATCAAAATAAAGTGAATTCATCTTGAAGAAATTGAAGGGGTTCTTGAAGTCAACATACCTTGAAGAAGTGTTTTCAAGCCTTAGAAAGTTTATTTGGATGATCCTTGAAGAACTTGAAAATAATGGAGAAGATTGGACAAAATCTATAAAAATCAAGTTTTCTAGGTTGATGTGTTGACACATGGATTTGAGGTGTCGACACATGAAGACAGTGGCCAAAATCTGAAAAATGGATGGTCATGTGTCGACACATGAAAGTCAGGTGTCAACATATGGAGGCAGTGAACAAAATCTGGGGATGTAGACTTGATGTGTCAACACATGAAGTCAGGTGTCGACACTTGGGCTCAAATGGTCTCCCATTTACCAGCAATGGCTATAATCAACTCAAGGCCATATATAAAAGATCCCTAACACATCTATGAAGCAGAAGAACACAAGATTAAGTGTTAGAAAGTGAGATTTAATCTCCTACTTCTTATACTATGTTTTTATTCATTTGCGGGGGTTTTTTAGTAAGCTGAAAAAAAAAATTATTTACTCTTTAAGAGAGAGTTATTCATTATACAACCTTCATCTATTGTTGGGTGGATTTGTAAATACTAGTAAGTTTGAGAGAAACTTAGATAAAATCTCTTGTAAGTTTGAGAGAAGCTTGGACAAAATCTCTTGGGCTTTAAGAGCTCTTGTAAGAAGTGAGCTGGGCACTTGGAGCATAATCAGCAACTGTGTAACGGACTTTACATAGTGGAATACCTTCTAGAGGATCAAGGAAGAGAGGACGTAGGCAAGGTTGGCCGAACCTCTGTAAATCTGGTGTTGTTCAGTTCTTGCTCTATTTTTTCTCTTTACTTACAATACTTGCTTGCATTGTATTATATAATTTGCTTACTTGAGTTATACTTTGATTAGTCACTGTTATATTACTCAATCAGTTTTTAATTGCATTATTTGATATAAATTCCGTAAAACCCAATTCACCCCCCTCTTTTGGGTTGCCTACTTGGGCCAACGCTAACACGTTACATTTCTATCTTTAGCACATTCTCCATATGTTTCATGATTGTCGTGCCATGGTTTTTGGACCAAGTCCTTTCGGGCTCCGAAAAAAGCACGGAACTCTATTATTAGAACTCATCCTCCTAAAATGACAAGTGCGACTAGGTTTAAACTTGAAATTGGTTTGACTAAGAGCTTTTTAGAAAAATAGGAGTCGCCACCTAACTTGATTAAGGTGAGTTAGGTCACCCAAAACTAAGTGTTAATCCAAAGATTAAACTCAAGATTTTTGAAAAAAATTTTGAGAAACCCCCTCGAGGGAGGGTTTTTGAGAAAATAGGTTGTTTGCAACCTTTAGAAAGTTCTAAGCCCTTTTTGAAAATAACTCCATTTTGGTCATTCGAAAATAGAAATCTATGGTCCGGGGGTTGGTTACGTGTAGTGAAGATATCTTAAGATCATCACCCTACCCTGCCCTTTCGGTACCTACATATCTAAACACTCTTTGTTCACACACTAGAATAACCGGTTACCCTTATCCACTTAATATCCACTTTAGAGTTTTGAAAATGGAGTTTAGTCACCACTTTTTGGATGACTGATGCATGATGCAGGTTTTGAGAAAATAATTTGAAAACATGGGAGTTTTGAAGGGGTTTGAGATAGAAACTTTTGAAAAGGGGATTGGGGTTGAAATAGAAGTTATGACCGCACCATTTTAAGTTGTCAACGTATCTCATTTGGCGAGAATCAGGTCATTCGTAGTTTAGGCAAGAGCCCGATGGAAAATAGGCGCGTTAGGGCCTTTGGAAAGTTTGAAGACACTTTGAGGTTTTTTGAAAAGTTTCAAGACAATTTAAGGTCTTTGGAAAGAGAGAACTTGAGAGTTTTGATTTGGAATCGGATAGTGGAGTGTTTTGAAATAGAACTTTGGAACTCTTGAAAGGGGGTTTTGAAGTGTTTTGAAATATTTTTAAAACAACTCAAAGGAGCTTTGGGAATGCTTTGAAATAATTCAAAAGAGTTTTGAAAATGTTTCGAAGTCTTGTTTTGAAAACCTTGGAGGTATGATTTTGGAGTGTTTTAGTAAATTGGTCTTTGAAAAGTTTTTGAAAGTGGTTTTTCTAAACACTTAGAGCTTTGGAACTCTAATATGGAAAACCTTGAAGGTTGAACTTAATGTATCACCTTCCCTTGGAATCCTTAACCATAGAAGGGGTAGGGACACCTTAGGATTGTGAGTTCTCGAAAATATTTTTGGAAATAATTTAAAGATAGAGTGTAAGAGTATTAGAAAAGGTTATGGAGTTGGTTTTTAAAATCTCAAGAGAGTATGAGGTTTTTGAAAAAATGGGTTGTGAGAATAGTTTTGAATTGAAAGACCATTTGAAAAGGGGTCCATGAGTTGGAACCTTAAAGCGTACTAGCCTATGTTGGGTTGGCCTAAGGTTAGAGATGACCTAAGGTTAACTAACTTGGGTTAGGTTAACCTAGAGTTAAGGTGACCTTGGGTTAATCAACTAGTGTTTGGTTAGTCCTAGGGTTAAGGTGACCTAAGGTTAACAAACTTTGATAAGATTAACCTAAGGTTGGACAACTAGGGTCAAGTTAACCTAAGGTTGGATTGAACTAGGGTTAACTAACTAGGATTAGGTTAACCTAAGGTCAAGATGGCCTAGGGTTAACTAACTTAAGCTAGGTTAACTAGGGTCAAGGTAGCCTAGAGTTAACTAACATGGGTTAGGTTAACCTAGGGTTGGGCAACTAGGGTCAAGTTAACCTAGGGTCGGATAACTAGGGTCAAGTTAACCTAGAGTTGGATTGGAAGATAGTTTTGAAAAGTGGTGTTATACATTTTTTAAAAGAGTTTTCAAAGGACTTTGGTAGACAACCTTTTTTGAAGATCAATTCTATGAAAATTGACTCTAGTCAAGTATATGAGTTATATGGTTGATGTTTGAAAACCATTTCGAAGAAGGTTTTCTTAGTTCCATTACAACATTTATCTTAAAAAGAGTAGGAGCTTTAAAAATCAACACAATAATTACAACCTTTTGGAAAACCATTTTTAATGCAAAAATGAAGGGAATGAACTTTTGAAAATCATTTTTGAGAAGAATATTTTGAAAACCATTTTTAAAGGAAACCATTCTAACAAGTTAGGGTTCCTATGGCCAATGTAAAAGGTAAACCACTCAAGAGAGGGTTCCATAGGGCAATTCCAACCACTAAACTTGAGAGAATAACAACCTTAGAAATTAGAAAGTTTGAAAAGCATTTTTATAGAAGAATAAAAGGAGAATGGAACCATTCTAACAGTTTAGGGTTCTTATGGCCAATGTAAAGGGGAAACCACTCAAGAGAGGGTTCCATGGAGCCATTCCAACCACTAAACTTGAGAGAATAACAACCTTAGAAATTAGATAGTTTGAAAAGCATTTTTATGCAAGTTGAAATGCAAGGGTGCAAAAATGTGAGTTAGAGGTTATTGGGGAGATTTTCTAATGCATGATTACCTGGGGTCTCATTCTAAGCTTTAAGGGACCAACTCTTAGAATATTGAGCTTGAAAATGGTATGGAAATGAGAATAGTGTAAGTTTTGAAAAACATGGTTATAAACATAAAAATAAAGCCAAGCACACAAAACATGAACAAAATAGCAATATGCAAAGAGGGTCATGAATTCATACAAGGCTTTAGGCTACACCACATAATCAAGGGGCTCCAAGGTCATATCATCTTAAAGTAGGCTAGTGAGAGATCCTTCTACACGGTGGCTATCACTAACTTTCCTTTAGGTATGAACTAAGAGCCCTCTTGCTGCAAGCATGCAAGAAAGGGGGGTATAAGATGGGAATTAAAATAGAGAATAGCCTAAATAGGCTAGAAGGGAGAAGAGAGGAGTGGGGGAAGACAAAAGTATAAAAAAAATATCACATTTTGCCTTCAATACACTTTCAATCTTCTATGGATGTTTGGACTTGAGTTAGGAGGGCTTTAAGTATGCTTGAAGGGTTGGAAGGAAGTATTCTATGGCATGAGAGGCTATGTAGGTGAAGTGTATGGGTTAGGGGGAGATGGAATCTAGCCTAAATGTTTGAGGTATAGGATGTATATAGGAATTCGAGGTTTTGGAGCAATTTTTGAAGAGTTTTGCTATCAATTTCGATTCTAGAATATGCAAAGGGGGAGACTTGTATTTATAAGCAATCTGGGAGAGGCCTAGCGCATATGGTACATGGGCAAAACCCTGGTGCATGTAGCACATACGCCAGTACAATTTCATTGGTAGAATGCCACGTGGCACCTAATGTACTGGTTAAATCTCAACGATTAATCAAAATTTGGTCGATCTAATCAAAATCTGGGTGTATGTAGCATACGCTCTGTCACCGAGAGTGTTCGTTTAAACTTTGTCTCTATAATTGAGCCACTCAGGAAGGTTTCAGAGGAATCGGTTGCATCCACGGTGTTCTCCTAGGGTTTTTTGTGTGAACTTTCATGCTTTTGAAAAGTTTGAATGGTGTTCAAAAGTGTGAGATATCATCTCGCGAAGTGTTCATAAAATCGCATCTCTGCAGAGCGTCTGTGATACGCTCCGTGGGGGTTCAAAAGTGGTTGTTTGTGTGCCGCATAATCAAGGCCTCCGGGAAGCGATCTCTCCGATCGGACCGTACCGATGGAAAGTACTCTAGGACTACTTTTAGGGATTCCCTAATTTACGCATTTCTCAAGTTGTTTGACGATGCGTTATAATTAGGAAATTAGAAAAAAAGTCAATCTTGGTGGAGCGTCTATGAGACGCTCCAGCAGCTACTGAAAGTGGTAGTTTTCGAACCACGCGATGAGGGACATCAGGGAGCGATCTATTCGACCGAGCCATATCGATGAAAAGACCTATGGATGAGGTTCTGGGAATTTCTTAATTTACACATTTCTCAAGTCATTTGATGGTACTTTATAACCAGGGGAATCAGGAGAAAAGGTAATTTTGGCGGAGCGTCTGCGAGACGCTCCAAGGAACCTTTATTCAGTTGGGGGTGTTTAGTGTCGCAAGGTCCTCTTTAGGTTAAACAGGGGTGTGTGACAAGACCCACCATTCAATATTCTAAGACCGGTGTAGTTTCTAGGGCGCATTCGGGTTGTTAGGGGCAAAATGGTTATTTTGATCGGATTTGGTTAAAAAAGGTCAGAAATCGATCGGAGTGTTATGTTAAGTATGTCGGGTCGTTCAGGGATGATCCCAGAAGAGTTTTTCATTGTTTGGTAGGATCTGTGCGGTGCTAGGGCGTCCAAGTGTAAAACTGTCATTATGACCGGAGTTAGCCGAAATGGAATCGAAATTGGACAGAATGGCGCGTTGAGTGCGTCTAATTATTTAGTAACACTTTAGAAGGATGGACTTACTGTTTTGAGAGATTTTAAACTTTTTCAAAACGTACATTGAGGCCCAAGGGGTAGGTTTGACCATTTTTTACTGAGTTAGGCTAGCAAGCGCCGGTGTTGACCTAGGTGTTGGTTCCCGAGACTGCCCGATCTCAGAAAACTACCTATGCAGTATTGGTCCCTGAGACCACCTGGTCTCAGAGAGCTACCTATAGGGTGGTGTTGGTTCCTGAGAACGCCTGGTCTTAGAAACCTACCTGCGATGGTAGTGTTAGTCTCCGAGAATACCTGGGCTCAGAGAACTACCAAATGACGAACATTCTACATTAACGGGCTAGCAAGTGCCAAAAATGAACGTCTACAATTTGATAAGGTGTTGGTCCCCAAGATCACCCGATCTCGAAAAGCTACTTGGGTGGCGTTGGTTCCCGAGACTGCCGGTTCTCGGAAAGCCGCCTGGAATGCCTAGGGGCATAATGGTGTTTATGGCTATAGTGGGTTCTCGGGAAGCGACTAGTTGACTTGATTGGAGTTCGAAAGACCTGTCTTGGGCTTGCATGTGTTGTGATGTTTGAAAACTGGGTCCGGTCGGGCCAGAAATTGCTGAGCAAGCAAAAATAGGGTGCTTATAATTGCCCTTCTTTTTCTATCTTTGCTTGTCGAAGGCAAAAAAATAACAAAGTACGAATCCCTTTTTGGTCGCGAGGCGATCAGAGGGACGATAACCCGGTAAACTTGAAGTGTTTTGGACTCTTTGCTGGTCGCTAGTCTGGAAAATTTTGAATTTTGAAAAACTTTTTGTTTTGAAAATTTCGATTGGGATTTGAGTTGCTGGTTTGACAAAGTTCGGCTTAGAACACTTGATTTTCGGAAATGAATTTTTGAAAGCTTGATTTTTGGCTTTTCAAAATCTCGAAAATGATTTTGGACTCTCGGAGGATTGAAAGTTAGTTTTGGCAGGAAGTTGAAGAGCCGAGCGCATGTGATACATGCACTTGGCTTTGGGGCTACATGCGCCAATTGGAATTTTCTTCTAGCGCATATGCTACATGCGCCAGTCGGTGGGTTTTATAATAGAGCAAGTTCGCATTCTTCAGTGCGTGTTTTACATTTTGTGGGTGATTCGGGAGTTTCTCTGAAGGTTTTTCAAGGGAGTTCGACCAGGGATCTCTAGAGGAGTGTTGGGGGACGTCAAGTACTCGCTAGGAGTTGTCATTGTCGCCGGATTCTCACCCATAAACTTGTTTCTCGCTGGAGAACCCAAATGTTAGTTTTTTAAAACTTTGTCGATTTTGATGCATATGTTTTCTTTTTTTGCAAATGATCAGTGCAAATTCGTGTTTTAGGACATTTAGAATGCAATGGGTGGATTGTTTTTCCAATTTGGTGAAGATTTGAGTGTGTTTGGGGTGATTTTGCATGTTTATGAAAATGAATTTTTTGCAGGGTTGAAAAAATCATTTTCATAGGCCCGGGTATTGTATGTTTGGGTGTGATTTTTGTACAAAGAGTCTTAGAAAAATGTGTAGAACAAACGTATGAACTTTTGTAATTTTTTGAAAAATTTCAAATTTTTAAATTTGTAGGATATTTTTGTAAAATTGTGGTGACATTCTTGAATGTTTTCAGAATTTTTTTGAAATTTTTGGAAACAAAAATGAAACCGAAAAATTTGGACAAACCAAAGAAGTTGACTAAAAAATTATGTTTAAGAAAGGGACGTGTATTGCGGAGGATGGGATTGTTTTGGATTGACGTAATTGAAGGCCCAGGATGTCCTATGATTGCGTTTGTGACTTGTTGAATTTTACGGTAATGACTTTTTAAGGCGAAATCTTGCCGAAATTTTCAAAAAGTATTTAGCCTTTAAAAAATTTAACATCTAACTTTAAAGTTTTTGGAAAAACAATTATTATTTTGAAAATTAGGCTTTTGAAGCAAAAAGTCCGGAGAAACTAAAATTTCAAAAAAAAATTAGGAGTAGGGTTTTTGAAGGAGAAAACCCAAAAAAACCAATTTGAAGTTTAGAAAAATTGTAGAAAACTTTGGAACAGGGCTTTTGAAAGAGAAAGTCTGGGAAACCGCTTTGAAAATCTTTGAAACCAAGGCTTTTAAGGGGGAAGCCCAGGAAACCGTTTTGAAAATTAGAAACAAACTTTTTGAGGGAAAAACTTGAAAAACCGTTAAAAACATTTTGAACAGGGCTTTTAAGGTGAAAGCCCGAGAAACCGCTTTGAAAATCTTTGAAACCATGGCTTTTGAGGGGAAAGTCCAGGAAACCGTTTTGAAAATTAGAAACAAACTTTTTGAGGAAAAAGATTGGAAAACCATTGACAACTATGAAACAGGGCTTTTGATGGAAAAGCCCAAGAAACCACTTTGAAGTTTAGAAACAAACTTTTTGAGGAAAAAGCTTGAAAAACCGTTAGAAAACATTCAGAAACAGGGCTTTTGAGGAGAAAGCCCAGGAAACCAGTTTGAAATTTTGAAATGAGACTTTTTGAGTAAAAAGCTCGAAAAACCGTTAAAAAACATTTAGAAACAAGGCTTTTGAGGGGAAAGCCCGGGAAACCGTTTTGAAAATTAGAAACAAAATTTTTGAGGGAAAAGCTTGGAAAACTATTGAAAACATTTTGTATAGGGCTTTTGAGGTGAAAGCCCAAAAACCCGTTAGAAAATCTTTGAAACAGGGCTTTTGAGGGGAAAGTCCGGGAAACTGATTGAAAACTCTAAAATGAAACTTTTTGAGAAAAAAGCTCGAAACTTGTTAGAAAATATTTTGAATAGGGCTTTTGAGGGGAAAGCTCGAGAAATCGGTTTGAAATTTTAAAATGAGATGCGGGAATGGATAGCGCCTTAGCTTCCGCCTTTTCTTTTTCCTTTCTTTTTTCTTTTGTTCCTTTTTTTTTCTTTTCCGTCTTTTTCTTTTTCCTTTTTCTTCTTCTTTTCTTCTTTTTTCTTTCTTTTTTTTTTTTTTTTTTTTTTTTGACATATTTATCTTTTCACTTTTCATGCGCATTTGGTGACTGATCAATTTTCTGCATGTCATTACTTTTCAGGATGTCAGAGGCAGGTGGTGATGGTTCTGACAGGAGGTGCCTCGGGAAGGCACCGCGGATTGAGTCAGGAGAGGGCAGCTGCAGCTAGAGCGATTCTGCCTAAGGTGGCAATAGTCGGCCCCAGCAATCTTCGAGCAGGACGGCCTCCAGTGGCAGTTCTACGACGGGGTAGCCCTCGATTGCTCCGAACGAGAGAGTTGTGGATGACATTGATTTGGTCGTTGACCCGCGGATGGGGTATGGCATGGCATCTATTCGTGACAGACGGAGGGATACTTCCTTCACGGACAACCAGCTGGCGATCCTTGATGTGCCACCGCTAAAAGATTTGGCTTACCACCCGAGCCTATATTCGCATTATGGTCGGATGCCGTCGTCGACTCACAGTTCGTTCAGAGGGGCTAGTATTTCAGCTTTGAGAGCTATGCAAGCGTCGGCCCCATCCTATCAGGATTTCCTACACCGGATTGGCTTCGGCACTTTTATCACGCTTCAGACAGACATGCTTGATCACCGAATAGCGGTTGGGCTATTGGAGCGGTGGTTTGGGGAGACTAGGACCGTACACTAAGTAGGCTTTGAGCAGGGCCTACTCCCGTTGACTGGGCCATGATTACTGGACTATCCTTCGGAGGTGTCCCGATTTCCTTACGGGCCGTGACTCTGGATGAGGCTCATCTTCTCTTGGGTTTGCCAGGGATTGCAAGCTCGAGCTTCTCGACTTCACTTTTATGCCCAGTGGAGACAACATTTGCTCTTGAGCCCTCCCCAACTGATCAGGTCATCATGAGGCGCCGGTTGGTACTATACGTCGTCTTTAGTTGCTTTTGCAACAATAATAACTCGACGGTTCTTTTACCCTTGGTGAGCTTGGTCGCAAACTTGGATGTACTAGACTTTGTGGATTGGGGAGCATTAACTTTTGCCAGTTTCTTACGAGGGATGAGGGTGAGGACATCCGGGGCATGAGGGGACATGAGGGAGTTTGACGGGTTTTTGGCCGTTTCTAATATGGTGGAGTTATAAGTATCTGCCTATTCGCCGACCGGAGGTACTGCTGCCGATGCCTTCCCGCGGGCTGCGAGGTGGGCCAGACATTAGGTAGTCCAGCAGTCCCTGTTTACAGATTTTGTTACCCTCCAGGCTAACTTGGAGCTGCTGAGACCTCGAGACATATCTCAGGCGCCTTATCGCCGATCTCCTCAATATGCCGGCATGAGGGATCTCATCCTTTTGTCTATATCGCGGGTCACTTTTTGGGGCCCTTTTTCATAGGAAACGTATTTGGCAGCAGCTACATACCGACTTCCGTGCTGCTATGGATCCTCCCCAGTACATGTTCGGATTTTATCGGGCCGAGGTGGAGATTCCTTACATAGTCGAGGTTCCTGACGACCGCTTCCTTCTTCTGCACGGGTGGACTACGAGGCTCATTTCAAGGCGAGGTCTATTGGCGCTTTTACTCAGCTGGACCTGGTGGTTGGAGGGCAGGTGGCCAGTCATAAGGTAGTGCAGCTATGGCGTCGAGCTCAGGGCTTTGTTTCCGATAAGGAGTACGTAGCAGCTTACCAGGCACAAGATCAGTATCGTGCTAAAGTGGAAGCTCTAACGACCCACATATCTTTGATAGAGGCCCACTGAGTAGGCTATTTATGATTCATCATTTTTATGTTCTTTATACATCCTCTGTGTTCTAATGCTAGGTTTTCTTTCCTTTTGTCTTTTTCCTTGGTCAGGGCCCTTATGATGCCGGAGCTTCCTCCAACTAGCATTCTTCGTATGTGCCGAATATGGGTGACTTTAGCCTGGATGATGACCCTGCTCCTTGAGGCACCTCTTTCCACCTGTTGACACAGTTGTAGTTTTGTTAGACTGACCGCATTGTTTACGTTTTTGAGGCCATGTGTTGGCCCTCATGGATGTTGATTGTACGATGGTTATATGCATATTATTATCTTTTTCTTTGTATGAGATGATGATTGATTTCTCTTTTTAGTCTTGTTTTGAATGTATGCATGTGGAAATATAACGAATAGGAATATAAACACAGGAGTCCAGAAATCATGACACACATAAGAAATGGTGGGTATGTGCAAGCTTTAAACAGATGTGAAAAAAAAGGTGGGTGTATTGTTGCACGCGGTCAGGCAAAGCACACAGGTATATACAACTTTTATGAAAACAGGCCTAGAGGTAGGCTCCAATTTTCTGGGTGTAACCAAGTGTCCCCCGGGAGCTGATCATTTTGGACCTTTGTTCCTTCTTTGAAGATTCCCTTCTTTATTATGCCATTTTTCTTGTCGTGGTGAGGTAGTAATTGCCCTATTCCCAGGGTTTTCATTTTTGGATCCAACTCTCCTCTCTCTTATTGGAAAAGGAAGAACCTGTCACTCACTCGACTTCCTCTCAGGGACCTCATATTTGAATTAGTGGGCTCTCTAGGTGACAACCGAAGTGGCCTTTAGCAAAAGAGTAGGCAGTTTTCATCCTCAATTCGAGAAGGCTTCACTTTGGACCGTAATGTAGGCTAAGTTAAGGGTGAGGAATGAAGGGTATGTAGGCTCAAACAATTTTTCTACTCCTTAACGGGGGCGATAATGAACTAAAACCACCTTGAGTAAGCTTTTGTTGTTTTGTTCACCTTTCTTTTTCAAATGTCGCCATTTTCTTTTGAACTTGTTTAAACTAAGCAATCTTCCCTGATCTCAGGGGACTTTTCCATGGGTTGTAGGGTGGCTAGGTTATGGGGCTTTTGAAAGGTAAGGTATTGGAGGCCCAAAGTGTTGCACTCCTCCTGGGGTTCACTGGTGACCACTCTTTTAGCACTTTTCCCTCTTTGGGTCTCTTTTTTTTTTTCACTCTCTTCTTCTTTTTTTTTGTACAAACTTTTGCCCATATAGGGTTCATAGTTTCTTCTAGTTTTGCCCCAGCGCTGCTATTTGCATAGCCTGTTGATTTCTAGGGGCACCTTATCACCCATTTTCTCTTTTTTGTTCTTTGTTTTTTTTTTTTGAATATCACATTGTTTCTTTCTTCTTTCGATGGACGGGGAAGCTTTCTCTCTTTTTTTTTGGCGTTCCTTTTTTCTCATTTTACTTTCACCCATTGCGGACGGTGATCACCAGGACAGGTTTACCGAAGGAATGTGATTTGGCTCAAAATGCATTTTTCAAAAGGAATTCTTTTTACTATATGGTAGAAGAATAAATAGCCCCTCTTCCTTTCAGACAAGATTGCTTAGTCCTTGAAGTTCAGTCTTAGAACCTTGGTGTCATCCTTTGAGACAAGCAGGTGTTAGTTGAATCGTTCCGCTACTCGAGCCTGCCCTGATGTGGGGGGTGGTTCCTGGTTAGAGTGTTTGAATGAAAATCACTTACGGCTCGAATGGGCTGTTCAAAGGAATTGTTTTGCTCTTTAGGGAATTTGAAATGATAGCTTCTCTTCCTTTTGAGGGTCTAACTGCCGACTGCTTTGCCATGACATCCTCCGAGTGCCAGCCTTTTTTTGTGATCCACTCTCTCTTTTTCCTTTCTTTAGTGTCTCCTCTCTTTGGATCATAAATGGTCCCCCCAGATGAGGGTGTGCGTATTATCCCCCTTTTCAAGTCAAGGCATAACAATAAAAGGAGAAACTTTTAAGAAAGGGCAAGTACCGCAGATGACAAATGCTAACTTCAAATTCTTTTTCTTTCATTTCAAAGGTTTTGTACACATGACAAGCTCTTGATTAACAGAAGGTAAAAACCAAAATTGACAAAGTAGGATTAACACGAAAGTAAAGACAAAGTTTGATGAAAAGAACATCCCTTTGATAGTCACTTCTTCAGGTGGGCTTTAGGACCACGCCTGCCTCCTCCATGCTCCATCTGCCAACTTCTTTACTCGGTTTTGCTAGACGAATTGACACATTAGCTGCGGAGTGGTAGAGACGGGTGGTCATAGTGCAATCGGAGATTCTTCCTTTCTCTTCCCCTTCTCCAGCTGGGTCATTAAGGTTGTGCATCCCATCTTGGGATCCTTGATAGCCTTCCTTTAGCGAGATGGTTTTCTTTTGCTCAGCTTCATGGGGTTTTGTAGCCAAGCCTTCTTTCAAGACTTGCGATGGTTCTTCCTTGATTTCCTCTTTTTCTGCTTCCTCTTTGTTAATTTCAGCAAACAAGCTATCCAAATCACCTTCACTGAATTCAAACGATGGGTTTGGTATTCTTGGCTTATAGAAGTCCCAACCCATATCCTCATAATTAAAAAGCTCATCTTTTAGGCTGTTTTTAGCTTCAGCATTTCTGGGGTGCAGGAATTCTTCTCCCCAGCCGTTGACGGGCACAGTATTAGCGAGAATGCCTTCAATGGGCTCTTCCATAGGCCAGTCAAGAGGATCTTGCTCCCCACTTGCATTGTAAAGATAGATAGGGCATGGCGGTAGCTCCTCTTCCCAATCACATTCTTCCTCGGTGTCTGACTCACCCTTGAAATATTCTACAACTATGATGCCATCCGGATCTACCTCTCCTTCCGTAATGATGTTGACAGCATGGTCTAGTAAGGGATTTTCCGTGACATTGGGAGCAGGGACCGGTTTTGCTTCTTGGGTATTGATGACCTTATTATCAATGAGGTCTTAGATTTTATGCTTCAAAGAGAAACAAGACTCTGTATCATGCCCCTGTCCCCGAGAATGATATTCACAGGTAAGGGCAGGATTGAAAGTTGGAGGTAACAGGCTTGGTAGTGGCCACGAGGGTATAGGGTTTATATTCTTGGCTTTGAGGAGTTCATGGTAGGCTTTTGTTTGAGTGCATGCCAAGCGGCCAAAATCTCGGTTTCGCCGGTTGTTTTTGTTAAGGTTGAGGTATGATTGGGTTGCGACCGGTCCAAAAGCCGGTGTTTGGAAATTGGCAATAGGGATGTTGACGATAGGAGCAGGTGATGGTGGTCGAGTTTGATATTGGGGATAGTATGGCTACTGTTATACTGGCAGGATGGCAGATACCTCTCCTTCTTTTTTGCCAGTACTTCAAGTAGTTGCTACTTTCTTGGCTGCATTTGTGAATCCCTCACTTGTCTTAGCATAGGGGTCTGTGATTATACCAATTTTCAATCCATTCTCAATCATTTCTCCTTGCATTATCAACTCAGAAAAACTCTTTCCAATGCTCAGGCATAGGCGCTCATAATATAGACCTTGGAAGGTGTTCACAAACAGCTGCACATACTCTTTTTCCAGTAATGGGGGGTTGACTTGAGCAGCTGCCTCCCTCCATCTCAGAGCGTAACTCTTGAAGCTTTCCTTCTCCCCTCGGGTCATTATCATCAAGGCACACCTATCCATGGTTAGGTCATTGTTGTGTCGGTATTGGGACCGAAAAGCTGTGACCAATTCATTACAGGTTGTTATCTTCCTCAAATCTAAGCGGGCGAACTATTGCAGGGCGGGCCCGATCAAGCTATGTTGAAACAGCTGCATCAGGAGTTTGGGGTCATTCCCATGACCACTTAATGCATTTGTGTATAGTCTCAGGTGAGCCACGAGATCTCCACTTCCATCATACTTTTGAAAATCAGGCATCTTGAATTTGGGCGGTCTTGGGTGGTCAGGAAAGAAGCATATTCATCATAAGATGTCCTACTAAAGGTGTCATGCCCTTGTAGGCTGCGCAGGGACTCTTCTAAGCCTTGTATCTTAAGATCGAGAGGATCCAGGTTTTCCTTCTTTGATGTGGCAGTCAACAAGATGGTTTCTGGGTTATCTTCTTCTCCTTTCTCGATGTGCACTGCTTTGGGGAGTTCCTTGCTCTTCCCCGCATTATCGGTTCACAAGACGACCCTTGGTAGGATTGCTTTAGTTTCCTTGGGGTGGGATGTTTAGGCTGATGGATTCGCTATAGGTTCTTTGAAGGCCATCAGTTGTACGAGCTTGAACATTTCGTCTATTTTGCCTTCATCTCATTTACTTCTTCCTGTGTCACTAAGTTGTTTTGTTGATCAGGAGTGTTACCTTTACTTGACATTCGTGTTGCTCGTTATTGGGTAAAGACTAGTGTTCGGAGTACAGAAGGCACTCGTGTTCCTCTTTTTCCTTTTATGGGAGCAATGATGACCTAAAAATGTAAACAATCTCACTAGGAACTATTGCTAGTCTTTTGATGAGATGAGGGGGGAACAGAAAATAAAGAGAAACAAAACAAAGGGATTATATGTTAGGTTCTAGATTAGAAAGACTTTATACAATGCATGACTTAAGGATTCCCCTGCCTTTTGAGGGGGACTAAACATGATGCTTTGGCTCACGTCCGGAGACAGGGGGTTGCCCCTGTATGTAATACCATACCTGCGCCTATAATTCATCCATTCATACATTCATTCATTTGACATTAATAACAACTTTATTAAGATGAATTCTCTTTGTACATAGAATTTTTTAAAAATACATTAAAAATGGGAAAGAGGAATATCTTCCTTAGGACTCTCGCATATTCTATATTTACATCCCGGGATCCTAAACTACTCTCAAGTCTTCGGATTCGCCTTCTTGGATGGAAGTTGATGAGAGACTTTTGATTTGAATTGCTCCTTCGTCTTCTTGGCAGCCTATAAGCACCCCGTTTTTGCATGCTCGACAATCTCCAGCCCGACAGGACCCAGTTTTCAAACATCACAACACATGCAAGCCCAAGACGGGTCTTTTGAACTCCAATCCAATCAACTAGTTGCTTCCCAAGCCCACAAGGTCCCACTGAAGCCATAAACACCATCATGCCCCTAGGCATTTCAGGCAGCTTTCCGAGAAGCAAAGAGTGTAGTTTCAATACATTTGGGATCTTCTTCCTTTTTTTATATAATTTGTATGTAAAACTTGAACTTAAAAAGATTCACTGAATCACTGTATCTATATATATATATATATATATATATCATATACAAGAAAAATATAATATTATAGACAAAATCAAATACAACCTTACTTATTCTTCCGATCAAACCTTCCATGGCTCCACTTCGATCTATTAGTAGGGTTCCAAATCAAACTCACTCAGTCACTCACTGACTCACTCACTCACTCTCTCTCTCTCTCTCTCTCTCTCTCTCTCTCTCTCTCTCTCTCTCTCTCTCTCTCTCTCTCTCTTTATATATATATATATATATATGTTTACACTAAAAAAGAAATTTACTTTTTAGAGTTTTTTTATCCAATCAATGGACATTATAATTATAAACTATTCAATTTTATTGAGTACAAAAGAACCACCGAATAAAAGCCTATTCTCTATCATATTATTGAGTAAGAGACTTGTTGAGCTTACCCAGGGGGGTTGCCCAAGCCCAGAGACTTGCTAAGTTTACGCAGGGTCGGCCCTGCACACATCCTCCGATCGCACAAACCATACTCATCACATGTCGATAGCAATGCACATTCTCTTATAAAATATCTCGAGAAGAAAGCAAAGGTCTCGTCCCATTTCAAGTAGCTCACTTTGTTACGATAAGTGTAGGCCTTGAGACTACCCTCTGATCTAAGTCTTAAGATCAAGTAGGTACCTTTAGGGAAAAAACTATAAATCTTGTTGAGAGGACGTCAAGGTAGAAAAATTTTAAATTTTGATAGGTAAAGGTATAATTTTTTAAATTTTGTGGGAGACCAAAGTGGAAAAAAATTTGTATTTTTGAAGGTTAGAATAAAATATTTTGAATTTCGGGGGTCCAAAACACTATTTTCTTATCAAAAAAGGTCTATACAAGCAAAAAAATTCATACAGAATTTAACACCAAAGTGATATGGTTAGATAAGAGTCATTCAATTTAAACAAAATACCTATAATGATGACTCTTAATTACAAAAATGTTATTGCCATATCATTCTGATGGGGTTTTTATATAGATTTTCTGAAAATATAGCATTTTCCTATCAAGATTTTTTGGAAGAGAGGCAAAGACACACACACACAGAGGGGCAGCCACGCACAAACAAGAGATATAGCACCAAACACCAAAGAAATTGTCAAAACAGGAAGGTTGGAGAAGGGCTATATACTCAAAAGGTAATCCACATCTAGCCAATGTGGAACTCAAACCTAAGAGGAGGAGCACAAGGCTTTCTTTTTTTGGAAGAGAGGCAAAGACACACACACAGAGGGGAGAGCATTTTCCTATCAAGATAAATACTCAAAATTCATAAGATTTATATAAAATTTTATGAAAGTAAGGGAGCATGGCCCCACTGTCGTAAAGTAGTTCCGTACCATTGTAATTGATCTTATTGAGGTTGAGTTTCCCTCCGCCGCGTACCGGACGTGTCTGAAGGAGGCGGCAACGACGCTTGGTCTTGGTTTATAGCAAGCACCTAGGGATTTCAATGGATCGGGATATGGCGTAGGTTGGAATCTCCATCCCCGCCTCCACGAGTACAAGTTTGCCTCCACCTCCACCTCCACCTCCACTCTCGCCTCTGCCTCGACCCCAAGCCCAAACCCAAGTCCAAACTTTTCTTATTCTTTTTTTTTTATATACAAAAGAAACAAACAAAACAAAACGCAATAAAATAAAACAAAAAAAAAGAACTAAGGTATCAAGAATATTAATAGTATCATGGTCTCCACTTGACAATAAGATGGAATTAACGTCCTAACTTTTTGGATTGTATATAAATCAAAATAATATTATTGTACTGTTAAAAGAAATAAACCTTAAAATAACAAATTAAAAGCCCATATAACAAACAATATTAAAAAACTATTGAATATAAGTTGGACATCAATTAGAACAAAGCCTAATGATGGTATTACTAGCACACCATACATAAAAAGCTAAAAGCAGCTTATTTAAAAAATTACTATAACTAGGAAAATCAGGGCGGGGGAGGAGAAAAACTTAGTCTATCTCCGCCTCTATCCCCGTATGGATTGTGATTTTAACTTCCATTTTCATTTTGTATCCTCTATTCCCGCTCCAAACAGAACGGATGCGGTCGGATCTTGATTTTTCCTCGGTCCATTGCCATCCTTTCTAGCATTAGCTCAAAAGCAGTGGCATTAACATTCTCAGGAACTGCATCGAACGTGACGGTGGATCCTAAGCTCTGATCTGGCCAATAGTCGTACAATAGAAGCTTGCCGGAGTTGTTAAGATACATGCTAAACCTATTTTTCTCAAGGACAAGACTATACGGCCCATCAAAGCCTCCATATTGGAAGTTTGACTAACGAGCTTGTTACATCCATTAATCCTAACAAACATTCCCACTAAGAGAGTATCAGAAGTGTGATCAAAGCTTTTCCATATGAATCTCCCATTTCCATCCAAAAGGAGTAAATTCCTGTTTTGCAATAACCTAATTCCGATGATGCCCTTATCAGCGATGTTAGTTTGCCACACGACACATCCGTTTACATCGGTAAGTACAAAGTTTTCATCGCTGCCAAAAATGAGGGTGGAGCTTTTATGAACAAGGTCATTTCGATTGGCGTCCCTAACCCACTGCAGAGGTATAATGGTGAAGACGAAGGCATCGGGAGTGGTGTCGCAGAAGCAAAGCCCGAAAGGGAAGGTATAGAAGGTATAGACATTATTGGGGATTACACGGTAGCCAACGTCATATTCGATTATTCGGTCTCCAAATTTGCCTTCGTTTACAAAATGGAAGGTCTGGCTAGCTAGAACTTGAGCAAGAGTGACGATGGCGAAAAAAGGAGAAGAAGAGGAGGGGAATGAGTAGAGGCCGAATGACTCTTGGCCTAGAGGCGTCGACCACCTCAACTAGAAGATCAAAAAAAATCCCAGGTTAACCACTATAATTACATAAATTTTCATCAATACGAGTAAGATCAAATGTTTGACCAATACAACTCTCTCTCTCTCTATTATATACATATTTAGAAGTTTAAACTCTCATGACACACGCACACACACACACACACACTCTCTCTCTCTCTCTCTCTCTCTCTCTCTCTCTCTCTCTCTCTCTCGTGCAAAAACAAAAGTTTCAAACTGAAAAATAAATTAGTTAATCTTACTGATAGCATCATCAAAAGGTTTGTTGGTGTATTTTTGCATTTTTATATAGATTGGTGTTTTTTTTTAATTTTCTTTTGAACAAAGTGTAACTTTATTTTAATTATTTATGGTTCTACAAGTAGCTATTACAAGAAAATTTGAAAGTAAATTATGTACTTTATTGGTTAAATCACCAATTTTGTATTATACTGGTCAAATTATCTGGTGAATACTTCATCAAAAATTAATTTTTATTGGATGGTTAAATCCATTATGATTCAATGAATATTCCATTAAAAATAGAGAAAAATAAATTAATTAATAATTTTTCATCTAAAAAAATAAAATTTTGAGTAAAAAAATTTACACCTACTATTAAAAATGTAAAAAAAAATATCATTTAAAATATTTATTTTAAGAATATTTTCCACTTCCACTGAAAAAATTCATAGATCCACCACTGGAAATGAGGGGCAATGGAGAGTGACAAGAAGTCATTGCATGAGCTTTGGTTGTTGGGATTTTTGTGTTGATGAGAGCAGATAGAAAGATATGATATACTAGTCTGAAGGGTATTTATAGATTAGGTGTCAACCCATGCAATGCACGAGGAATAATGTTTCTTCAAATTTATAATACAAATGTTGTAAATAATTAATTCAAAATCTAAAATAATTAAGAATACAATTCAAAATTAACAACTCTAATTTGTTTTATTATCTAAAACTGTTTTAAAATTGAAAATATCACCTAAATTCAAAGTTTCAAACTCATATTCCATCAACTAACATAAAAAAAAATTATAAAAAAAAAACTCATATTCTGTCCCTCCCTAATCCCTATTCTCTTAGCCGTCCCCTCTCTACTTGAATGAAAATTTAGTTTTCTATCCCCTCTTTGGGATTTTATTGTTTGAAATATTTTATTATTATTATTATTTTTTGTCTCATCTCATTTTGAATATTGCAGATGTGTGTGTTTTGTATTGATCTCTCTAACTTTTAGAAAAACAAAAAACATGAAAGTATAGCAGCCTCACTTGATGGATAAATTTGTTATTTAATTTTTAATCATGTAAGGAATAGCAACTACTAGATTGGACTCAAATAATTTTTTTATTTGTTCTCTTCTATTGTAGTAATCTTTTGAATAAAACTTAATTGCTTTATTCATATGACTATGCCCAAGATATGATAATCTATTAACACCCAAATGCAGTTGTAGTGAAATAGTAAATAAAATCCGATAAAATCAAAGTCGATTCACAAGGAATAGTTATTAAAACATGCAAACTTAGGTGCTAAAATTCACCCATGGTAAAATATTAGATACCGACTAAGTCATTCTAGACATTGTGGTGTTACAATGGCTTCAATTGGAACTTAAGCCAACTTTTTTTAATTTCACCTTGAAAGTACCAATGAGACTTGGACAATTATTGCAGAAAATGGTAACCAAAACAAAATAGTTGAATTTGTGCGAATTGATGGTTGTAGAATGAGACTTCAATTAAATTAAATAAAATAGTCTTGGATCTAATAGATCTGATCACCTGATTCACCCGAAATTTCAATGGAGGTTTTGTAACTCAAATCATTGGCTTTGTCTTGAGCCGTCGATTCGGAAGATTAAGCTATTAGAACAAAAATTCAACAATAATTAAATCTAAAATAAGAAAATTAAAGCCATAGATTCATACTATCGATTTGTACAATAACGACACTAAACTAAGATTTGTACATAGAAATTACCAAACTTAGATAAGAATCTAAGTTTTCTGAAAGATCTAGAATTTAATTACCAAGAATTGAAAGATTTTAAAGATAAAACAATGAAAACTTAATTATCTCCATTAATATTCCAAGATACTCAGATGATCTTCATAATTAATTTTAAGAATAAAACTAATTACTCATAGTATTGAAAAGAAAATATATGGCTTGAAAAATAAAATGACTTTATAAATAAAAATTTATTACAACAAAATAAAGGCAAATAGAAGACTAAAAAGAAAAATTAATTGAGTGAAAAGTTGCTAGTAAATTAACTGAAAATCTACCCCTAAACAAGAAATGATTGAATAGAGCTCTTAGCCGAAAACACTTCTATAAAGCTCTCCCTCCTTCTTTCCTCTATACCTCTCTTCCTCTCTTTATAGCTAAAAAGAGTTTTTTTTTTTTTTTCCCTTCTTTTCTTTTCCTCCTTATTTACTTCCTTTCTTTCTTCTTTTCCTACTTGACTTGTCAGTCACCTTCATATGCACACACCAATAATACATATATATAACCTGCACATGAGACATATATATATATATATATATTAATAAGATATAATATAATATATATATAAAGTAAAAGATATATTATAATATATATAATATAATATACATACCCACTCATATAGATAATGTACATCAGATTAATTTATTTTGCTTGGTTTTATCTTTAAATCCATTCAAGGCATATAAAATGTAGAAAATACTACAGTTATATAAAAATGATAAATAACACACAAATAATAACTAACATTAGCCGGTAATTAGAGACTCTAATTTTACTTTTTTAGAGTGCAATTACACCCCCAACTAAACTTTTGCTAGTGCCTAACAAAACAAATAAACAGACTTAAAAGATAAAAAGATATACCCTACTTTCGTAGAAACCACAAGTGCATTTAGCATATACACCAAACCTTTAAACCCTTAAATTATCTCTAGTGGACGAGTGGTATCTCGTGAGGGTTTTCAGTGATACTACCTACAAACATCAAAATGTGATCTACAAGTAAGGATAATGAGAAAAAAAAATTACATGTATCACAACGCAAGCATATTCTATATATCCTACTCGTTAATACACAAGCAAAATAATGTCTTAAAACAATATATGAGAGGCTTTTGTGTGCGTATGATTATTACATGATAAGAAAAATATTATAACATAAAACCACAGATACATCCTTGAAGTTTTGATTCAACCTCACTAGATATTCTCTCAGAAAAAAAGAACATATGCATCTCACACAGATTGTCCTTGTAAAAGAGTAAATGTAATAAAAAATTAAAACAAACAACCATAAAGAAAATAACGTGAATATATAAAGTGAAAGACGACTTGGCATAACTCCATGAAATAATACTCAATGTTAAAATCACACAAACAACTGATAAGTGAATTCTCTACAAAGTAAATGAACAAACACTGTACACATCAAATTCTCGATGACTTTTTTCAGGTTGTAACTTAACCGTGAAGTATAAGGTAGGGAGAAAGAAATGATAAAAGGCTCAAAACATGTGTGATCAAGGTATGAATTGATTAATGAATACATACTTTCAATTTTCCTATTTCATTTGATTAAATAAGACTTTTTTTTTTTTTAACAACCAACCTCTTATTCTTCTTTCTTTTTTTTTTCTTTTCTTTTCTTCGTTGTTAAAAAGTTTTTTTTATATTGCAAATAGATCATCTTCTTTCTCAATTCAATTTGCACAAGTAAAAATACTTTTGTTTTCCTATTTAAGGACAAAACTTTAGTAATGATATATGTAGCAAGAGATAAATAAATAGGCTTCAAGATGGTTGCAAGAGAATTATGTTAACAAAGAAATTTGTGGCTCAAAGATTCAATAATGGTCTCGATTCATTTTTTAAAGTGCACAATAGCTCAAGGTTATAAAAATTCAACATATTCAATTGCCGTAACAATTCAAACAATTGAGTCAAATACAAGTATAATAGAGCTAGTGAAAGAATAATGTGGAAGAAATTCATCAATAGTAAATGTAAATACTCCTAAATGCATGATTGACTTTAAAGCTCACTTAGTAAAAAAATCTCTACTTTTGTGAGGATGATTGTACAATATGTAAAAATACTAAATTTTTCATGATATGATAATAAATGATGTAAAATAACTCCTTTCATGTGTTAAGATAAAATCTTACAATTGTATTAAAAAGAAATGATAAAACAAAAATTATGTTAAGGTGAATGAAAACATGTTTCAACAAATTTCCAAAATTCAAATTTACATTTCACATAAAACTATACAAATTTATAAACCCAAACCTCTTTTGTAAATCTTAAGTGCATTCAAATTGTACACTTCTTGGCCTTGCGCATATTTTTGTTTTTTTATTTTTTTTAAATACAAAACATCTACAAAATAAATGTTAGTCATATTTACAAATAAGACACTCAAACCTAACACACCCTAAGAAGACCAATCATTACAGAATCGGGCCAGACTTTTGACATCAAAATTAAGATAGTCTACCGTCCTTGTGATTTTAAGGCTTCTCAATGCCTCAGCATTTACTCGCCCTTTAATAATATCTAGGTAAATCATCTGATTTCTTGATATTAGTCGGTTACTCTCTTTGTGATTTTTATCTACACACATTTGTCTTGGACAACGATGATACCTATTTAGTCTCTTCGCTCTTCTTTTACTAGCCAGAGTACTGTGACCAGTAAAGTTTGAGGTTGTTTCTCTTGGAGCTCAACTCTCCTCACCATCTTTGCATGGCGAATTATCTCGCTCCTGATACCAAATGAAAATATCCGGAAGATGCAACATGCAAATGTAAGCACTTGACCATCTATATGAAAAGTCATGATACTATCTAGTTATTTAACATCTGCTAGTTACAAAGACAAAATAATAGAAAATAATAACACAAATATCAAAAAAAAAATGAACGTGTCCCTCCGCCCAACTAGACCGGAGTCGATACACCGGGAACAGTTATCAAAACATGCAAAGTTATGTGCTAAAATTTACCCACAGTAAAATATTAGATACCGACTAAGTCATACTAGACACTGTAGTGTTACAATAGATTCAATTGAAACCTAAACTAACCTTTTTTAATCTCACCTTGAAAAGTACCAATGAGACTTGGACAATTATTACAGAAAATGGTAACCAAAGCAAAATAGTTGAATTTGTGAGAATTGATGGTTGTAGAACCAAACTTTAATTAAATTAAATAAAATAGTCTTAGGTCCAATTGATCTGATCACTTAATTCACACGAAATTTCAATAGAGATTTTGTAACTCAAATCATTGGTTTCATCTTAAGCCTTTGATTCGGAATATTAAACTATTAAAACAAAAATTCAATAGTAATTAAATCTAGAATAATAAAATTAAAGCCATAGATTTATACTATCGATTTGTATAATAACTATACCGAACTAAGAATTGTGCATAGAAATTATTAAACTTAGTTAAAAATTTAAATTTTCTCAAAAATCTAGAATTTAATTATCAAGAATTGAAAGATTTTAAAGATAAAACAATGAAAACTTAATTATCTCCGTTGATATTCCAAGATTCTCAGATGATCTTTACAATTGACTCCAAGAATAAAACTAGCTAGTCATAGTATTGAAAAGAAAAGATATAACTTGAAAAATAAAATGATTTCATAAATAAAAGGATTATTATAATAAAATAACTAAAAATAGAAGACTGAAAGGAAAAATGAATTGAGTGAAAAGCTACTAGCAAACTAACTAGAAATCTACTCCTAAAAAAGAAATGATTGAATAGAGTTCTCTGTTGAAAACTCTTCTCTGAAACTCTCCCCTCTTCTTTCGTCTCTGCCTCTCTTCCTCTCTTTATAGTCGAGAAGAGTTATTATTATTATTATTATTATTATTATTATTCCTTCTTTTCTTTTCCTCCTTGTCTTCTTCCTTTCTATCTTCTTTTCCTACTTGACTTGTCGGCCGCCCTCACCTGCACACACCAATAATACATATATATATATACATATATATATATATATATATATTAATAAGATATAATATAATATATATAAAGTAAAATATATGTTATAATATATATATATATATATAATATAATACACACACCCATTCATATAGATAATGTACATCACCTTTTTTTATTTTGTTTGGTTTTATTTTCAAATCTGTTCAAGGCATGTAAAACTTAAAAAATACTACAGTTATATAAAAATGATAAATAACACACAAATAATAACTAACATTAGCCTGTAATTAAGGACTCCAATTTTATTGTTTTAGAGTGCAGTCAATATATAAGTAGTTGGCTGAAATTGTGATTGATAACTTTTTAAGTAGGACTCAAGTGCTTATATATATATATATATATATAAATATACATGTATATATATCACAAAACTAATAAAGTGAATTAAATAATCGAATAAATTCAATAGTTATCTAACCAATTGCTAACGTGGCATTTTAAAAATATCAAAGTATTTAAAGCACCACGTAAGAAAGAAATAAAAAAATATAAAAATAAATACAACTTATATATATATATATATATGATGTAACCAACCCACGAGGGATGCAAAAGCGGAGGCATGCCAAAGCCTCACTTGGGCTACAACCCAAGTGAGATTAGCCCATATTTCTGTTTTATAAGTCAACTTCTAGCCCAACAAGCATTTAGCCCACCCTATTATTTTTATCCAACCTAAACCGAGCCTAAACCCTTCCCGATAAAATGAAATAAAATTCTCTTTTTAGTTCTGCTGAAAGGGGACCCAACTGAAAAGTGTTTGTCGGCTATCATCATTGGATGAATTCCTTTGATTTGTTAAAAATTCTGAAAAGGATCCAAAAAAAAGGTTGGTATATTCAACTCTCTCTCTTTTTTAATTAAAAATAATATAAATATTAGTATTTCTTGACCTGTTACCACAAATAAAAAATTAAGATCAGTTTTATTTTTTGTTTACTTGTTTCTACGTTTCCTTGTATCTATTTTTTCTTGTTCGTACTAGTTTATCAATCGGTTGTGTTATATTTTTATTGAAGTCATTTGTTTTCTCAATAAAATTGAAGACAAAAGTGTGACTGATTGGGACAATGTGAATTCTCATAGCTATTGGTAGATAATGCATATTACTTTATCTCTTCAACAAGAAAGTCAAGTATTTTAATAATTTTCTCATATAATGCAGTATAAATTTTCACGTTTCATTTGGTTTACTATTTTACTAAGATAAAACACTATACAATTAAAAAAATCTTACAAAATTTTTATACAAAATGATATTATTAAATACATTAGTCTAATAAAAAATTTTTTAAAAAATAGCTTTTTCCATTTGATTATTACCATCCCTTAGGAAAGTCAATTCAAATAGCTTGACAGTCCAGATACATCAGGGTTTAACTATTGTTTTCAAATGCACTCTTTTCTCTGCCTTGGAACTATTGTTTTTTTGAGGAGCACGCGTGATCCATGTTCACTAGCATCTGAACAATTAAGTCACGCAACATCAGATTTCAATGAGAAAGACTTCAAGACCATGACACATATAAGTCACTATATATATATATATTGGGTGATATATATAGGTCAGTTATGTGTAATTGTTCCAACGAGTATCTCCTTTTTTTTTTCCTAAGACGTTTTATTCCAATGTAAATGAATAAATTATTTGATAAGCTTTTCTTCCGGCTTTTTTAATTACTAGTTTTTCCTTTTCTACTAATTTTTAGTTTTGATTTTCGGTATTAAGAAAAAAAAGAAAAGACTAAACTAAAAACTCATAAAATAAATAAATAAAAAAATTGACTTTTAGTTATAAAAAAAATAGTTAAAAGAGACGGTAACAAATATGACCCGAACGAGTAAGAAACGAAGAGAAAAACCTTGGACATTAAAAAAAAAAATATATATATATATATATATGGGTGGGCTAGGAGGAATGAACTGCTTGGATCAGAAGTCATCGTTGCCATTTTGTATTGATGTTACCAATCAAACGACTGAATTGTCTCCTGAAACCACGTGGAGGAGTGCTGGAACATGCATGTATCAACTTTCATGAGCATTGGTCCAATTGGAAAACTTTATGAATTGCTTTCATTATCTATTGAATTTGATGGATCGTATTCCCAAAGTGAGGGCCTCTCTCTCTCTCTCTCTCTCTCTCTCTCTCTTTGCATATCTATACTATATATTATTACAATAGATAGTAATATGTTATGAGATCTTTGATTTTTAAAGTCTTGACTTTTTTTTTTAATTTTTTAAATTTTAAAAATATAAAAATACAAATATCGTAAAGCCATTTGTTATTTAATTAACATAGTATTTTTTTAATTGTCACCCTTTCAATATGCTTTTAAAAGTTATTAAAGATAAAAATATATTAAAACTGTATATATCATGGATTATTTGTAATCAATATAATAACTAAATCTAATAATTTATTCAAATTTCTATAAGTAATGCTCATTTGGAAGCGATTTAACTTTTAAAATTCTTATATATTTGTAATTTTTTTTGTGGGTTAGGTTTACCCAAACCTAATAAAGATGACATTAAGAAAAGTTAATAAGCTTATAAAATAATAATTAATAAAGAAGATAAATAACTTTTACTTTATTCAATTTGATTTTTTTAGTGTATGTCACAATATACTTAAGATTCTGTATATTAGCATAATTACGGTTTCATTTTAATGAACTCACAACATATAATCCTTTAAATAATGAAAAATAAAATATGTATAAAAAAAAAAGTTATTGATGTTTCATTATTAAGAACAAATAACGAATCACTAATTCATTTTACATTGTATAAATCTATTATATTATATTAAATAATTATCTAAAAAATGCAAAATAAATACAAAATTTGACACACAAAGTATATATACCAACTTTTTATTAAATAGTTTTACAGAGAAACATTATTCATGTATGTTTCATTATTAAGAACAAATAATGAATCACTAATTCATTTCAAATTGTATGAATTTATTCGGTTGTATAATTATCCAAAAAAAAAAAAAAAAAAAAAAACATACAAAATTTAACACAAAGTATACTAACTTTTTATTAAATGATTTTACAGACAAACATTATTCATGTATGTAATTAAAAGATTTACCTATATTTATTTTAATTAACTTACGGAGATTCAATTAATTTTCTTTCACTATTAATTTATATTTTCTCAAAAAATAAAGTGTAATAATATTGTTTTATTAATTTGAATGATTATTTCTTGATATATATTAGACGTATATTCATATTTTTTTATAATTTATATTTATTTCTTTTTAATCCTGAATATAACTTAATAAACTTAATATTGAAATTTAATTAATGTATTTACTTCTAATAAACAACCATATATATTAAAACTGTTACTTAATAGTTACTACATTAATTTTTTTTTCCACAGTTTTTCTCTTTATGACTATTACAGTAGAGAAAATATTGTTAACATGTTTAAATCCAAATCATTGTTACCAAAATGGGAAGCAAAAGCAGAAAACATTAAAAACGACGGAAGCAGAAAACGCATACAAAAAATGTAGGGGGATACGCAAAGAGGGAAACTATTGAGAAACTTATAAGAATCTTACTAAGAAACTTTCGCAAAACTTAAAGGAGACATTTAAAAAACTGAGTGTAGACCTTTAGGCTTCTCTTGGAATCTAAATTTTCTGTGAGAAAAGAGAAATGTAAAAGAAAACGTTAAGAAAATTAATGAATGTTTTTAAAAAACTTAGTAGAAACCTACATAAATAATTTCATAGACACTAAGTTAGAACTTAAGAAAAAATAATGTATAAAATTAATATTTAAAGTTTCTCAAGCGTTTTCCTAAATTTTCTAAGCGTTTCCGTTAAGTATTTTAAGAGTTTCCTAAACGTTTTACAATAATTTCTGAAACGTTTTTTAAAAGTTTTCAAAACATTTCTTAAGGATCTTTGAAAAAATGCATTTTCCCCTCCCAAATGAGTTTTCTGGTAACTATGATCCAAATAATTTTTAAGACAAAAGTTACCCTATAGATATTGTATTATTTAATATCATATTTTAAATACATGATTCTATAAAACTTTTTGTTTATAAATTTTTTTAAAAAAAATAATTTTTCTATATTTACGGCCCTTGTATAGAACGAATTCACACTACTAGTGTGTATATATATATATATATATATATTGAATTTGATGGACCATATTCCGAAAGTGATGGCCACCCTTCTCTAGTTTCTCTTTTAACTCATAAACGTAAGAGTCACGTCACATTAGTATACTTATGTGATGTGATATTTTATTTTTACATGACAAAAATTTTAAATTTAAAAGTTCATATATAATTTAAATAATGCATATAATTTTTTAATAAGTATTGTCGCTACCTCTATGTTACATCACATAAATAAATTATCATATAACATAAATATAATAATGCAATGTAACAATCATTATGGAATCATGTATAAGCTCTCCAATTATACACAATATCACAAACTAAAAAAATTATTCAATACTCTTAAAATACTTTTGCCCTTTATCTCATAATAGGATGAATCCCTTACGGGATGGATCTCAAACACATTCACTGGAGCCACCCAAAAACCACCTAATTAACAAGGTGATGAATCATGATGGTTCGCTGCTAGTGGGGCGTGCTTCAAGCGCAGTCAATAATTACTCAAACAGACCTGTGCTCTCAAGAAACCAGAAGTGACGTGGGAAATGACAAATAGAAAATTTGACTAGCAAGATGCCAAGGGCCGGGTTTGATGTTAAGGTTGCTGTCCGATTTGAGGGCCTGAATTTGCCAATGCCTTTTCAAGTGGTCAAGAAAACTTTGTTTCAGTCTCGTACTCCATGAAATGACTCATCTTACTCATTATTCTGGGTTGAGCAAATTCAAGTCTAGCTACATAGATCCATATCAATATCATACTTGAACCAGATTTAGGATCGTAAACCAGCCTAGTATTTGGTTGCTTTAAGTTTAATTTAAAATTTTAACGAGTTTTAAAATATATACAAAATTTTTGTATATAAAAACGTGATTGAACAAGATAATATTATATTAATTAAAAATTCATACAAAAATATGTTTTGTATGGAATGACGAGTTGAAGAGACTTCCACTTTAAATAAAAAATTTTTTTTAGTTTTTTAGAAAATTTGTATATAAAATCTCAACAGAATGTTATGGAAACGGCATTTTTACAATTGAGATCATTATGATGAGTGTTTTGTTTTAAAGTAAAAATATCACATTTACCACATCATTTTATGCATAGATTATGTGTGTATTTTCTAGGTGTATATTATTATTCTAAAACAAAACATTCATTCTGGTAATTACTCTTAATTACAAAAATGTTATCGCCACGTCATTTTGAACAGATTTTTTATACAAATTTTTTAAAAAAATAGCATTTTTTGAGTGAACGAAATTTTTTTTATATTTTACAACAAAACACTTGTTATAATGACTTTTAATACCTAAAAAAAATTATTTCCTTATAGATTTTATGTATTCAGAAAAGTCGAGAAAATTGGTGTTTGGATATTTCAAAGATGGCAACCAGAAGACAACCCCACGCTAGCCGTTGTTCTTCAGTTCGCAGCGTACTATATCTATCCGAAATTGAATGCTTTGACTGGGCTGCCAAATATAGACCCGAGTCCAATAAGCTGCCGAAAGTAGATGGGCACAATTGGACCTTTAGCCCAAGCGGCGTCAAATTGGTCTTTCCAGTTTTGTTTATAACATGGAAACTTATAAATACTTGCACAGTAAACCAATCTAACCCGCAAAGTGAATTTTTTATTATTTTTTATCGACTAGTGTAGTAACTACCTTGGCGTGATCATAGGAATTTTTATTCACTGCAAAATATTTAATTTGAATTATAGTTATTGATTCGAAAAAGTCGAACCTGTCACTATAATCCCATCGAAGTGCAAAGTGAAGTTATCAATTAAACTTGAAGTGCGCCTTTGAGACTCAAACATAAGACGTTCGGATTTACGGTTCATCTTTGGGTTAGCTTTTGTTCTGCTAGACTTTTCCATTTTAAGGCTAAGTGTTCTTCTTTTCTCTCTTTTTTTTGTTTAAGTGCGAGTTAAATGAAGTGCTCAAGTCCCATGGAATTATTACCAGAAAACTCTTGTGGAGGTAAAAGAAAAGAAAAAGAAAAACATACATTAAGAAAATGAAATGAAAAATGTAATGTTTTCTTTTACTTGATTCGGTTATGAAAATAAAAAAAAAAAATCATTATTTGTTTAGTTACTTAAAAGTGCAAATGTACAAATAATTTTATTTATTTTTTTCTCTTAACAAATTCAAGATCTAAACCTACTATAAAGGATTGAAAGAAATGATTCAGAAAAGATTTTGTAATGATTGCTGTCAATGACTAAAAGGACAACATTGATTACATCAAGTCTAAGAACAACATTATGGATCCGCTTACAAAAGGCTTGACGAAAGATTAAGTAGAGAATTCATCGAGGAGAATGGGCCTTAAGCCTATGACTTAAAAAATTGCCATAATGACAACCCAACCTAGCTGACTAGAGATCCCAAGATCTAGGTTCAACGGGACAACAAAATTGTGCGTGACTTAGGACAAATCACTGAGGAACTCATTCCACTGTCCATTTCTATGATGAAATAGTGATAACCTGTAGATAGTGTTTAGGATGAGCTTAACTCTTAATGATTCTTATACCTTGGAATTCCAAGTGGAGTATAGCAGGATACTCTTAATAAGAGATCACCTATATGAGTATGAAGGGGCCGCTTCTATGAGAAATTCTTAAAGCTAATTTCTCTAGAGTACTCATGAATCTACCAGGCATTGTTTAAGGCCAAAATAAACACAACCAAATGAATCACTAGATGATTTGAAAGGAACCGTGTGAGTACTATTGTCTTGGTTTATATAAACGGCTGAACAGTTCAAGACATCATGTTCACTGGTTAGCCAAATAAATCCGATGGTATTTCACTAGGGAAGGTTCAAAGCCAAAAATCACCTTTCCCGATGCGACAACTTTCTACTTCTCTCTCTCTCTCTCTCTCTCTCTCTCTCTCTCTCTCTCTCTCTCTCTCTTGTGTGTCAAGTCAGTATTCTGATTTACATTTTTCATTTCCAGCTAATCTTATTCATGTGGGGGATTGTTAGAATAAATGGGTGTAAACTCATTATTTTGTTGATCTTTGAGCCAATATAAATGTGGGACTCATGCATCCTTTGTGTCGGGTCATTGGTGCGTTGGATTCACCTCTAAAAGGAGATGAATCTAGACTATTTACTTGCTCAAATCCGTGTAGGATTGAATGAGTTATTGGCCTCCAAAGTCACCCCCTTGAATATGGGTTATGTAGTTGAAAGTGGGTTATCCCACATTGATTTCTTATAGGAAATATGTTGTCCATATATAACCCAAGTTTGGAGTAAGGTTTGGGCCCCAAGAGACACCCCACTTTTCTGAAAGGGGGAGGACCTATGGAACTCATGGGTTGACCCAATACTCCACACACACGCACGCCGCCCGCTTGTCCGGTCCGGTCCAGTCCAGTTGGGGACAGGACGTAGGCGTGGGTCGTGGGTTCGGTTTAAGTCTTATCTTTTTAGGGTAGGGTCGGAATTAATATAAATTAATTATTTTATTAATTAATTAATTAATTTCTGACAGTTTGACCTAATAAATGTGACCATTGACCGAACAGGTGTGTTCCTCCAGTAAGGGGCTGTTTGGCTGTTGGTACCTGTTCGAACAAGTATTTCGAACAGGCATCTAGGCTCTATAAATAGAGCAGCATTCTAGCATTCATATTAATTTCGAATATTCTGAAATTCCGAATTGTTGCATAAAACGAATTTTTCTTCGTCTTCCTCTAGTATTTTCCTGAGAGAGTTCAAATCATCTTGTGAAGTCGCCGAACAGTTTTTATTGAAATGCTACCTAAAGATTGTTGAGATCGTTTTATCCTGGGAGTCAGACACTCATCATCCCGTGAGCACCAATTGTGGGGGGTGAATCTGTCTTTAAGGAGAGAGTATGAAACACTCGACTCGATCCATTTTTCGGCTTCTACATTTTCTATTTTTATGAACGACAACTGGTTAAGTCGTTACAATTTAGTTTGTTCTTATTCAAATTCTAATTGTTTTCTAATTAAAATTGTTTCTAATTGATAATTAGTTAATTCGTGTTATTTATTATTTTTCATCACTAATTATACACATAATAATTAAATAGGGATTATTTTATTAAACAATTTTAACTTTTGAGTTTTTAGCTTTGAGTTAAAAGCAACTTTTTGGGGGCTTATCCCAAAAGGTCAAACTTCAAAACTTTTGGACTTAAAGGCTAGACCCTTTTAATTAAATTTGTTTTTCATAGTAATAAACTAGCTATTTCTTAAGCTCACGGCTGATAAGTTGATTGTGCTAACAAAAGAAGCCATGCTTTGCAATAATTGATTGAACTTATCAAAATATATTTTTTCGCTGAGTCGAAAGAATGAAGGGCGCTTAATAAGAGGTGTATAAGCAGGGGCGGAACTGTGTTTTAGGCATGGCACCCTCATTTTTTGATTAAGCGGCTTAAGCCCGATATATATCATAAATACTGTGTATATGTATAATATTTTAGTAAAAATTAATTCTATCAGCACTCGAACAATTTAGAATTCTACCATAATTTAATAAAATATCAAATTTTTTGTATAGTAGACTATGAATTCTACCTATTTGTTGCCTAAGAAACACTTTAAAGTCTCACTATCACATTATTCTGATAAAGTTTTATGTATAAAAAATTTTGTATGCATAAATTTTTTTTATGATAATTATGTGAATAAGTGAAAATATATATGTTATGTTTTGGCACTCCCAAGAATTAAAATTCTGATTCCGCCCCTTTCTATAAGTAACTCTCAAGCATGTGCACGTATGTGACAAGGTTGTACCCAAAGGAGTGAAAAGCAACAAGAATTATCGATTTGAAGGGAAAAATTTTGTATTAAGGCAAAAATTGTAAAACCATCTTCCATTCAAGATGTTCAACATTTGAGCTTTTGGGTAGGTGCCTATTGCCATCCGTCGCGACTAATGATCAGTTGTCAGCTGGTGATAGCCACTTCAACTTGGGCCCACCATTAACTAGTGGATTCTAGTTGACATGGTCACCATCAGCTGCAAATGTTGATAGCATTTTTTTTTATCTTAAAAAAAGTACTTTTTTAGACAAGCTTATAACTTAAAATTCGTTTACAATTTTGTTGCTTTAACTTTTGAGCTTCAACATTCGGAGCACATAGTGGTATCTAAGTTTCGATCTTGACATAGATTTGGTAAGGTCTCTCGTAAATAGTTGTGTGGTGCTGAGACCAGTGTTTCTTGACGGATGTTTAGAATAATCTATTTGTATATTTATTTTTTACCAAAAAAAAAATAAATAAATAAACTTTTGAGCTTCTAGCTTTAAGCTAAAAGCAACGTTTTAGAAGCTTATACAAAAGGGTCAACTTCAAAACTGTTGGATTTAAAGGTTAAACGCTTTTAATTAATCTGTTTTCTATACCAATTACTTATTATTTTTTAAACTTATGGCTGATAAGTTGATTGTGCTCACGAAACAAGCCATGCTGGCAACAATTGATAGAATTTATCAAAATTTCTTTCAAACATGTGCAGTTTGCGTGACAACATTGTACCAAAACCGAGTGAAAGACTCCATAATCCATATAGTCCATTAGTTCTGCCTCTCTTTTTCTTATTCATTGGTTTGAAATATTTTAGTTCTATTCGGCATGTTATGTAAGTTAATTTAAAGGAATAGTTTCGTGGGTCCAAATGTGAAGTGTTATTTTTGTTTTTGGCTACAAGTGTTAAGCCTTCGATTAATTATTATCTTGAACTCATGCAAGATCACTGTTAATAAGATTTTATAAACTTCATATATTGCATATATAATAATCAGCTATAAATGGGTATGAGAAGAGATCAAACTTGAAATCTCATGCTTTGCATGAAAACCAGGCGACCACACTTTTTTCAAAATGGAAGGAATTGCCACATTTAGTGCAAACCATTGATTTTTCTTCTTGTTGAAATGCAAAAAAATATTTAAGAATTTCTTTTCTTTTCTGTTTTGTTTTGTTTTATGTGGGATGGAAGAAAAAATACACAAATCTTGTCAGGATATGGTGGGCTTCGATTGGGCTAGGCCTCAATTTAAGCCCATTTGAATGAGTTTTTAACCAGCTTTTTTTCATTAAGAAATAGGACTCTCAAACCAAGTGGTCCTTTTCCTATACGCAAACGCTATTCTTAGTATTCTAATCTAATTTCTCAAGTTTACAAAAAAAAAAAAAATCTAATTTCTCAATAATTTTTTTTACTTGAGAATACAAAGTAGTATGATCCACATTAATAAACTCAAGTGAAAAAAAAAAACATTTTGCATAGCATTTTTTGTTGGAATGGGTAATATTATGTACAATTTTATTTCTTAATTTCCTTTTTTATTCTTAGACATAAAATTGTAAGATTTACATTAATAAATTTAAGTGGGACTCATTCACTTACGTCTACAAGTGAAAAAAGATTTGAGAAAACTATTTTGAGAGTTTTGAATTTTTGCAACATTTGAAAGTTTCAATATTAGCCGAGACAGTTTCCAACTTAATTTTCTCGTGGAAGTGCGATATTTTTATTTATAGCTAAAGTCAACTTGATAACGTTTAACTTCTTTAAAAAAAAATTAAAAATCATTTAAATAAATAATATTTAATTTCGCGCATGGATGATCAGGGATTCAATTTAGGAATGAGCCGCCGGTAAAATATTTCACCTAACTTATCAACTTTCTTCCGTAATCAAGGGAAAATCTAATGCCCACTTTATGTCATAAAATAATGTGTAGTATGCGTGGTAAATTGGTAATATAATAGACATCTTAATACACTGGAATTTTCTCGGTATAGAGAGATCAGTGGTCAAATATACGCATAAGTTGGTCTAAATACTTGATTATAAAAAATAAAAATAAAAATCTAACCCCAATTTTCGTCGATGAAACATCCATATTATTGCACCAAGGCCCAGCCTCCTAGTTATGTAATGTATGTAAAAAATTTTGTCTTTTGTTTGGTTTTGTATTTTAACTAAGATAATATTATATAATTATAAAATTCTTACAAAATTTCTGTACAGAATGATGTGATTGAACACATTAGTATGGTGAAATTTTTTTGAAATTTTTTTTAGAAGAATAGCATTTTCTATTTGGTTATTACCATCCATTAGGAAATGAGTTAATTACAATCACACCCTTTGAACTATTACTCAATATTGCTAACTCTAAAACGTGACAAATTAACCCATCGAACTACCAATTTGAATCTATTAACCCTTTTTGTTAGCAATCTATTACGAGAGTAAATGAAAAATTATCATATAACTTGCACATATTCACAAAAGTTCATTTTATACCTAAATTACGTTCTCATTTTGTAATAATTATCCAATAACTAAAATACCCTTATATAGTTTCTCTATTGCATATCATTTTAAACTACATTTCAGTCATTAGACAATTATTATAATAAAAGGATATCAATTTAGATATAAAATTATATTTTTATAAACATGTACAGTTAAATAATAATTTTTTATTTATTTTTCTAAAAAGTTATACTTTAATAGTACAGGATCAATCTATTACATTTTAAAGATAGCCTTAGGATAGTCAAATCAAAGAGCTTGACAGTCCAGACGCATCATCGTTTAACTTGCTCAAAATTTCGAATGCACTCTTTTCTCTGCCTTGTAACTATTGTTTTCATGAGGAGCACGCGTGATGCATTTTCCTTAGCATCTGAGCAATTAAGTCACCCAACATCAGATTTCAATGAAAAAGACTTCAAAACCATGACACTTATAAGTCACTCTGTATATATATGTATATATATTGGGTGATATATAGGTCAGTTATGTGTAATTATTCTAATGAATGTCTCCTTTTTCTTTTCTAAGACGTTTTATTCCAATACAAATGAATAAATTATTTGATAAGCTTTTCTTCCGGCTTTTTTAATTACTAGTTTTTCCTTTTCTACTATTTTTTGTTTTGATTTTCGGTATTAAAATAAAAGAAGAAAAGACTAAACTAAAAACTCATAAAAGAGGTAAAAAAGTTGACTTTTAGTTATAAAAAAAAAAAGTTAAAAAGAGACGGTAACAAATTTGATCTGAACAAGTTAAAAACGAAGGAAAACCCTGGACATTAAAAAAAAAAAAAAGGTGGGCTGCTAGGAATGAACTGCTGGGCAGAATTGTCAGGTGGGCTTGGATCAGAAGTCATCGTTGCCATTTTGTATTGATGTTACCAATCGAACGTCTGAATTGTCTCCTGAAACCATATATGGAGGGAGAAATTTTCCATACTGCTCAGCATTGCTTCACCTCTCACATGAGAGGTGGGCCCTACTTTACAAAATAATTGAACCCCACTTTTCATGTGAGAGGTGGAGCAATGCTCCAAATAACATGGAATAATTTTTCATATGGAGGAGTGCTTGAACATGCATGTACCAACTCTCATGAGCATTGGTCCAATTGGAAAACTTCATGAATTGCTTTCATTATCTATTGAATTTGATGGATCATATTCCCAAAGTGAGGGCCTCTCTCTCTCTGTATCTCTCTATCTCTCTCTTTTGAATTTGATAGACCAGATTCCGAAAGTGATAGCCACCCCCCTCTCTCGATATGACATTTCATTTAGATAAGGTCACTTGTAAAAATTTTTACAAGAAAAAAATTTTAAATTTAAAAACCCGTAATGTATATAATTTTTTAAAAAGAGTTGTTTTTATCTACACGTGACATCATATAAATAAATTATCATACTACATAATTATGATGACGTGATATAACAATTATTATAAAGTTATGTATAATTTTTTCAAAAGTACACAATGTCACAAACTAAAAAAATTATTTAATACTTTTGTAGCGTCAAACACTTTTACTCCTCATCTCATAATTTAATAAATCTCTTGATAAGTGAATCCCAAAGGCATTTATTGGACCCACTCAAAAATCACCTAATAAACAAAGTGATGGCTGCTAAGGTACATTGTGCGCCAAGAACACTGAATAATTGCTCAGACCGGTGCTCTCAAGAAACTAGAAGTGACGTGGGAAATGACAAATAGAAAATTTGACTAGCAAGATGCCTGGGCCGGGTTTGATGTTAAGGTTGCTGTTCGATTTGAGGGCCTGAATTTGCCAATGCCTTTTCAAGTGGTCAAGAAAACTTTGTTTCATAGTCTCGTAACAGTGGCAGACTCAAGAATTTGGTGGAGGGGCAAGAATTTTTTTTTTTTTTTTGGTTAAAAGAAGGATTAAGAAAATTTTTTTGATTTTAGAATATTAATATACTATATAATATTTTAAAAATTAAAAAATTTATAAGAGTTAAGGAATATTTTATAACTTTGAGTGTCCAATGCACTATATTATATATGAACTATCCAAAAATTTATAGAATATAAAAGAAAATTTTCAAAACTACGGGGGACATGAACCCCGCCTATCCCCCTCCATTTGCCACCACCTCGTGCTCTATGAAATGACTCTACTTACTTCTTATTCTACATTGCAAATTCTAGTCTAGCTCCACATATCCATATCAATATCATACCTAACACAGATTCAGGGTTGTAAATCAGCTTGGTTGTTTAATTTTAATTTAAAAACTTAACAAGTTTAAAAATGTATTAAGTTTGACATGATTATCTTTTAAGTCAATTGTGAGCCTAGTTCAAGTATTTCTTTTTTATACAATTCGATTATTGGTTGAGTTTAAACCCAGCATAGAAAATTATCAAACTTTAAAGTGTATTTAATTTTAGCTTATTTATGTAACGAGCTAATTTTAAATGAATTTTTATTGAGTCATACACTAGTCAAGCTCAAATAGCTGCGTTTGTCTACCCAAATTTGAGCATTTTAATTAGGAACTGGATTAATACATGTTTATAAGCAGAGCTCTTCCACAAACTTCGACCAAGAGGGGTTGCATAGATGGGTTAAAAGTTTGTGGAAAACTAAACATCTGTACACAAAGAAGGCCTTCCAGCTCTCTTTATTTCTTTCAATTTCTTCCATCTACAAGAACGCCTCGAATAATAGCATGTAGGACCTATAGGATAACGAAAGATGATGGAATAAACGGCCAAGAAACATAATATAAATTCAACGCCATACACTTTCTTTATATGGTTTCTCTTGGATGATGCTATCATTATAGCTAACACAATACTATACTAAATAGAAAAACTAATTTTTTTCTGAGAAGCATGGTAAACGATTGAGGCTGCCGATGATATCTGGAACAGATGTTTGGGATCATGCTTGTAAAGACGGCTAGAAAATTCGAAGAACATTTCTTCTTTTCCTTTTTTTTTTTTTTTTCTTTCTTTTAATGAGGAATCGATGTTGTCTCTCTAACTCATCATTTTGATGTAGAATATATAGATTTATTTATGGTCCATTATTGCCAGTGTCCGATTAAAGACAAAAGCAACAACCAACTACCTAAATGAATCCTATACCTCAGGATTACGGCACCTGAGAAGGTGTCTGTTGTATGTGTGTATATATAATATATTCAAGTGCACACGCGTGGTTGCATGAGGTCGTATATATTGCAAATTTACAGTGATATATGCAAGCAGACAATATATATATAGATGGTCATATACATTGAATTCAAAAGCAAGAATATCAAATTAAGTGTCAGATATGGAAGTCTTGAGAAATTTGATGGTCATATACACAGGAAGGTGTAATTTGTGCACAAACCTGAAGATTTTAGCATGCTAATTAAGTACATATACCAGATAGTAGTAGATGCATCACTCTGAAAACTTGTTCTAATGACTCCTCTCTAAGGTATTGTAAAGTAATTATACAATGCAAAATGGTAACTTTTTCTTTTGCTCGATCCTACCTTGTCTTTAAACTTTTTTTTTTTTAATTTATTTGGTTACAATGATGCATTTTCAATGTAAATTATTCCATATTTGATATTTTGCTTCTTGTGTTGCATCCAACTTAGTTATGCACTCCACCACATTTACTTGTATCATCTATTTTTTTTTATGCTGAGTGTGACTTAGTATAAAATTAAAGGATTAATTACACTTAGCATTCCTACACTTAATATCAAATCTCACTTTACTTCTTTATTTTTTAATTATAACAGTCAATCCTTACACTTACAATTAAGTTATAATGTAAACTTTCTGTTAGGTGCCATTTGTTCAGTTACTGAAAGATGCCAATGCAACACTCAAGTGAGCTATCAATTACATTTTTTGTGCCTTTCAAATAGTCACAAGTTAAAAATAGGGTTATTACACTTAGTATCCATATACTTTCCATTCCACCGATCTCACTTTGATGTAACATGGGCATTTTTTCGTTTGTTAGATAAATGGAATTTGAAAGAAGATCTACAATGCAACTTGACCACAAGTGTAGTGGTCTACTTTTAAAATTGTAAAAAGAGGGACTACAATAAGATTTTGGATGGTGCAGCGATACTAAGTTTGATTAACTCAAAATTTAAAGTCACTCTTATTCCCAAAACAAAAAAGTATATGACAAGTTTTTTTTTTTTTAACCCCAGTAAAAATAAGAATAAACTATAAAATTAGACAGTTTGAAACTTGGCTACATTTTGAAATTAGGTCGTCAAAGATTTGTCTCTCGTGAACCTCTCTAGTCCTGACATGGATCATAACCACGCTTTTGACCAGATCGGAGACGATAATAGTCGAGGTGCGCATAAACTGACCAAAACAATTTTGACCGTATAACCCAAAAAAAAAAAAAGTATTTGACAACTTAGTGTAAAGTAATTAAACAAAAGGGAAACATTGTTTATTAACTTATATCAGATCGATGTGTATCCACAACCAACAATAGTGCACTTCTCTATGTAAGTATTATCATTTCATTTTATGCTTGTTGCTTTGCATCCAACTCGGTTGTACACCCCACCACATTTGCTTGAATCGTCTATTTTGTTAAGCTATGACTTATATAGAAATAGTTCTTTAAGCAACTTTGGCAAATGATCTGGGGCTAAAGTTCTTTATGTTTTTGTTTAGGATTCGGATGGAATGTCTATATATCATGCATTTTCTAGAATAATTTTGGCTACTAAACTGTTAACAGTACCCCTTATCCCTAATGAATAAGAAATTTTATGATATATATGTAGACCCATGATGCAAGCACCGAGTTTGGAAAGAGTTGATTAATCTAAACTAATATCATTCATTCCTAATCTCAAACCAAAGCACCTGGTGCTTGTATGATCTAGCCCGAGGACATCTGTTATCAGTCACGGATTTAGAATTTTGGTTGAGAGGTGACCTAAGGTAAAAGATTTTTGTTAAAAAAAGGGTTAAATTAAAAGTTATTGAGTTTTGAAAATCAATACACTATATTTTATCTTAAATATTTAAAAATTTATGGGACTAGAAACTTTAAAAACTTTGGGGTGTGGCCCTGTCCGCTCTTATGTGTACTGTTGACAAGTAACCATGGCAAATACGGAAACTAGAGATAAAATGTAAAACAGATACAAATATTTCTCCCTATTATATAGATACGTCTTATATATATATATATATATGTATGTATATTTCAAGATATGTGTTTTGGCCTTATTGGACCCTCAATTAATGTTTTGAAAATCGGACCGTTGAGCGAATCGAAAAAGAGACCAGGTCATGGGTTACTGGTTTAACCGTCTGGTCAATTATTATTGACCCGTGATGTCATAATTATGTCATTAATTTATTTATTAATAGTAATAAAATGTATTTTATTTTTTTACACTAGTTTTAATACTTAAAATTTAAAATTTTATCTTAAAAGTTGAATCGGCCAGTTTAATTACCGATTTTAATGACCGGGTCATGGTTCAATCACGAATTTAACCGGATTTGATTGGGTTTTGATCAAAACATATTTGAAAGATTAATTGGACTGTTACTTAGCCGGATTCTCGATTTTTCGATTCAACCGGCCGCTCCGGTCCGATTTTCAAAACAATGCCCTCAATCACGCTTCGCTCTCTCTTCTGTATTGTGTCTTGTGAGTGAAAAAATGAATTGTTAAATTGATTTATGTATGACATTACTTTTCAATTTATGGTACTTTCAGTTTTAATAAGCAACATAAAATTAATTCTCTTGGTCATTACCATACTTTTTATTTCATAATCTACCAGCCAACTGTTAAGAGTTTTTTCCCAAATTAACTTCCTTTATAAAAATAATTCACCATATAACACTCTCTTAAAAATAATTTTCAAACTAATATTCTAATATCATTCTTAAAAAGAAGACTTTTATTAATTAGTCATCATAATTTATCAAAATTGACTTTGTGCCCAATTATATGAGTACATGTTCCTAAATTTGCACTTACTATAGTGATAGAAAAACCTTAACTTGTGATGGGCTTACATAACCCTTTATAGCATTATTTACACATCTCCTCTTGATTGTACACTAGTATAATAGTATGGTTTTGATTAAGTAGTGTAGAGATTAACTTTTTTTAAAAATTACAAAAAAAAGTATATATATTTGCAATGTAGGGAATGAGCACAAAGCTTGAACCCATGATCATGAGCGGAATAATTTTAGTCTCTACCAAATGAGACACTCCTTGTTCAGTAGTTTAGAGATTGATGGGTCATAATTGCAAAAATAGCATATGATTCTTAATGGGTGCAAACCAATGGCATTAAATTATACATGGAAATAATGACACAATTGCATGTCATAATAGTATATGATCAAGAGGAGAGGTGGAAGCCATCATAAAATTTTAATTGACTTGGAGATTCATTAAACTCACATAAAAAATCGTAAAGACAAAATTGAAATTAGTGCAAATTTTTTTAGTAGTTTTTAAATTGAATTGGAGATGATAACATTGCAAAATTGTAATTTACTCTCTAAGAGTATCGTTGGGATTTAATTGATCGAATTACTTAATTTAATAATCATCTTTGTGTATGCCCACGTGTTTACTATACTAATCTTTTGTGAGTCTTTTACAGAGATAAATTTGAAATTAATATCTTGTTTAATTGTTGAAAAGCAGAATGAAGAAAAAAGATCAGTTTTTTTTTATAGAGTTTTTTTTGTAGGCTTTTTAATTTTCAAAAGTACATTTGGCCAATTTTTTTTTTTTTGGATTGAGTTGGATTTTATTGTGACATTTTCGAGTAATAGGCACCCATAAATTGGTAAAAAGTTAATTTTAGCAAACTATAATAATTTTCTAACAAAATATTTCTTTTAAAGATTATGTCAGAATGCTAGTTTGGAAAATATGTTTAAGAGAGTATTAGATAGAGATATACTTTTAAAAAGAATGTTATTTTAGTAAAAAACTCAACTGTTAATCCAAATTTTGTTTAATATATTCAATTGTTGGGAACTTATATAATCTCGATTTTTTCTTTTGCCTCAAAATTTTCAAAGTATGTGGAATATGATGTCTACATTGTTTCATAATACATTTTTATTTTCCTAAGCGGCAAAACTGCTAATTATAAAATTAATGAAGTAGCAACTTCATGAGAGAGAGAGAGAGAGAGAGAGCTCTAAAGAAATTAGCAATCTCCTTATAGAAAAGGATGCCAAATCCAGTTTTACCTTATTGATTACCATAATGACACGCAACAATTGCCAATAGTTTCATATGTGCAATAATTACTATACATAATGATACCAAATTTAATTTACCATAAATGTCTATCAAACTGTTCGCTTATTTAAGTAGCTTGTTTTTACTAATTTTTATCTTTTGCTTTCAATAAGAAAAAAAAAAACATAAACTAAAAATTCATAGAAAAGATAGAAAACTAAATTTTGACTAAAAAAATTAATAAAGAAGAAAAAATTAACTAAAATATGTTAGTAAAAGAGCTGATCCAAAACAAAAATTAATTTTAACATCATACTTATATCTAAATTTTGTACTTCCAACATTTGGTTGATATTGTTGACATCAATATTTTCTTCCTCTTTTGCAAATGACAATGGTGATGAGGGTAAATAATCATTGAGTAATATATCAATTTTTTCACTCCTAGACCCAATATTATGGATCTAGACATATTGTTGTAGGACCCACGTCAATAAATTTATGAGTAATCTTTTTTTTTTTGGGTACATCGGAAGGAATTACAATAAGAACGGCCTAAGTCAATAAGAGATCAAGCGAGGGAGAATCGAACTCTTAACCTTCTTAAGGGAAGCTACGGTCCTGACCAACTAGGCTAGCCCTAGTTGGTTCGCTTACTTGTGTATAAGAGTGAAAATGAATTGAGAAAATTGAATTTCCTGTAACAATTTTTCATAATCATTTCGTCTCTCCAATTTTACTTAAAAATTTAATGTCATCCCTCAACTTTTATTACTTTATTTAAGTTATTTAACTTTTAAAAGTAAACAAATATAGTCCAACATTTCAAAATAAATGTCTCAAAAAGTTTATAAAACTTACTTCCTTTGTAAAAATTTAAATTGGTTAATTTCTCTTAAAACATAAACTTAGAAACCTAAAATTGTTAATTTCTCTTAGAACATAAAGTTAAGATATCCAAAATCTAATTATGCCAGAGGCCATCATAGGTTTTAAACTAACTATTTTACAAATTCACTCAAAATAAGATCATTTAATTTGCAACCAAATGCGTCTTTAGACAGTTACTTTCTGAATTTTAATAAATTCCAACAGTAATATTTGAAGAATTCTTTATAATGTAAAAAGAAATTAAATAAAATTCGTATCTTTGAAAGTATATGCCCTCCGTATCGTGGAAGTAACCAATAGTCTAATGGGGAGAGCAGGGGTGTTTGTGGGTTCTAGGGAGAGAGTGAGCTTTTCTTCGAGTGTTTTGACTTTTGTTACTGTTTAACGCATGTTCTTCACGCTGAGGTGGTAGCGGTGGCCTGAACGGAGGTTTTAGAGACACAAGAGACAAAAGTTTTATTGCAACTTCGTCCCTCATGTTTTTCTCTCTCTATATATGGCAAGCCTGTTCAGATGTTTTGCAACCCACTCACACACCCTCTCTTTCTCTCTCTAAACCCACTCACACGCCCTCTCTCTCTCTAACCTTGTGATCCTTCTTCTTCAATCTCAGTTACCCAGATTCAGGAACTCCACTGTCTACAGGTCTGCCCAATTTTCTGTATCTGGGTTTGAAAAGAAATATCAACTTACAAGAACTTTATATATGCTCTGCTTTTCATTCCTCAAATTTGATTCTTTTGAGCTACATTATCTGTGTCTTCTTTATTCGCGGCTTTTAACTATCTAATCGGGCTATTTCGTAGGCCCTGTTTTCTCTGTGTCTATCATCAGAACTTGCGTTTGCTGTGTTTGATTGAATTCCGTGATTGTTGTTTCACTTTTCTAGGGTTTTTCTCAGGGGAGTTCGTTGTTTGACTGATCATTCTGGAGGGGGAGCTGAGAGCTGAGTAATGGCGAATCGGAATTTGGAGAAGTTGGCGTCGATTGACGCTCAACTGAGGCTTTTGGTTCCTCGGAAAGTTTCCGAGGACGACAAGCTTGTGGAGTATGATGCTCTGCTGTTGGATCGGTTTCTTGATATTCTTCAGGAGTTGCATGGGGAGGATCTCAAGGAGACGGTACGATTGTGATTTGGACTTGGATTTTGTGATATTAAAGCTTAATTTTTTGCAGATTCAATTTATATATATATATATATATATATATGTATGTGTACACACACACACACACACATATATATATCAATGCCCGTGATGTCAAAATTTGACTTTGATCATATGACTTCTGCGAATTTGGAAAGTGAAGTTTGGCAGAGTGGTAGTATTTGAGAATTTAACCCAATGGTGATTGCGTTTGAAGTTGAAAAATCATGAAGAACCCCATTGACATATGACATAAAAAGATTACATTTTTCTTTTCAGTTCTGTTTCTGCGAAATGTCATTGATTACTTAGTGATTCATGAGATTAACGTTATAGTTGATATCTACAATTTAATTTGAGATCCTTGTTTGATTTCGAACCAGTGCAGTCATTGTCTGTATCATGAGTGCTCTCAGTGTAACAGCAATTTTGGGGGAACCTGGGAAGAGATTTGAATGATATCATTGTTTTTGCACTGATTTGCTTTTATCTATAGGTTCAAGAGTTCTATGAACTTTCTGCTGAGTATGAAGGAAAACATGAATCCCGGAAGCTGGAAGATCTCGGAAGCCTTCTGACGAGTTTGGATCCCGGGGACTCCATTGTCATTGCTAAGTCATTTTCTCACATGCTCAACTTGGCCAACTTGGCTGAGGAGGTTCAGATTGCCCACCGTCGAAGGATCAAGCTGAAGAAAGGAGATTTTGCTGATGAGAATTCTGCAACAACTGAATCAGACATCGAAGAAACTCTGAAGAGACTTGTGGTGGAACTGAAGAAGTCTCCTAAAGAGGTTTTTGATGCTCTGAAAAATCAAACTGTGGATCTTGTCTTTACTGCTCACCCTACCCAATCCGTCCGCAGATCTTTGCTTCAAAAACATGGAAGGTTTGTTATTAATTAATGTAGTTTTTTGTTTGTGTTGTTGCAGAATGATTACTTCAAATCTGGTCTTCATGTTATAATCTTAATTACATGAAATCCTTTGTTATCTGAATAACCTCTTCCTCTTCCTCCAATTTTTTTTTTTCCCTCTTCAGGATACGGGATTGTTTAGCCCAATTATATGCAAAAGACATTACTCCTGATGATAAGCAAGAACTTGATGAGGCTTTACAGAGGGAGGTAAGTTTCATTGCTTAATGTATTGGTTTGTAGGCTTTTTTCTTTACATGTGAAATTTTTTGAAGAAGCCCTTCTATCTCACAGAATTCTTTCTTTTGTATGAGGCCTTCAGATAGTTGAAGAATGGGTTGGATACGAAGATTGCTGCTTGACTTCTAAACTATAATTGAATTCAACCACCCCACCTTCTCCTCTCTTTTCTTCCTGGCACCTGCAATCCTATGTTATATATATATATATATAAAAATATCTCGCACACACACAGAATGCATGTTACTCTTTAGCATGAAGTAAACAATGGTACCTAAATATGTAACTTTTTTTTAAAAAGAAAAAAAATGGGGAGAGAGGAGGTCTTGGAAGGAAAAAAAAAGTTAAGGAATCTGCCCATTTACCTGCAGT